>JAENPR010000767.1:0-311812 GCA_018135685.1 Themeda triandra | reverse complement strand
ACAGTAATAATGATAAGGCTGGAATACCTTATCTTGGCTAATCACAATTCTCCCTTAAATCACAAAAGATGATTTTTTTTTTTTGGTTGCATGAAGTAAATATATTCAAACTTGACCATCAGTTACCTTTTTTGTGTACAATAAAATTAAACATTTGAAATGGTAGGGGCATATACATTTTAATAATCAAATTTATTCAAAATTACTTTTATAGTTATCTAATTTTGTTCTGTGGTATGTGTATGGACGTCAATCCGTGTTGGTATTTTGGTCTATTGGATCAACCTGCGTGTTGCTGTTCAAAATGTCACTCAAATTTTCTGAAAAAGAAAACAGAAAGTGATCTGAGCATCTGCTTGAGTGACACTTTATTCCTAGCTCATACTTTGAGTCAGAGGGTAAGATCCTAGCCGTACGCTTCCAGATCGACTGTGTCTCCATGCCGCAGATACACTTGCTCCAGGCTCCAGCCAGATCGATCATTCATATTGTTACCAATCGGTTGATGAGGCCCTGCAGCTGTTCTAAAAAGATGAGAGGCCACATCTATCTATCCATCCACTAGATGGATCAAATCGATCGATCGTCGTTGTATATATCATCATCATTGCCTGCTGCGGCGTGCAGCAGGGCTGGGGATATTTCCGGTGGCAGTTTCTTGTTTCATGCAATACATGATCGAATGAATATATGCATGTATAATTCTACGTACAACAGGTGCATGCAAAAAGTGTCGAAGGACCGTGGCGCGCGAGAGGGGGTGAATGGGAGCCTCAAAAATTTCTTTCAAAATATTTGGCCAATGTCCCAAAATCAAACCCCAAGAACCAAATCAACAAGGTGATGTCCACGACCCAAGTGAGTGGGTGGATGCTCCTAGGAACACGGGGGACACCACGAGATCGAGCGGAAGAGGCTGCGAAAAGATCGGAGATCAAACGGCCAAACTATGGGAAATACACCTTGCTGCACGGGGCAATACCGGACAAGTCCGAGTTCATACCGGACATGTCCGATATGGGTTCAGCTTGCAAATCTCGGACATGTCCGACTTCATTTCGGACCAAGTCCGGAATTCCGACAGCACAAAGTGCTATGGGAGAAAAATTCCAAAACCCCATCAAACGGTGTCCAAAAATCGTGAAATTTTAACCAAAGCTTTTTGACACCAAAAGAAAAGTCTTCACAAAATTTCAGCCCAAAACTCCAACAAAATATATTGTTGGAAATACCGGACTTGTCGGGTTGAGGTCGGACACATCCGGTATCAACGAGCAGATTTCTGGAAAATTCGATTTCAAGACCAAATACAAATCAAACCAACTCCGATTGACATGAAACTTTGCGGGGAAGTTCTGGGAGTGTTTGGGAGCTATCTCTAAGAGATCATCGCTCGATTTGGAGTAAAGAGGAGAAATCAAGAAAATCCCCAAAAATGGATCTTGAACACACCTAGAAGAGGAATCCCATGGATTTCAGATCTCGTGAGGAGTTAGACAAATTCCTTCGGTGGAATCACTTCACTCACGTCCTAGATCAATCCACTGACAAGAAAAATCATCTCAAACGGCCTCAAATCAAAGAAATCGAGTCGGGAACACAAGAGGCAAGAGGGATCTCAAGAAAATCACAAATTCAACTCAAGAATCACGAGACACATGATTTAATCCCGGAGGAAAGCGGCGGAGAGACTAGGGCGCTCGCTTGCCACACCTTGGTTCGAGTACAAATCAAAAGATTTGCGAGACCTCTCTCTCACACGCAACTAGAGGAAGGAAATCCTAAAAGGAGTAAATGGAAATGGAAGAGGTGAGGGGAAAGGGAGACCCTCATCCTTTATTTATAGGGGCAAGTCTATTTTATATTTCTTCTTTGCCCTTGGATACATGAAGAGCCACACCACTTAGCCAGGGGCATAAGGGTCCAACTCAGGCTTCACTTGATCCGAGGCCACCGCGCCTCCTCACCGGTAGCCTTGCTTCCAAGCAATCTCCCCGATGCCGCCACGTGTCGTCCGTCCGCATCGGGACCTCCGCCCGGTTTTGAGCGCAAACCGGGAAACCCACCGCCGATGGTTTTGAGGCGAAACCACCAAACCCTCCGCGAGTAGCATAGCCGTACGCGTCCCCGCCGTGTACACTTGCGCTCGTCTATGTCCCGGCTTTGTCGGCCACCACGGCTGGCCGCCCGGTCCTCGGGTCCCTCGATCCAAGCCTCACGTCCGCTCTTCACACACCCGGTGCGTCGGCCACGGCACGCCCTACTTGATCTTCACCGGCCGTCGACCACCGTCTCCGAACTCGACACTGCGGACAACATGAGCCAAGAGACACCATTGTTTGACACGAAGCCGCGTGCCACGGTTAGTAAGAACACATACACGCCTTGTGTTGGCATGTTGACAATCACTCATCACACAAAGGTCCACACAATGGTTATGGTAAAAACCATGTGTCCTCGGTGTCATTGTCGGGCGGTTTATGTGGACATGCCACCTAGCTAGCGTGTTTGTTGCCTGCTTGTGATCCTAAGAATCGGAAGCAGGGTACAACTTTTCTCATATATATATTTTTTTATGAACTGTCACCGTGGGGGATTACTCCCAAAAAAAAGGCCCAAAACGGCTGATTTACAAAGGTTTGAGGAGGAAAAAACAACATGGTGGCCTAGCTCGGGCGAAAAGTGGGAGAACCACAATAAACAAGGAAACACTAGGCGAGAGCAGAGACTACTACACCTACAAGAGCTCTTCAACGATGCGTCCAAGGAGGTGTATGGCATCGTAACGTAATCATCGTCAGCCAAACAGAAGCTTGGCAAGGCTTTCGACTGAGCCATGTGTCAAGGAAAAGCTGCTGCAAAGGTCCTTCAGTGACGCCTTCAATAAGGAGAATCTTGTCGCTGGCTCAGACAAATCTGAGCTAAGCTTTCGCCCAGAACCTTTGCCATTGCTCCCGAAAGGCCCACTCGTGACAAGAGCTGAAGTAGGAGCCGGTCGCTGCCACACCACACGGAGCCATTCCCGGACTCACCCGTGATGATGGGAGGCGTGCACCGGCAAGCGCCTACGCCAAGACGAAGAAAGAAGGGGGCGTGTCGGCCGCCTCGACAACACGCGGAGCCGTTTTCGTACTCGCCCGTGATGAAGGGAGGCGCGCACCGACAAGAGTCCTCGCTAGGACATTTGGGGTTGTCAGCCGCCGCCACACCATGCGGAGCCGCGCCCTCGGACTCGCCCGTAGCGGGGAGGCGTGCGCCGACAAGCTTCCCACACGTACCGATCACCGCCACACCGCGCGAGCCGCTCCTAGACTCGCACGCGACGGAGGGAGCGAGCATCGACAAGCATCCTCGCTCGGGCGAGGAGGTGTCGGCCGCCGCCACACCACATGGAGCCACTACTGGACTCGTCCGCGAGGTGGGAGGCGCGCACCGATACCGCCATATCTATCACCCAGGATATTATCGAGGCCGACACCTTCTCATGACCAAACAACGCTCTGCCCTCCCTGAAAATTGGCAGAGAAGGACCTTAACGATCGGAAGTCACCAGAGCAGCACAGAGGGGAGGGCATTCACGGTCACGCAGCCCCGTCGCCAGTAATCCCGCGGCCAAACCGCCTGCACCGCACCGCTGCTGATCCCCTGCACGAAGAGCACATGCACGCAGCCCCACCGCCGGCACGCCCGCCGCCAAACTGCACACCACATGATGTTGCAGAGCCACCACAGCTCAGCTCAGAGAGGGTGTTGTCGTAGCTCAGTCTTGACAAAAGCCGGCAACCAAAGCACACCCGGCCACCACCGAACGCGCATGGACGCCCCGGCCGGCGCTGCCATGGCACCAAGCGGCCCGTGGACATAGGCAGGCAAGCCATGCGCATGGGCGCGGCCGCATGGGTGGGGCCGCCGCTGGTCGCGCCACACTAATGCCGCCATGGGGTGACAAGTTCCCGTTCCTAGGCACCGAGATCCACATCCCCGGCGAACTGATCCGCATCCCCGACCACCGGATCTATGCCCCCGGCCGTTGGAACCCTACTCCCGGCCATCGGAAATTGAAGGAGATGACTTCCATGGAAGCACGAGCGCATGGAGGAGGAGAAGCGAGAGAGAAACGGCAGCCTCGTCGCCGCCGTCCTTGCATCGGCGGGCTCGCCGCGTGCTCGAGCGGCAGCGAGGGCGGGAAGCCGACGACGCGGTGGCCTTTTGCGGTGGCCGCGTGGAGCCGCCCGTGTCGCCCGAGAGAGGATCGACGTGGGGGCCTATTTCAGTCCCTTTTCTCATATATGGTAATGTTAGTTTCAAGCTTTTCCAAAAATTGTTTGCACCATCTTTTATATGCTTTTATTAGTTGGACTTATGCAAAGCTTCATGATAGTGAAGCAAAAAGGAGACTGAACAAAACACTATACTAAAAATAACATTTACATAGATAGGTAAAATAATAGACCAATTTGTAGAGGCAACTGAAATAATGGTCTAGCTAGAACTTTAAACTAGATGGTTTAACTCAATATATACCTTTATTTTAACTAACAATAATATAAATGTATAACATATCAACATAAAAATGTACAATTTACCAAACTCATTACAATGCAAAAAGATTAATGGAGTCTTACCAATATCTTAAAATATGAACAATTGATAAGAAGAATTTATTATAGCCACATAGAAACTATATAATATCTATATGAGTATTATATGTTAGAAAATAAACAAAAATAAGGCATAAGCATTTTCTATTAGTTGTGGGACCTAAAGTTATTCCTAAATTACTAATATGTATGTCTTCTAAGATTGTATCTGGCCCATGCATATCCTGGTGCATTGGACTATGGTAAATATTCCAAAAAGGATAACCATAGCTTAACACAAGATATGCCAAAAGTGTCTTACTCTTTGAGAAATGGATGACCAACACTAGCGTTTATGTCATGTGTTCATATTTATACTCCCTCTGTCCCACAATAGTACATGTTTTAGGATCTACCACAAGATACCAAAGCTCAAGGTAAAAGACCTTAGTACCCCTAGAAATAGAGCTATAAGTTGATCGAGAAAAGAAAAAAAGTGTATTGAGAGGAGAAATGTGCATTCAGACTGTGTGCATTGGAAATGAGAATGACAACTTTTTGGGTCAAAATTTAAATGCTACATCAATTATTTTGGAATGGAAAGAGTAGTGAGAATTATGTTACATGCATGGCCCCGGATATCTTGAAAATTAAGTAAACAGTTTACCACAAGCAATGCAAGGAGCAAATGGAATCTGGCGCCGGGGGCTGGGGCAAGCATCCCATCGCATCCCACATATTCGTCCTCTTCCTGCACCAAGGTCGGCCATATTTGGCAAACAGGCACACACAAAAAAAAAAAAAAAAAAAAAAAAAGCTTGCTCGGCACACAAAAGCAGAGACAGAGGATCGATGAACGCACAAAATCTCACAAACTCACCAATGATTAAGGCATATATATAGTTGCATCGAGTAGATCAGAGACACCACCACCCAAGATCTTTCCACAGGTTCTAAATCTGAGGAGGATCAGCCTGCATTGCTCACTTTCATGCAATGAGTATCGAAATTAGGGCGAACAAGGTTCAGCATTAGTTTTCTTTTTTAGAGGCTGTGAGGTGCAGGCTCTGCGGCTGAGTTTTGTTGATGACACAAATGCATATGAGCACATGAAACAAACAAACAATCTAGTTACAGATACTGTGCAGTTAGCTTGTACTCCTAGTACTAGTAGGCTGGCTCCTAGTACTAGGTGCTGCTACCTGAAAATGAGCAGCGATACAGTGCTGTAGACAGAGACAGGTGAGAGGCCGGTCCGAGCGATGAAGAGAAAGAAAGCGATCAGGCCGCTTTGTATCTGCTTTGTCAGCACATGCCATACCCACTTTTTCACACCACAAAATCCACTTTGGACCAAAGAGAAAAAAAAACCATTAAAAGGAAAATAAGAACAACTGAGCCCTCCCCAGCAAGAAAAGCACAAACCCAAACACCAAAAAAACCATCCAGACTTCACCTCCATCAGCAGCATTATATTCAGTAGCAGCTGCTGGTAGTGCACACACTCCTGCACCAGCAAAAAGATCAACACAGACAACACAAAACCAGGCAGCTAGCATATAAAGCAGCAGCAGTTGCCCAGAGACACCCACTGCAATTGAGTTGAGTGACCCATCGTCTTAGATTTCGAGTGATCCCTGCAAAGCTTTGTTTGAACTGCCAAGGGATCAGAGGATGAGAGCCGGGGGCTGCACGGTGCAGCAGGCGCTGGCGCCGGAGGCGGCGGTGGTGGTGAAGCAGGCGGTGAGCCTGGCGCGGCGCCGCGGGAACGCGCAGGTGACGCCGCTGCACGTGGCCAGCGCCATGCTGCACCAGCAAGCGGCCACGGGTCCGCCGCCGTCGTCGGCGTCGGCGGGGCTGCTGCGCGCCGCGTGCCTGCAGTCGCACCCGCACCCGCTGCAGTGCAAGGCGCTGGAGCTCTGCTTCAACGTCGCGCTCAACCGCCTGCCGGCCTCGGCCTCGCCACTCCTCGGCGGGCACGGCCACGTCTACTACCCGCCGTCGCTCTCCAACGCGCTCGTCGCCGCCTTCAAGCGCGCGCAGGCGCACCAGCGTCGGGGACGTCCGTCGACGCGCAGCCGCAGCCCGTGCTCGCCGTCAAGATTGAGCTGGAGCAGCTCGTCATCTCCATCCTCGATGACCCCAGCGTCAGCCGCGTCATGCGTGAGGCCGGCTTCTCCAGCACCCTGGTCAAGGCCAACGTCGAGCAGGCCGTCTCTTCCATCGAAGCAAACAACTCGGCCTCTACCAACACCAACACCGCCGCCGCCGCCACGGTGCCCCAAAACCCTAACCCTAGTGCAGCTCCCTCCGAAGAGACCAAGCCTAGCAAGCTACAGCTACCCGTCGACCTCGATCAAGCCCGCGACGAGGACGTCGCTATCATCCTGAACTGCCTGGCGTCCCGGAGCAAGAAACGCGTCATGGTCATCGCCGAGTGCGCGGCCACGGCCGAGGCGCCGACGCGGGCGGCGGTGGAGAAGATCAAGCGCGGCGAGGTGCTACGCGGCGCGCAAGTGGTCAGCCTCAGAGTGTCCAGGTTCCGCGACCTGCCGAGGGACGAGGCGGAGGCTGCTCGTGGAGCTCCGGTGCGCGGTGAAGATGGGCGGCAGGGCCGGGGCGGGCGGCGTGGTGCTAGTGGTGGAGGACCTCGGGTGGGCGGCCGAGTTCTGGGCCGCGCGCCGAGTCCGGGAGGGGCATGTGGGCGTCGAGCTGCTGCTACTACTGCGCCGTGGAGCACGCCGTGGCAGAGGTGCGCGCCCTGGCGTGCCGCGGCGGCGACGGCGTCTGGCTCGTCGGCTATGGGACGTACCAGAGCTACATGAGGTGCAGGGCCGGGCAGCCCTCGCTGGAATCTCTCTGGGGTTCCAGACGCTCGCCGTCCCCGCTGGCAGCCTCGCCTTGAGCCTCAACTTCGTTGGCGACAGGTAATCCTTCATGTTGGCATCTGAATTTGATTGAAATTTGAGACAATGAGTGGCAAACAGTAGTCATATATAGAATAACAGTACAGTACTCGATCGATCGGCAAAATGCATATATGCAGACGTACTGATGAATCGTCATGGGGTACGTGACTGACGAAATTAACTTATCAGTTTGGGTTCTCCTGTATGGCAGTGCAACTGCAAAGGCAATCAATCACCAGTCGATCAGCAAGATGGCCAAGTTCGACGACGACACAAGTGGGAACGGGTCGGCGCCACGTTGCCTGTCGCTTTTGGACGCCGGCGGTTCCGGCCACCTGGCGGCCTCCGGCTTCTGCGCCGACGACTGCTCCGCAACCAAGTGCGACCCGACGGTGAAGTCGAGTATCCCTCCTTGGCTTCAGCATTGCCGGGATCATCAGGTAAAGTGCACGTCTAACGAGCCTTACTAGGCTAGGCTACCATTATAAGGAATAAACATGTGACTAGATGATACTTAGTATTAACTATATATATGCTGTGCAATGTGCATAATGCAGGAGGCTTCCCGTTGTAAGAAAAGCTCGACATGCGGTGGCTCGCCGTCTCATTATCACCGGACGGCCCTAAACTTCTCCACGGTGGTGTCGCCGTCCTCGTCGGTCTCGTCGTACGAGCAGCACTACCACATGCATCACCAGCCGTACCAGCAGCCATGGCTTGTCGTCCCTGACGCCCACGACGCGAAGCACCCGGGTAACAAGGCCAGGTGCGCTGCCGTCCAGCTGCACGTCGTTGACGATGAGGACGTGAAGCTTCTAAGCGCGATAAAGGTCAAGTCCCACGACTCGAGCGCGTCCAATGGCTCGGTGGAGTGCCGGTCCCGGTTCAAGGAGCTCAGCGCCGAGAACCTCAAGGTCCTCTGCTCCGCGCTGGAAAAAGAGGTGCCGTGGCAGGCGGAGATCGTGCCGGAGATCGCGAGCACGGTCCTGCGGTGCCGTTCCGGCATGGCGAGGAGGCGCGACGCCGATGCTTCGAGCTCGAGACCGGCACAGGCGTGCGCCAAGGAGGACACGTGGATGCTCTTCCACGGTGGCGACGCCGAGGGCAAGGCGAGGGTGGCCAGGGAGCTGGCCCGTCTCGTCTTCGGCTCGCGCGAGAGCTTCGTATCCATCAGCGGGAGCGGCACGACCGCGTCGTCTCCGGCGCGGTCCGATGGCTCTTCCGAGCAGCAGCGCAAGCGGCCCCGGTTCACGGAGGCGAGCGATCATGAGTGTCACGAGAGCCTCTACGAGGCCGTACGCGACAACCCGCACCGCGTCATCCTGGTAGAGGACGTTGAGCAGGGTGGCTGGCGGGGCCAGAGGGACATTTTCGAGGCCATCCAAAGCGGCTTGGTCCGGAGCCATGCCGGCGGCGACGAGGCAGCACTCGGCGATGCCATCGTCGTTCTGAGCTGCCGGAGCTTCGACGCGTGGTCGACAACCTCCTCGCCACCAACGACCAAGAAGGCGAAGGCGGAGAGCAAGGAGGAGCCGAAGAGGAAGAGAGCACAGGTGACGATCACCACGGCAAGGAAGCCATAACTACCGCCATTGTGTCGCCGTCGTCGTCACCTTGTTTTGATCTGAACATGGACGTTGAGAACGAGGACTTGGAGAGTTGCTTCACTGAGGCTAGTCTCCTCAAGGCAGTGGATCGGACGTTCTTCTTCAGACGACCTGATGAGAGTAGTGATTAGTTTAGTGCTAAATGACCTATGTTAACTATTTTCTCTCTTTTGTTATTCTCTGTAACGTTGTTGAGTTTCTTGTAGCTTGTTTAATTTCTAAGATGTTTGTGTTGGAAGAATGGAGAGCATGCATGTGTTACTCTTGTGGATGGATCATGCAATGGAAATTAATTAATACCATCGTTCATCTTGGCACACACAACCTTCATATTATTCAGGAGCCAAGAGACATGTTACGCAGCACAACACAACACCGCTTGTTAGCCATTAGCATAATCAAGCACATATGAATATGAACTCAAATAGGACAGGCTGAAACCTCTTAACCCTTGCGTCAATCGTTCATCATAAAAGGATCAGACCAAGGAACTTTTCAATTTCGTCTCTCATTAAGCTAACATTTCAACTAAGAGTTTTGAGACCAAGGCTAAAGTTAAACCCCCATACATGTGTAACGCAAAGCATGAAATTACATATAGAGTAATTGATAAATTTACCACAATAAAATCAATATTATAGAGTACGAAAGTGATCCATGTTGTATTAGAAAATGAACAGAAAGAGAGAGCAATGATAATCAATTTTGATTAGTTTTACGTACTAATTTATCAACAAAACCTTATGTACCATAAGATTATAAACCATGCTAGAGCATGGGTTGAGAAGATAGTAATCCAAATGGCAATCTGAGGTCCAATTTGCAAAATATTAAACTAGCCCTAACTCTTTCTAATTTGACATATCTTATTTCAGAAGTTTTGATTTTGAACAAACTTGCGAATTACCTCCCTCCCAATCCAAGGGACACATGGCTCAAATGAAGCTCAGGCAAAGCTCAAGATGTTTATGAC
The DNA here is from genome assembly GCA_018135685.1 of Themeda triandra. Lineage (NCBI taxonomy): Eukaryota > Viridiplantae > Streptophyta > Magnoliopsida > Poales > Poaceae > Themeda > Themeda triandra. The sequence goes on along the minus strand of JAENPR010000767.1, from coordinate 301,743 downwards.
ATCATGTGTCTTTAAGTTTGTAGAGCGAAAACGCCACTTATTCGGATGGATCTAATAGCTAACACCAATCAACCTTTTCCTTTTAGCTCATCCAATCTTGCTCTTGCATGGAGAAGGCCAAGTGTTTGAGTCCGTGTGCGGTAGATCAAAAGCAGTGAATGGCGAACAAAAGGTTTGGACTAAGGGACTAGATCTTGAAGACATGTTCATGTGTGGTTCACATTGGGCACATGAAGAGTAACAACACATAGTTGATGGGCGATAGTGTCAGCCAAGTCAAGGAGGAAAACAATGCCATCATGGCTCTATGGCAAAGTTTGGACATGCATGCATGTGCATCTACATGAGTGATGAAGATGGTGTCGATCTAGTCAAGAAGGAAGGCGAAGGTGTCAACACCTTGGCGAGGCCGACATGTGTCAACACCATTGAATCACGTGTGGTGAGGCTCGCATGGGGGTTTGCTGGTTTAGGCCTCAAAACTGGGCATAGAAAATTTGGCATCGTTAGGTAGCCAAAACCATCGACGAGGAGTTTGACTGGTTTGGAACTCAAAACTATAGAGTAGCGGATAAGCAGACAATTGGTGGCATCTCAAAGCTCATGCTCATGCTTCTCTCACTCATGTTTACTCTCATTATTGCTCTCACTCATGCTTCTCAACCCAGCCCACACCTCTTCACCTTTCACTTCCTTCCTCGGCCCCCACTCCTCCCTCCTTGTCTCAACTCCTCTCTAGCTTTCACTTTCTTCCTTTGCTTCATTTTGCTTGGTGTCGAAGATGGGATCGGGTGTCGGGCACCGTTGATCCTCGGTTCATTGAGTGTCATAGCTTAATTAATTATTAGCTCGGGCTCAACGTTATGCTTCGCATGAGCCTTAAAACTTGGCCCAACATGTAGGGTGTTGACTAGGCGAGCTTTCGACACACCAATGATATTGCATAACACCTTGCCAAAACTAGATTTACTCCTCATTATTGCTCTCAACTCAAGCTTCTCGAGCCAGCCCCGCTCCTCCCTTCTCGACTCAACTCCTTCTCATCGCTTTCACTTCCTTCCTCGGCCCCCGCTAGCTTCTCCCTTCTTGTCTCTACTCCTCTCTAGCTCCACTTCCTTTCTTTGCTTCATTTGTTTGGCTTAATCACCAGAAACTCTTCACATTACCCGGGTAATCTGAAATTTGAAGTTATTGGTTTACTATGAAGTATGATATTTCATAGCTTGTGGCATTACTTAAGTTATGAAGTATGAAGTATGCCAAGTGCATATATGAATTATGAACTATGATATATCCCTTACTCTCTCTCGCTCGCTCTCTCTCTCTCTCTCTCTCTCTCTGTCTCTCTCTCTCTCATCGTGTAATCTATATAATCGTTGATGCTACCGCATTCTCCATTGTTTGTATTCTTCTTAATAAAGAGTAGTGTAACAAAACTTTAAAAAGTTGTTGTTTTCTTGTGGAATGTTAGAGTAGTGTTAAGAGTTAATTAGAGCGAAATGAATGACGTGCAACTTGCAATAAGGAAACCACGTTGTGTCAAAAGATATAGCTAAGCCTATGCTAATGGATAAGACAGTGTAAAACTGCAAATCGATCGTTTCACTTTTGTAGAAAAATCGACTAATTTATTTGGGAATAACTAATAACTAATAAGGTTGGTTGCTAACAAACACGCAAGACCTTTTTGATATACTATATACTACTAAAGTACACACATAAAGTTCCTCTCTCCCAAAGCATGATAATGGTAAATTATAGCTAAAATCAGCTATTAGTTATGCAGTTTGCGCTTCAGCATGCAGCATGACGCGCTACTGACAGCGCAACTTCAACCACACATCAGGATTCAAAACTTAGAGCTCTTGTGCAAAGTGGTATCCACTTTAGAAGGCAGAGAACAATCTTCTCATAAGAAATGTAGTAAAAGGACACTACTTTCGATGCTAGTCGAATGTGATTTACAAAAGGATCCCTGGCCCTTTTCTCTTTTCTTCTTTTTTTTTTCTCTTTTTACATTTCTCTCTTGCCTTTGCTTTCGGTATTCACAAGACCCAACATTCTCGTCTTTGGAAAGTATTACTAGGGTGTGTGAAAAGCTTAGTTATAGAGTGATGCAAATTAAATAAAAGCAAAATAAAGATATGAGCATCTAGCTTAATTGGACGCCCTCTTGTTGGACAGTAAAGTTTCACGCTTTATTAGGATCCTGGAAAAAGAGAGATATAGAGATTTCCATCATTCACCCCTCATTTTGTTAGAACTGAAATTAGCTATATATGTGTACACACAAAGGAATGCAGCTGTAAAGTGATACCTTGTCGTTCGAGTTGTCATTTTCAAGGTACTGGAATGATTTTTGCAACCTTTTCCATTCTTGGTTGTATACCAACTAAAAGAACGTAGTTTCAAAAAAAAAAAAAACTAAAAGAACGTACATATATAAGCCAAAGCATGCTCAGTAGGAGTACGATTTTTTTAAAATAAACATGTAAGGAATCTCCCTTACTCATAAACCTTCGCCAAATCTTTGGCTACAAACGACTGAATACAAAACAGAATACTACGCAACACCGACATGAATCATCTTCCACAATGCATCAGGGATCTCCCGGATTATTAGTATCAATTCTATTACGAAGATTATATAAATAATAATAACTTTTGATCATCAAAGTTTTGTCCTAAAACTATAAATTGATCTTGTAATATTATGGGACGACTGAGGGGTACTCTCTCCATCCAAAATTGATGTCATTCTCACTTTCTAAGAAGTTAAACATGTTTAACTTTGATCAAATATATAAATAAATAATATTTATCATAGATTATTAGTATATCATTAGGTAGATTGTTGAATATATTTTTATAATAAATTTATTTAGAGATATAGTCTAATTAAAGTTGAGAAAGTTTAACCTATACATATCACATAATGACTTCTATTTAGGGCGAAGGGAGTACTTTAGGTCATCACTCACCAGTGACAACTCTTTGCTAGCTTAGCAAAATGAGTGGTATTTACGTGAAATGTTGAGTCACGCATCAAATTTTGAGCTATAGGCTCCCAATGAAGACAAAAGTACACACTCCTACTAGCACCACACAATAAACACTTTATTACAAGACACAAAATCACTAGTGTCTTCAAACTTCAATCCGATCATATAATAGCAGGCTTGGATAGTTTACGCAAATTTGGGTGATTACTCTATCTATTTTCATACCAGCCGGGAGAGGTGGGTAATCTTTTATAAAAAATAACATATCCAATTACTCTTATTTGCCATGATGCATCATTAGAGTCTAACAAATTAAATGCGAGATCGTCTCGCTATTGTGAGAATTTTTAAAGTTTATCTTCTTTTCTAATGGGAAGCATCTCCTAAGAATTTCTGTAAATAGTAACATATACGAAGGATCCAAACTAGCAACATTGCTAGAAAGGGAAGGATAAAGAGGAAAAGTTGAGGCTGATCCAGGCTACACCACATCATGAGAAACATACTTAGCTTGTTACTTTTGTTTTGAAACCAAGCAGGCATACATCCTAGCTAGACGACTGAGATATAACTTGGAACCTGCCTCTTTTCAATTCATCATGCATGTGAACAGGGTGCATATATATCTATCTATCTCTGTTTGGTCTATTCCCTCCAATAATCTGTGAACGATCATGAGACAACCCTAGAATCTAATAACTTTGATCAGGCTGCCCCAGCTTGCTCGATCATTCATATGCATGCATCCCTAGGGATTGGGCATCTTTTGCGAGATGGATCCATGAATTTTGCCTGTCGAGATGGAAGTACATCCTCCGTGCTTGCTGCTTGCGCTTTTTTTCTCCTTTTTAAAGTGAATGTACAGTGTCTGCAAACATACATACACTTTTTAGCGCGCTCAAGATCCTTCATCTTTCTGTGTATATATGCTGCATATATGAAGTAGTCTAGCTAACTAGTGAAAAGATCAAATTAAATAAGTACTTGTTCTGTGGTTCGCCCTGGCAAAATTAAACCGGATGTGTAGTATATAGTTTCATTCAAATCATCTTCATTTTTCTTTATTTTAGTTTATTTTAACTAAATTTTGTTCTTATTTCTATGGTGTTAATGGTTCATATTCTTCAACTAGGTAGGCATTGATGCATCCGAATGAAGATAATTGCAATTTTTTTTGTTTGACTAGATAATCATGCACTACAGGAATTCGCGGGTTTGCCGACAGCTGAAAGCTGTCGGCGAAGCCCCTTTTACAGTCGGCGAACAGGTTTGCCGCCAGGGATTTCCTATTCTGTCGGCAAACCGGCTGTCGGCAAAAATCTGTCGGCAAATAGGACTTTGCCGACGAGGAATTAGAAACGCTATCGGCGAACTTTCGCCGACAGCCACGTGGTCTGTCGGCGAAGGAACAGCGCCGTCAACTCGGCTGCCGTTCGCTTCGCCGATAGCCGAGTGTCGGCAAAGTCGATTTTGCCGACGGCCCGGTCGGCATTGGCAAAGCCGGTTGCCGGCACGACCAGGGCTTGGCAAAGTCGAGTTTGCCGACAGCCAGGCTAACATGGTTGTCGGCAAAAGGTCACTTTGCCGGCGACCAGGTTGACTTTGCCGGCAAACTCCCCTTCTTTGCCGACGACCCGAGGTCCACAAGGCCGTCGGCAAAGCCCCGCCAAGGGCGTCGGCAAACTCTGTTTGTCGGCAAAAAATACACGGCTTTGCCGACGGCTATGGTCAAAGCTGTCGGCAAAACTGGGATTTTTTTTTTGTTTTTGTCTTTGTTTCATTGCATTCGAACCACATTTATAGCATATATATATACCACGAGGTCACATTTATAACAACAATATAGCATATAAACCGCATTTCATCATCGGATTCGATCTCAACATGAATCCACACATGAACATCATCAAATCCATCGATACATGTCCGAAATACACATAACGTCGCGTAACAAGTGCATACATGTCCAACATACATATGGATGTCCAACATACATGTCCAACAAGTCCTACAAGTCCAACATAAGGGCAAAAGGGTCTAACATGCATCCTAGTCGAGAAGATGGAGGCAAAGGTACCTAGCTCGTCACCGAGTACCCCCCACAGGTCCTCCTCCTACAAAAAGAGATAAAAAGATTAGTACCCACTAAAAATTCGGCAGCACCTCCCCTGCACGGGGAGGTTCCAAGACCTGCAAAAAACATGGCACGAAGGCCAACAACGACCACGGCACGAAGGCCGATAACCACCACGGCACGAAGGCCGATATACACAGCGGCACGAAGGCCGACAACCATCGCGGCACGAAGGCCGACAAGTAGTTAAGGGAGGCAAACGTACCTAGCTCGTGGCGTCGTCCCCAGGGGTCCCATCACCCCACGAACCCCACCCTGCCTGTGGTGGTGCCTGAGTCCACCACGACGGCGCGGCGTCGTAGCGCCATAGTCTGCGCGAGGCCCTGCTGCGTCTGCGCCCCGGCCACGAGGAGTAGCCTGCGGCGACGGAGGAGGAGGCCCCCACGTGAACGGCTGCGTGGGGTAGGTCGGGTAGGTCGGGTACCACAGCCGGCCTTCTTTGTGTAGGGCCGGCACCCGGTGGAGGGGCAGGAGTCGGGTTCGAACCCGCCGACGGAGCTGCACAAAGGACAAGTGAGGTAATTAGTAAAGTACACGGGATGGCCGCACAAGCTAAAGCAAGTGAGGCAATTAGTATTATACTCACCGGACCCGAACGGGGAGCGAGGACTGGACCGGGCCCGAGTGCTGGAGCAAAGAGCGAGGAGGAAGCTCTGGCGGTCTTGGGTCGGAGGAAGCTCGCCAGGTCCGCCATCTGACGTTGGTGGTGCTCCGTCAGTGCCGCCAGGTGCGCCTAGTGGGCCGCCTCCACCGCCGCCAGCTGCATCTTGTGGGCCAAGTCCTGGGCCGCCTGGTTGGCCTCCAGCTCTTCCATCCTAGCCTGCAATATTACACCCGCACATGGTTGATGGTATGTGAAGCGAAGGTGGATCATGTGTGAACGACGAATGGAACCGCACTTACCTCCATCTACGTGTACATCTGGGCGGTGCTCGGCTGTCGTGGCGCTATGGGGATGCCGGAGGAGCTTTGCTAGAGTTGGCTTTTCGAATCTCTCTCGGCGTGGGAGTAGTGGTCGGGTCGATGGCGCCGTGGCCATCCGGTAGGAGCCGTCTTTGCTTCCCTCCTCCCAACCTCATCATGAGCTCCGGGTCCGGGGCTCCGTGGTGGGGTCCTTGTCGTCCCCATGGCGGCGAAACGCGGCGCCGTACTCGGCGAGCTTGGGGTGGGCGCCGGCGTTGGTGTATGCCTCCGGCCCGTCTGCGGGTCGAACACGTTGTTCGGGTCCTTCGCCTTGCCCTTTTTAGAAAGGGCGTACCCCACCACCACGTTGATCTCCTCCCCATCATGGGAGTCCCTCTGCGAGAGGAAAACACAAACATGGTTAGAGGTAAATAGATTGAGCGCTATATGAGTCCATGTGTACCAAAAGGAGCATACCCAGGCGTCCATGAACTGCGGGAGGGACCGGTTCCCTTGGTGGTGTGCTACCCCTTGTTCTTGAGCCGGCGCTGCCGACGCTCGTTTTTCACCTCGTAGCGCACGATCTCCTCCCAGCATTCCGGGTGCGCGTCGCACCACTCCGGTATCCACTAAGAAACATCAAGTATTTGACATGTCGAAAGATGAATTGAATATTTCACGGAAGAAATAAGAATGAATGTTTCCCGCTTACTTACCCGCAAGTACTCCGCCTCGGTGAGGTCGGTCTCCCTCTCCCGACGATCTCCCGCGACTCGCCGCTTATCGATCGCCTCGCCAAGCACGTTGCGGTAGTGCTTGATGACGCACCGGATGCGCGCCTCGTGGTACAAGTCCGTGAGGCGTGAGTGGCAGGCGTTCTCAAGCACCACCTGCGCCCTGGCCTGTTTCCCATCCTCGCACCTGAAGTACTCCTGCACACAGACATCATGTATCATTTCATTGTTTCAAGAACATCCAATGAATGTGTAGTATTGAGAAATGCGTTTTGATGAAGACACTCACACAAAACTCCCTCTTGATCTTCGCCGCAAGTGGCTCGTGTGCAGGTGAATCAGCACGATCGCCGCCTTCGGGCTCGGGGACGGGGACGGTGTGCAGGTGGAAGTGGTCCCACTGCATGGGCGGCCGTCGAACGCCGTCGATGGTGACCATGCCCGGGTAGTACTCCCTAATCAGCAGGGAGAGGATGCCATTGACATGGCGTGAGTCCCGTTTAGCACGGGGTCCACCTCCCTCGGAAACATCCGGCTCTGCACGAGTCATTAACAACAATTGTTAGTCTGCAGTTCAGTTTCCTACATGCCATATGAACAATGTGAACAAAGTAGATTACTTACCTGTCGCCGACGGGTGAAATCACCTTGCGGTGGTGGGAGAGCGGCTTTTGGCTAGGGAGCGTCGAGGGCCCATGCTCGAAGAGCTTCCTCGAACCTGAGGAAGGCCCCCCGTCGCCCCCGTCATAGTGGCCCCCTCGTCGTCGTCGTCGTCGTCGTCGACGTCGCCGCCGCCGCCCCCGCCGCAGCTACCGCTGCCGCCGCTGCCACCGTCCCCGGTCGTTGTCATCGTCGTCGTCGTCCTCGTGGTGAACTCCAGCCTCCTCTGCCAGAGACGCCCGGAGCGGGCCGTCTCCCCCGTACCGGCCGTCTCCTCCGTACCGACCGGCACCTCCTCCCTACCGGTCTCCTCGTCCACGTTCGGCTCCAGCACGTCGCGATAGCCATTGACATCATAAACGGTGTATGACTTGACCTTATGGCTGAAGCCAAGGCCCACCTCTCTCAATTCAGCACTCATTTGCGGATCGGTCTGGGCCTGCAAGGTTAGGACAGTTCGACCATTAAATTACTCGCTCCTAGGAGCAAAGTGGAAACACAAAGTCGGGAAACGATAGGTACCTTTGAACAGAACCAGGAAACGAAGTTGGGCTTGCCATGTCTAAGAAGACGGTCCTCTTGTTGCGAGGTAGGAGCGTTGCCCCTCCGGTGAATATTAATGAATTCCCCGAAAAACAAGAGACGGGGGTCCAATCGATAGGTAAGATGATATAGTGACGGTGTATGAAACAAGCGTACTGAGAACTTACTTCTGATAATCCAGGCACTCATCAAGGTTCAACAACAAGTACATCATGATAGTGGTCCACTCCTCATGGGTCAAGTTCTTGTTGGTAGCTGTGCTTCCTCTTCCGACATCCCCTTTGAAAAGGCTGAGGTTCGATGAGTTCTCCTCGACGTTGTAACGAGGGGTTGGATCTTGCGGTCTTTGAAGTTTTTCGGTATAGTACGCTGTGTGAATGTCGACACCTCCTCCATAATGAATGCCTCGCCACGAAGCCTCAATTTTGGCTTTATTTTTACACTTCTTCCGAAGTAGCTTTAGACACCTTTCGATTGGATAGCACCAACGGTCTTTGCACGGGCCCCCCAACCGTGCCTCCCTTGGTAGGTGCAAAATCGATGCTTTTGCATCGATAGGAAGAAGCCGGGTGGAAATATCATCTCCAACTTGCGAGCAACTTAGATGCACCCTTCTCCGGTTCAAGACAAACTTCTCAAGATAACCGCTTGGCACAAAGGCGTCGGAAGAAAAAGCTCAACTCGCCGGGACGCGCCACACCGGCTCGGGAGGTATCCTCGGGTCATCGCGGGAAGGACCCGCGAATCCATATGTGGAAGTCGTGACTCTTCATCCCGACACTTTCATAGTCTCCAAGTTCACTCCCGGGCCGGATTCGCCGCATACCCATCGGGGGAACCGCAACGTGCTCATCCACTTCAATATTTCCTTTCTAACCGGCCTTTTCGGGACGTAATCGGCGGACCCTTTTCCACCTCTTGCCTGGCGCGGGGGTCTTCATCACAAGCTTTGGTCTATCACAAATCGTTTCAATGTCGAGTCTAGCCTTAACGTTGTCCTTCGACTTCTTACCAAGGTCCATGAGTGTTGCCCGAGTGCCTCGGCGACATTCTTTTCGTGTGCATTACATCGATGTTGTGTGGAAGAAGAAGGTCCTTGAAGTACGGTAGCCTATGCAAGCCCGATATATGAGTCCACATGTGTGTGGTACCATATCCAATAAAACCACCATTCACTTCATCAATTTGGAGAGCACAGCTCGGCAAGGACAGCGGGGGGCTCCTAGGCTCGGGAATGGGGTCGGTGACTTGAACACCTTTCGTGAAATGCTTTTCATCCCGTCTCAATTCATGGCCCTCGGGCGGAATTGCCGATGTTTGTCGAAAGAAGAGTACTTGCCACCCTTTTTCGGCCCGGGTGAACATCACATCTATCTTGCATGTTGGGCAAGGGAACTTCCCGTGAACACACCACGCGGCGAACGGGCCATACGCCAAGAAGTCATGCAATGAATACGGTACCACACATGCATTGTGAAGTTCCTCTTTGTAGCTCGGTCGTACGTCGGCACCCCCTCGTCCCAAGCATGTTGCAATTCATCCCACACTGGCTGCATGAACACAGCCATATTGTTGCCCGGGTGTCCAGGTATTATCAGCGTCAAGAACACGTTCTTGGGTTCAAACATGACGCCGGGGGGAAGATTGAGGGGGATCACGAACACCGGCCAACAAGTGTACGGGGCCGCCATCATTCCAAATGGGTTGAACCCATCTGTTGCTAGCGCGACGTGTACATTCCGAGTCTCCTCAGCCTTTTCAGGATTCATGGCATCGAAGTGCCTCCATGCATCACCTTCCGCTGGGTGTACCATCTTGTTAGTGTACCTCTTGCCTTTCTTGTGCCACACCATCATTTTCGCGGTATCCTCTGTCATATACAACATTGGAGCCGATGTGTGAAAGGAAGGTGCCTTATGACCATCTCGGGGATCTTTGACTGTCGCTTGATGCCATCACTGCCTTCTACCTCCACATACCTAGAGATTTTGCGCTTTGGACAGTGTGTTGCGTCCTCGTGGTCGTCCCTGAACAGGACACACCCATTCTTACAAGCATGAATCGGCTCGTACGGCATCTTGAGTGCTCGAAGCATCCTCTGAGACTCGTACGTGCTCTTTGGCAACACGTGAAGCTTCGGAAGCAAGTTGCCAACCGTCGCCAACAAGAGATCGAAACCTTCTCGGCCGATGCCCGGTGACGACTTCAACGCAATTAGTTGAGAAATGGCATCCGGCATGCGAAACATGTGTGTTCTCGTGAAGGGGCTTCGTGCCGCCTCCGGCATGGCGTAGAACGCCTTTGCGGTTTCCTCCGGATCCTCCTCCGCCTCTATTCCTTCGGGAACCCCCTTCCCCGGAGTCTTCCATCGATCTGCCATCCCGGCATCCGCATCAAGGTCCTCGAGGAGCTGCCTCACCGGCACCTCCCTAATAGGATCTCGTTCACCATGGTGGACCCGGCGCGTATAGTTTGGAACGTATCCGTACTTGAAAAGATCTTCCATAACCGTACGCTGTCTCTCCATTTCTTGTTCTTACACTTGCTGCACGGACACCGCATCCGAATCGACCCTCTAGCGGCTCGGTCAAATGCCTCGCTCTAGGAAAGCACTTGGTCCCCCTAACCCATTCGGTGGTCTGTTTCTCCCTTGTCCAAATGGCCGGTGTACATCCACTCACGGTCACCATCCTCGACATGCGCCAATGTAAGCGAGCAATAAAACCAAGATATGCATCTACAAGGCGTTCCTACCATCTAATAGATGAAGGATAGGTCCTAATCCCACCCGAGGATGCGTAGATGAGGTTAGCTTCCATGCTCCGCGCCCGTCCGAGACGGAATTTCGGGCAAAGACTCTCCCATTTGTTCTCCCGATACACGTACGTAAGGTCCTAGATGGCTAGAGGGGGGTGAATAGCCTATAAAAATTTCTACAAACTCACTAAGCAAACTTCGTTAGATACACAAACGGCGGAAAGCAAGTTTTGCTTAGCCTACTAGATGTTGCAAGCCTCCTATCCAAACAATTCTAGTAGGTGATCACTAGCACAAACAATAGCTACCACTAGTGATCAAGAGTTCTACCCACGGGATTTAATCTACACAAGAAGTGGTTCCCGACCGACCACACAAGCAATTCTACCTTGCAAGAATGTAAACAAGATAATGCAAGAGAGGATGAGACTTGTTATACCAACGCGTCGAGTCGAGGTTGCCAATCACCAAGAAGATGAACAATCAATCACAATCGGCAACACACAAAGGATGATGACCAATCACCGGAGACAAGATGAACACAATGATTTATCCCCGGATGTTCACTTGGGCACCGCCAAGCTACGTCACCCGTTGTGTCGATCAACACCTAGATGGTCCTTTGGTGTGACCCTCAAGCCACTTGCCCCGCAAGGCACTTCCCCGCAAGGAAACCACAAGGCGCCACTCTCAAGCGTGATACTCAACGACACGCGCAATCCAATAGAGTTACTCTTCGCGATCCCCGCGAGGTGAGCACAACAACCTCTCACAAATCAACCGGAGGTGGCCAAGAACATACACCTTCTCTTGCCAACGCCTCCAACAATCTCCAAGCCGGCTAGGAGCGGTACTCTCCAAGAGTAACAAGAAATCCACCGGCTAAACCACCCACAAGTGCCACTAGAATGCTCTCAAGCAATGCAATGCACTAGGTGATCTCTCAATCTCACTTTGGATTCACAATCAAGCAAGAGAGATGAGAGGGAGAGTGTTTCTTCAGCTCAAAGGATGAATGAATGAGTTGGGAGAGCCAAGAGAGGGAGCCAAGCCCGGCCTCCCATCTATTTATAGACCCAACACTTCAAACTAGCCGTTACCCCCTCGGGCGCAAATTCAACTGCGCCCGGGACGCGTCCGCCGCGCCAGCCGTCGGACGCGTCCGGCGCCTCGGCCAGCGCGCCCGCCCACGACCCGTTGGCGCCGCGCCAACCACGTGCCGCCACGTCGGCGTCCGGCGCGGCGTCCGGCGCTCGCCGTTGCACGTCCGCGCCCGCCGCGTCCCGTCGCAACGCCGCGCTCGGAACTTTGTTCCGAGTCCGGCGTGCGCCGGACGCACGGCCCGCGCGTCCGCCGCCCCTTCCTCGTCGAGAACCCCTCTCCGCGCCGAACATAACACGCGCCGGACGCAGCACGATAACCGCTCTGCGTCCGCCGCGCGTCCGGCCCGCGTCCGGCCCACGCCGGCCGAACGGCCGAAAACCCGAAAACTTTCGGTGCCTCGCCGGGCGCGGCCTCCGTCTTTTTCGTCGCCGTGTCGTGACACCAACTTCTCCAACATGCTATCCAACAAGTATACCAACTTGATCATCGAGATAGCATGATTTCAACCAAATTTTGCATCCGGCGCAATAGAAAATATGCATCCATTTTTCTCGAAAGCGCCGAATCCCGCCTCACAGCTCGGCGGGAGGAAGAGAGGGACCCAAACCCATCTCTACCACCGCAAACCACGCGCGCCCAAACGCCACCTTTGTAAATGTGCCAACACCACCAAGTGTACATCTCCATGTGTTTGTGTGTTAGCTTTTCACAACCATTTCCCAAAGGTTAGGTTAGCTCACTAGGCCCTACATGCAAATGCACTTCATGAATTCACCTAGTGGCACCGTGCGTCGAATAGCCGATAAGACTTCCCCTCTTAATAGTGCGGCTATCGATCCTAAACCACTCACACCCTCTATGGTGTCTTGAGTGCAAAAACAAAATGGCCCTATCGGTTATACCTTTGCCTTGAGCCCATTTTGTTCCTCCAAATGATATGAACACTTCACACCATCATGTGACCGTCTCGATCCATCGACCTCGACTTTACTTGCCCTTCACCGTGCATCGGTCCATCAGCGCCTAGTCTTGCCCGAGCTTCACCATCGCATGGTCCTTCACTCCGAAGCCTCGACTAGCCCTTCACCTTCAACACCGGTCCATGGAGCCAAGCATCGTCTTGATCTTCATCTTTGATCACATGAAACGTGTCATGCTTCATATTCAATATGCTCATTATGTGGACAACCTTTCTCTAAATCAACCACTTAGATAAACAAGGTTAGTCCTAGGTTTCATCAATTAGCCAAAAACAAACTAAGGACTTTCAATCTCCCCCTTTTTGGTAATTGATGACAACCTCAACAAAGATGATTTTATAATAAAGATTTTGAACTTGTCATACTTGTCCAATCATTAAGCTCACAAGAGAAATTTGGACAACTATAGCAAGTTCGGTTTTAATAGTATTGCTCCCCCTACATATGTGCATAGAGTTTGGATTTGAAGCTTTGCACATATGCATGGATAGAAGTGTGGGGAGAGTAATTCTACCAAAATGATGCTAAGGTGTAAGAAATGGACCTTTGAAGCGTGATACCAATCGGAGTTGCAATTTACACCATCCTTAGCACCATGAAGTAACTAGACATCCATCAAAAACTCAAGAACCCCGTGAGATCAACATTATAAGCAAAGTTCTTGAACCACTTGAAAGGTAAGGGGAGTCTAGTTACAACCTATGCATACTAGTAGATCATTTCACCATTCAAGTCCTATACTAGCATTGCACCACACAAGCAAGGAGACACCACTTGTATAAAACTTTAAAACTAGGTGCCATGAGCAAGTCATATGAGAATGCACAAACAAATGCAACAAGTTTGTTCATGAGCTTGCTCCCCCTTCTTGTGTGCATCAAAATTTTATTTACCCCTTTATCATGTTCAATCATCTTTTTCTCTCCCCCTTTGTCAACAATTGCCCAAAAATGGGATCAAATTTGTGGAGAGAAAAGGACTTTGATGGAGTAAACAAAACTTTAGTCAAAATTGGTTCAATCTAGACCACTTGCCAAAGATATTTAATTCGGTTTGAACCAAAGACAAGCTTCTTCACACCTCATGACAAGGGTTATCTTGCCTATGTTGAATTAAGCAAATATTCCAGATTCAACACTAGGATTGCAAGCCCATAAACATGTCATATGTCACCACTAGATCAAGCAAAGCATATAAGCAATAGTGGTAAACATATATACATCAAACACATTTGATTTATCATGAATGCTCCAAATGCACCTTGTATGTCTACATGTGCTACCACAAGTATAATCCTAAGCATGAATGACATGTCAACCAATGGTACCTTGCTTTGTCGAAGGAGAGGCATGTCAAGTAGTGGTGGGGTGCATTCAACACATGTTTGAGAAATCAAGAATGTTCAACTCATTCCTTAGCTTGCAAAACCTTCTTTCATCAAGTGGCTTGGTGAGGATGTCGGCAAGTTGATCATCGGTGCCCACACTTTCAATGGAAATGTCACCCTTTTGTTGATGATCTCTTATAAAGTGATGCCTTATGTCAATGTGCTTTGTTCTTCCATGTTGAACCGGGTTTTGTGTCATCTTGATTGCACTTTCATTATCACAAAACAATGGCACATTCTTGAAGTTGATGCCATAATCCTTCAAAGTTGACTTCATCCAAAGCAATTGTGCACAACAACTCCCCGCACTAACATATTCGGCTTCGGTAGAGATTGCCACACTATTTTGTTTCTTTGAGGACCATGACACAAGTGATCTTCCAAGAAGTTGACATGTACCACTTGTGCTCTTTCTATTGATCTTGCAACCACCATAGTCGAGTCCGAATATCCAATTAATTCAAACTTTGACCCCTTGGGATACCACAATCCAACATCTCTTGTTTGCTTCAAGTACCTCAATATTCTCTTTGCGGCCGTGAGATGACTCTCTCTAGGTGAGGCTTGATATCTAGCACACATGCAAACACTAAACATGACATCCGGCCTTGATGCGGTGACATAGAGTAGGCTTCCAATCAATGACCGATATTCCTTTTGATTCACCATATTGCCCTCAAAATCACTATCAAGATTCCCATTGGTGCCCATTGGAGTGGAAATTGGCTTTGCATCTTGCATTCTAAACTTTTTCAACATGTCCCTTATGTATTTTCCTTGACTTACAAATGTCCCATTCTTCAATTGCTTGACTTGAAGACCAAGGAAATAGCTAAGTTCACCAATCATGGACATCTCAAATTCTTTTGCCATCATTTCACCGAATTCTTCACAATATGCTTGATTGGTTGATCCAAAGATGATATCATCAACATAGATTTGCACAATGAAGAGATCATTACCAATCTTCTTGGTGAATAGAGTAGTATCAACCTTGCCCATAATGAACCCCTTGGAGTGAAGAAAAGTCTTCAATCTCTCATACCATGCTCTAGGTGCTTGCTTCAAGCCATACAAAGCTTTCTTCAATTTGTACACATGGTTGGGTCTCTTCTCATCTTCAAAACCGGGAGGTTGCTCAACATATACTAGCTCATTGATGATCCCATTGAGAAATGCACTCTTGACATCCATTTGATATAACTTGATGTTATGGGCACATGCATAAGCCAATAGAATCCTTATTGCCTCCAATCTTGCCACGGGAGCATATGTTTCATCATAATCAAGACCTTCAACTTGAGTATAGCCTTGTGCAACTAGTCTTGCTTTGTTTCTAATCACAACACCATCTTGATCTTGCTTGTTTTTGAAAACCCATTTGGTTCCAATGACATTGTGATCCTCCGGCCTCTCAACTAACTCCCACACATCATTTCTTGTGAAGTTATTAAGCTCTTCTTGCATTGCCATGATCCAATCGGCATCATCCAAGGCTTCCTCAACTTTCTTTGGCTCTTTGGTTGACACAAATGATACATACTCACAAATCATAGCCACTCTTGATCTTGTTTGCACACCACTTCTAATATCACCAATGACACTATCAATTGGGTGATCTCTTGCAACATGTTGTGGTTGTAGCACTTGCACTTGATTGCTTGAACTTGGTTGATCACTTGGCTTGTCTTCATTTGATGAACTAGCACCATGATCTTGCACTTGAGCATTGCTAGCTTGCCTCAATGGAGAATTTAGCACTTCATCTTTATCATCTTGTACATCAACCACTTGCTTTGCTCTTATGTCACCAATGTCCATGTTCTTCATAGCTTCAACCAATTGGTTTCCACCAACATCTTCTAGATTCTCATCTTCATCTTGTGATCCCATTGGTTTCATCAAATTGCACATCATGGACTTCCTCTCTAATGCCACTTGAATTGTTCCAAACTCTATAAGCCTTGCTTGTAGTTGAATAACCGAGTAGGAACCCTTCATCACATCTCTTTTCAAACTTCCCCAATCTAGTGCCCTTTCTCAAGATGTAGCATTTGCAACCAAATACTCTAAAATAGCCAATGTTGGGCTTTCTTCCATGAAGTAACTCATATGGGGTCTTCTCAAGCAAAGTATGACAATAGAGCCTATTAATATAGTAGCATGCCGTGTTGATTGCTTCATCCCAAAATGATTGACTAACATTGTACTCATGAAGCATTGATCTAGCCATATCAAGCAATGTTCTATTCTTCCTCTCAACTAGGCCATTTGATTGTGGAGTGTATTTGGCCGAGAATTGATGACCAATGCCATAGTGATCACACAATTCTTCCATTCTTGTATTCTTGAACTCACTCCCATTGTCACTTCTCACTTTCTTGATTCTCATGTCAAACTCATTGTGAACTCTAGTGAGAAAAGTCTTGAAGGTGTCATACACTTCACTCTTGTCACTAAGAAAGAGTACCCATGTGAATCTTGTGAAGTCATCCACTATGACAAATCCATACTTGTTGCCACCAATACTTGTGTATGTAGTTGGGCCAAATAGATCCATGTGCAACAACTCAAATGCCTTGCATGTGCTCATTATACTCTTCTTTGGATGTGAACTTCCAACTTGCTTCCTAGGCTTGACATGCACTACACAACTTGTCCTTCTCAAATACAACATCTTTCAAGCCTTCAACAAGATTGTGTTGTGTGAGCTTCTTCAATTGTTTCATGCCAACATGCCCAAGCCTTCTATGCCAAAGCCAACCCAAACTTGATTTTGATATCAAACATGTTGTCAAAGAAGCTTCACTAGTGTTGAAATCAACAAGATAGAGATTCTCATATCTAAAGCCTTTGAACACCAAGTTGGAGCCATCAAGAGAAACTACCTCAACATCATTTGCCCCAAAAATGCACTTGTAGCCTCGATCACAAATTTGTGCCACGGAGAGAAGATTGAAATCCAAGCTTTCAACTAGCATCACATTGGAGATACTCATGTCATTTGATATTGCAATCTTGCCCAAACCAACAACCTTGCCTTTCTTGTTATTGCCAAAAGTAATTGACTCAATGCCACTATCATTCTTCTCAATTGAATCAAACATTCTTGATGTGCCGGTCATGTGTTGAGAACACCCACTATCAATGATCCAATGCCTTCCTCCGGCTTTATAATTCACCTACAAGCAAATCAATGAAGCTTAGGTACCCATTTTTGCTTGGGTCCTTGTAGGTTAGTGACTAAGCTCTTTGGTACCCAAATAGCCTTCTTCTTTGGGCCAACAATGGGTGTACCAACAAACTTAGCTTGCACACCTTTCACACCCTTGGTAAGCACATAACAAGAATCAAAAGGTATAGCATTGTCAAGTTTCTTGTTTTGTTGCTTCTTGTTGCAATTTTGCTCTAGGTGCCCAACTTGCTTGCATCTATAGCAAAACCGACCATTGCTCTTCACAAAGCTAGGCTTTGGAGTTGCAAAGGCCGACTTGCCCTTCTTGGGGGTATAGCCCAATCCCTCTTTGTTAAGAGAGAACCTTTGGTTACCCAAGCACTTTAGCAAGCGGGCCTCACCACCATAGGCTTTGCCTAAGGCATGAGTGAGCTCATCCACCTCCTTCTTGAGAGTCTCATTCTCAACCATAAGTGTAGCATCACAAGTGAAGCCATCACTAGTAGTAGAGATAGAGTCGGTGGTGGTGGTGGATGATGTGCTACAAGAAGGGTTAGCATTTGTCATGATGATAGGTTGATAAAATGACTCATCAATGATGTCACAAGTAAGACCTATATCACATGATGCAATAACCACTTTCTTTGCTTGTTGCTCAAGTAGAAGTGAGTGAGCTTCTTTAAGCTTAGAATGAGCATCACCAAGCTTCTCATGGTCTACCACTAGACTCTCATGAGTGGTCATAAGCTCACCTAGGGCTTTCTCAAGTATTTCTACTTTCATTGAAAGCTTCTTGCACTCCTTTTCCTTGGCAATAGCTATATCTCTAGTTTCTTGCATCAAGTCATATAATTGATCCTTAGAAGGTTCATCATCATCATCAACATTATCAACATCGTGAGCATATTCCATCTCACTATCATCATCACTATCATCATATTGTACCTTGGTTTCCTTGGCCATGAAGCACGATGGTGATGAAGAAAATAATGAAGACTTCTTGTTGATGGCGATGGAAGCCATAGCCTTGTTGCTTGTATCTTCATCTTCATCATCATTGTCACTTTCCCAAGTGACCACAAATGCACCATTCTTGCCCTTCTTGAGTGTCATCTTGGCCTCATGCTTCTTCTTCTCAAACTTGCCCTTGATGTAGTTTTTCTTCTTCTCATATGGGCATTCGGCTTGTAGATGCTCGGTGCTATCACAATTGAAGCACTTTCTTGGTTGCTCTTGCTTCTTGAAGTTGTTTCTCTTGAAGCCTCTTCTCTTGATGAACATGTGTCCCATCTTCTTCACCACAAGAGCAAGTGCCTCATCGTCAATCTCAAAGTCACCATCTTCCTCATTGGTTTCTTCTTCTTCAAAGATTGGTGTTTTGCCCTTGGAGGATGTGGCTTGGAATGCCACGGTCTTCTTCTTCTTCTCTTCTTCTACCTTCTCATCATCTTGATCAAATTTGTCATATGTCAAGACTTCACCAAGCAAATCATTTGGCTTCTTATTCTCAAGCCCATCTCTTTGTAGCATTAGCTTCAACATCTTGAAGCTCTTCGGCAAGCAAATCAAGAACTTGTGACAAAAGTCTTCATCTTTTGTCTTGTGCCCCAAACTCTTGAGATCATTCACAATCACTTGTAGCGATGAAACATTTCAATGATTGTTTCATCCTCCTTCTTCTTGAAGTTCTCGAACTCACTTTTGAGTCCATATAACTTGGCACTCTTCACAACCTTGGTGCCCTCATAGGTCTCACCCAACCTAGTCCACACTTCACTTGCAAGCTCCAAATCCTTGATTCCCCTCAAACACCTTTGTATCAATGCCATTGTATAAGGTGTTGAGAGCCATTCTATTGCATGTGATGTTGGCTTTATCCTCATCGGTGAGATGATCATTATCAAGAATAGCATAGTCATGCAATGTAACTTGCAAGACTCTCTCTTGTATTGAACCAGATACATGATCATCTTTCTCTTCCAATGATCAAAAGAACTAACTCCATCAAACATAGGCGGTTTGCCCCCAACATGGTTGAACACAATTTGAGCCATCTTAACACCGTAGGATGTTAAGCCTTGCACAAAAATGGTGACCTCGGCTCCGATACCACTTGTAAGGTCCTAGATGGCTAGGGGGGGTGAATAGCCTATAAAAATTTCTACAAACTCACTAAGCAAACTTCGTTAGATACACAAACGGCGGAAAGCAAGTTTTGCTTAGCCTACTAGATGTTGCAAGCCTCCTATCCAAACAATTCTAGTAGGTGATCACTAGCACAAACAATAGCTACCACTAGTGATCAAGAGTTCTACCCACGGGATTTAATCTACACAAGAAGTGGTTCCCGACCGACCACACAAGCAATTCTACCTTTAGCAAGAATGTAAACAAGATAATGCAAGAATGGATGAGACTTGTTATACCAACGCGTCGAGTCGAGGTTGTCAATCACCAAGAAGATGAACAATCAATCACAATCGGCAACACACAAAGGATGACCAATCACCGGGAGACAAAGATGAACACAATGATTTTGTCCCCGGATGTTCACTTGGGCACCGCCAAGCTAGTCACCGGTTGTGTCGATCAACACCTAGATGGTCCTTTGGTGTGACCCTCAAGTCACTTGCCCCTCAAGGCTCACTTCCCCGCAAGGAAACCACAAGGCACCACTCTCAAGCATGATACTCAACGACACGCGCAATCCAATAGAGATGCTCTTCGTGATCCCCACGAGGTGAGCACAAGAACCTCTCACAAATCAACCGGAGGTGGCCAAGAACAAACACCTTCTCTTGCCAACGCCTCCAACAATCTCCAAGCCGGCTAGGAGCGGTACTCTCCAAGAGTAACAAGAAAACCACCAGCTAAACCACCCACAAGTGCCACTAGAATGCTCTCAAGCAATGCAATGCACTAGGTGATCTCTCAATCTCACTTTGGATTCACAATCAAGCAAGAGAGATGAGAGGGAGAGTGTTTCTTCAGCTCAAAGGATGAATGAATGAGTTGGGAGAGCCAAGAGAGGGAGCCAAGCCCGGCCTCCCATCTATTTATAGACCCAAACACTTCAAACTAGCCGTTGCCCCCTCGGGGGCGCAAATTCCATTTTCGCGCCGGACGCGTCCGCCGCAGCCGCCGGACGCGTCCGGCGCTCAGCTCCGCGCGCCCTGACGACCGTTGGCACCGCGGCCAACCACGTGCCGCCATGTCGGCGTCCGGCGACGCCGTTGCGCGCGTCCGGCGCCCGCGTCCGCGCCGCGCGCCGCGCTGCGGAACCGGCCGAAACTCAAAAGTTTCTGGTCGGCGCCCGCGGCCGCCGGACCGCCCGCGTCCGCCGCCTCGTCGAACCCCGCTCCACGCCCGACCATGCCAAGACTCGCCGGACGCTGCACAGTTAACACGCTCCGACGCCCGCCGTGCGCGTCCGCGCGCGTCCGCGCTCACCAACGCGGAGCCACCAACCTGAGCCGGCGGCCGCCACGCGCCGGACGCGTCCGCCCGGCGTCGGTGCCTCGCGTCCGGCGCTACGAAAGCTCCGTTTTTCGTCGCCGTGTCGTGACACCAACTTCTCCAACATGCTATCCAACAAGTATACCAACTTGATCATCGAGATAGCATGATTTCAACCAAATTTTGCATCCGGCGCAATAGAAAATATGCATCCATTTTTCCCGAAAGCGCCGAATCCCGCCTCACGGCTCGGCGGGAGGAAGAGAGGGACCCAAACCCATCTCTACCCCGCAAACCACGGCGCGCCAAACGCCACCTTTGTAAATGTGCCAACACCACCAAGTGTACATCTCCATGTGTTTGTGTGTTAGCTTTTCACAACCATTTCCCAAAGGTTAGGTTAGCTCACTAGGCCCTACATGCAATGCACTTCATGAATTCACCTAGTGGCACCCGTGCGTCGAATAGCGATAAGACTTCCCCTCTTAATAGTGCGGCTATCGATCCTAAACCACTCACACCCTCTATGGTGTCTTGAGTGCAAAACAAAATGGCCCTATCGGTTATACCTTTGCCTTGAGCCCATTTTGTTCCTCCAAATGATATGAACACTTCACACCATCATGTGACCGTCTCGATCCATCGACCTCGACTTCACTTGCCCTTCACCGTGCATCGGTCCATCGGCGCCTAGTCTTGCCCGAGCTTCACCATCGCATGGTCCTTCACTCCGAAGCCTCGACTAGCCCTTCACCTTCAACACCGGTCCATGGAGCCAAGTATCGTCTTGATCTTCATCTTTGATCACATGACATGTGTCATGCTTCATATGCAATAAGCTCATCATGTGGACAACCTTTCTCTAAATCAACCACTTAGATAAACAAGGTTAGTCCTAGGTTTCATCAATTAGCCAGAACCAAACTAGGGACTTTCACACGGCTTGCTATTATAGCAACCACCTCTATTGCCATGGGAAGTTAGAGAAGACTCCATATGAAATCTTGAATGGAAGGAAGCCCAACATTGCTTACTTTCGGGTCTTTGGTTGCAAGTACTACATACTCAAGAAGGGGCAAAGACTTGGCAAATTTGACAAGAGGTGTGATGAGGGATTTTTTCTTGGCTACTCTACTTCTAGCAAGGCCTATAGAGTGTGGAACTTGGCTAGTGGGCTAGTTGAAGAGGTTCATGATGTTGAATTTGATGAAACCCAAGGCTCTCAAGTTGGAGATCAAAATCAAGATGATGTGGGTGGAGATCAATTGAGCAATGCAATGAGACACATGGACATTGGTGACATTAGGCCGAGGCAAGTGGATGATGGTGATGAGGTGCAAGTGCAAACACAAGTTGTGATTGATGATTCCAATGAGGCAAGCACAAGTGGTACTCAACATCAAGATCAAGATCAAGGTCAAGCAATCAATGCAAATGAGCTAGTTCTTCAACCTTCAAACATTGCAAGAGATCATCCTCTAGATCATATCATTGGTGACATTCAAAGAGGTGTACAAACAAGATCAAGATTGGCTAGCATATGTGAGCACTACTCCTTTGTGTCATTCATTGAGCCAACCAAGATTGATGAGGCATTGAAGGATCCGGATTATATAAATGCTATGCATGAGGAATTGAACAACTTCACTAGGAATGAAGTTTGGGAGCTTGTTGAGAGGCCAAAGAAGCACAATGTGATTGGCACCAAGTGGGTCTTCAAGAACAAGCAAGATCAAGATAGCTTGGTTGTGAGGAACAAAGCAAGACTAGTGGCTCAAGGTTACACACAAGTTGAGGGTCTTGACTTTGGAGAAACATATGCACCGGTGGCAAGATTGGAGGCAATTAGAATCCTATTGGCCTATGCTTGTGCTCACAACATCAAGCTCTATCAAATGAATGTGAAGAGTGCACTTCTCAATGGCTTCATCAACGAGGAAGTGTATGTTGCACAACCTCCCGGTTTTGAAGATGACAAGAAGCCCAACCATGTCTACAAGCTCAAGAAGGCATTGTATGGCTTGAAGCAAGCTCCAAGGGCATGGTATGAAAGATTGAGGGACTTTCTCATCTCCAAAGGCTTCAAAATGGGCAAAGTTGACACCACTCTCTTCACCAAGAAGATAGAGGATGACTTGTTTGTGTTGCAAATCTATGTGGATGATATCATCTTTGGATCAACAAATCAATTCTTTTGTGAAGAGTTTGCTAAGATGATGGCTAGTGAGTTTGAGATGTCAATGCTTGGAGAGTTGAGCTACTTCCTTGGTCTTCAAATCAAGCAAATGAAGAATGGCACCTTTGTGAGTCAAGGCAAGTACATCAAGGACATGATCAAGAAGTTTGGGTTGCAAGATGCTAAGGCCATTAGCACACCAATGGGAACCAATGGTGGCTTGGATATTGATGATAGTGGCAAGATGGTTGAGCAAAAGCTATATAGATCAATGATT
Source organism: Themeda triandra (assembly GCA_018135685.1). Taxonomy (NCBI): domain Eukaryota; kingdom Viridiplantae; phylum Streptophyta; class Magnoliopsida; order Poales; family Poaceae; genus Themeda; species Themeda triandra. The sequence goes on along the minus strand of JAENPR010000767.1, from coordinate 278,455 downwards.
GGAAGCTTGCTATATGTGACCGCTTCAAGGCCGGATGTCATGTTTAGTGTGTGCATGTGTGCAAGATATCAAGCTTCTCAAGAGAGAGTCACTTGACGGCAACCAAGAGGGTGTTGAGATACTTGAAGGGCACTCAAGATGTTGGTCTATGGTATCCCAAGGGGTCAAGCTTTGAGTTGATTGGATACTCCGACTCCGACTATGCCGGTTGCAAGATTGATAGGAAGAGCACAAGTGGAACATGCCAAGTGCTAGGAAGATCTCTTGTGTCATGGTCTTCAAAGAAGCAAAATAGTGTGGCACTTTCCACCGAAGCCGAATATATTAGTGCGGGGAATTGTTGTGCACAATTGCTATGGATGAAAGCCACCTTGAAGGACTATGGGGATCAAGTTCAAGTATGTGCCTTTGTTTTGTGACAATGAAAGTGCAATCAAGATGACAAACAATCCGGTTCAACATTCTAGAACCAAGCACATTGATGTGAGGCACCACTCACTACTAGGATCCACCATTGTCGTGACGCCTATATTTGGTTGCAATATGGTAGTTTTGGTTGCAATACGGATCAATTGCATCTAAGTATGGTCGTTGATAGATGGTTGCATTTGGAAAGGTGCAATAGCTTCTTGCATCCTCTTGAAAGTGGAGTTGCAATATTGTAGTTTTGCAATGCACAAAAAAACTATTGCAACCACAATATGGTTGCAAGCACGATATTACACCCGGTATGGTTGCATCGATTCTTGTTGCGACAAAACACATGACCGCAATATGATACTGCTACCACGAATGAACTTGTTGTGAAATAACTTTATTGCGGCTTTGTAGTTACGTGGGAATATGGCCTTATAGCCATGCAATGTACTCCGTTGCATCATAGAAATTATGCAACATAACATATTTGGTGGCTAGAGTCACAATTGCCACCTTCATTTGTTGGTGGTAATAGATATAAAATGCAATGGATGATTCTTGGTAGTAATAGATATATAGAAAATGCAATGAAGCATCATTGGTTGTAATTGGCGGAAAATTCAATGAATCATTCTTGGTGGTAATAGATGGGAAGTGCAACAAATCTTTGTAGATGGCAATAGATGAAAAATGCAATGAGTCATTGTTGGTTGTAGACATGTCCTTTAGCAACGATAAAGTGTGGAAATAATGTATATTGCAACATCAAATAGTGGTTGCCTGGTAGTTTGTTGCAACCAGAGCATTTTGACGAGCGCATTTGTTTCATAGCTAGAAATTTAATTGTGGATACAAAATAATTATGCCACGAGTATAGATTTCATCATCACATATAAGAACTCAAACCTTCATTAACTTTAAATACAAAGAAATAACACAATGACTAGAGTACTACTAAAATAAACATGACCATAATAGAATAAAAACATCATCTGTGTATACAAGTTTGCAGCTATGTCTTGAATATGGCATAATAAAATAGAACTAAATATGATTTTGCTTATTGATCGCTCCATGCTCCATCGCCCATCGACTTGATTCTTCTAGGTATCTCCCATGAAATGCTTAGTCTTCTCGTTTCGTCGGTTTCCGAGTTCTTTGTGCTAATATTCTACAAACGGTGTACAAGCGAGCTTTGTTAATTACATTGTACTTAGCAAAGGGAATTGCAAAACAAACCGGAGACCGACGAACCTGGAATTTCTCACTTCCAAAATACTGGATCAAGTAGTACCACTCCACGTTGTCTAAATCATCGGCTTATGCTTCATTCGTTGAGCATTAGTGGAGTACGCCTTGTATGTTGAACTAAATGAAGCTCTCCATCTTGTGTACCTCTCTCTCGGCAATTGCCGATATCTTTTACTAGCATCTTCAATGTTATCCAAGTTCCAAACTTTCTGTTTCAATGCAAAGAAAAATAGAATAGTAAAGTGGAGGTACTCGAATTCAAAACATTTGGCTAAAAAGAACAATTGACTCACCAAGATCTCATTTGCGATTGCCATTTTCACATCATCCTTCACATCCTTCCATGATTTCACTCCTATAATTGGAGCCTTTTTCCTAGTAAACACTACAATCTCATCGACGAATGTGCGGTCGTTCTCACCATAGGGGCCTCCTGTCTCGGATTAAATTCGATATTTAATTTCGAGAGTCGCTCTTAATTCTCTTGATAGTTGCTTTGAAGCCTTTGAGACATCCACGTCCACGAGTTTTGGGTCCACCTTATTAACATATGAAATAATTATAAGATACATGATCGCAAAAAGAGTTTTTGATGTACAATGCAAAATGGAAAGACCAGCACATACCATGCCCTTTTTGTTTTGGCTTATTTGCATGAGCTGGCCTATCTTTGTTTGTCGTGCTCCTTTCCCCGATTTCTCTCCCCACCAACTAAATGATCTTTGTCCTCATTTTCTTCCAACAATGACACCGAAAAGAAATAAATCAAATCATCATGTTTCAATTATTTTATTTTATGCACAAGAGTTGGTAGTATATTTGATGACATGATGAAAAAAATTTATTTACACATATGTCGATGACGGCCTCGTATGCCTTAGCCATTCCTTGTAAGTTTTAATTGTTTCTTCCCCGAAGTCATCCATGTAGTCTCGTAAGTCATGATTAACCGTGATGCACTTGTCAAAGCAACATTATGTTATAACAATTTGAATGAATGATGCAAAGAAACATCTTACCTATGTCTCGATTTTTGGCTCGCAAATTTTCTAGCCACACCTTGTAGGCATCAAGGTGTTCGTTTGTTTGATCATGTTTTCGCTTCCCCCGTGTTGCTTAATTGGTGTTATGCCGACATTTTCCTCTAGTTCCGGCTCCCTTGACAATACCAACCTGATTTGCCTATCCGCAAAGCATTCTCCCGTAGTACGCTTCTACGTGCGATAAATATTCGATGGGCTCAAGTCTAGCTACATCCCCACCGCAACGCTTCTTGTAGTATAAGAAGTCCCCGGCTCCATACCCAAGCTGTTCTTTGAAATTTATGAGGTTTGAAAATGAGATATGACCTCTATCCATATGAGCGAAGGTGAATTCGTCTTCCCGAGGTCTCCCTTGCATTGGAAATGAATTGTCCACATGTCACCCGTCATTGGTTCACTGTGTGCACGAGAGAACATGAAAACATTTAAGTGTGTGCATAGCATAATCACCGAGTATCACCGAGTATATATATTAGGAGCAAAAGATCAATGTGTGGTGTAAGATATTACTCGACTCCGAATTCAACAAAATTAGCAAAATGTGATTGCAAAACAAGAGGACATGAGCACTTGGTAGAATTCCTTGCTGCATGACTTTACACCTCTCTCGAGTTGTATAAATATTTCTTAGTCTAAGTGCACTAAGGCCTTTGCTGATTCTTACTGCCAGCAAGCGAAGCAGTTAGCATAGGTTCTGAACTTTGTCATTTGGTTCTATTCTATTCTATATATTAGTGTGTATTTTTGGGCTGAAGGCTTGGTTCAAGAGTTGCACAATGTTTTGTTTGATTTATGGCTTGGTTCCTTAGCTTTCAAATATTAAACTCTAATATTATATGGTCATATGTGTGTGTTGGTGTGATTTTATTAGATAGAGGCTTGGTTCAAGAGCTGCACAATTTTTTGTTTGATTAAAGGCTTGGTTCCTAAGATATGAAATATTGAACTCGAACTTGTATTGAGTCATATGTTTTTCTACTAGAAAACATTTGTTGGATAACCTGTATTGAGTAACTTCTTGTTTGGCACAAGTGCCACAACAAGATACTAAAGCTTAAACACAGATACTGTTATTCATGTTAGTTGGGCCTCTCGAGTAATTCATTATATTCTGCCTCTTGTAGATAATAAATGTTGTTCGAACCGGAGAACATGACCTACGTACCCTCCCGTCCGAAATGTCATTTGTTTCGACATGAGGAGTACCTATGTAACTTTGTTTATTAATGGAGCTCGAGTTTCAACCAATAACCGATTAGCTATTAACTTCAAATATTACAGACTTCACTACGAATTTGGTTTCCTTTTCATTTTGTATAGTATATTATGAAATTTTGTAACTTCAGTTATTGTACTTGCTCTCCTAAGCAGGTTCTTTTGCTGGGCTTTGCCCTTAGTAGTTAGAAAAAACAATGTTTGTATACGTTAGTATTTATATTAGTTTTATTAGTTACTCAATAATTTTATATTTGATTTTGTTCATATTTTCTTAGAAAAAATATCAAATATATCATATTTTTCTCGGAGTTAGAATTAATTAATTATGGTTTCTAAGTTAAATTGGTTTAGTATGTATTATAGAATTGAAGAATATAAAGGGCAAACCGTGAGCTCATTTGTGCCGTAGAGTTCCGAAAGACATATTTGGGCCACGACATATGTTGGGCTGCCCTAACCCCTTCACTTTTGCCTCACGTGCATAATAAGTATGACCATGGATAAATTTTAATGGCAATAACACTCTTCTTGCAACGGCACATACACCAATATAACCACGTATAAAATTGATGGCAATAGAACCTCAATAGATGCAATGGACCATTTTCTGGTTGCAATATAATAAGATCTTTTGCAACGTAGAGCTAGGTTAAGGCAACAAAATTTTATCGTGGCTATATTCGCAACTACTTGCAACTAATCATTTCTTGGATGCAATATAGATCTGAGCTATCGCAACATAGGTCAAAATTAACACAACACACTTACTTCATTGCCATATGCATAACAACTTGCAACCATCTTTACACTGGTGGCAAAAACACCTACCTATCGCGACGCAACATCAATATTATCACAACTCAACGTAGTTGTGGCCATAGGCATCCGTGCTTGCAACCACCTTTTCCACCATGGCATTAACTCCCATGTCTTGCAACGGAGCTTATCGTAATGCAATGCACTATTTTGGTCGCCACAAGGCCCATATATTGCTACCAATTATCATGTTTGTTGCCAAAGAACCCAATATTGCAACCAAATGTGTGGTGTCGCAAAAACTAGTGGTGCTATAAGGGTCAAATCCTATTAGTGACTTCATTAGAGATCATCAACAAAAGGGAGATGTGAGCATTGAAAGCATTGGCACCAAGATCAACTAGCCGACATATTCACCAAGCCTCTTGATGAGAAAAGATTTTGCAAGTTGAGGAATGAGTTGAACATACTTAGCTTCTCCAACATGGATTGATGCACCCCATATATGTCACACCCCAAAATTCCTATTTTGGGATGTGACTTAGACAACACTAAATAACATCAAATGATTTTATTATTTTTCTAAAATTCCCAACTTTAGTTCGGTTGTTGATATTCTAGATAGTGAAAAATGTGAGTTTTTAAAATTTTTGCAAATCAATTTAATGGTTTGTTGCATTCATGCCTTTGCATAGTGTTTATGTTTGAAAAATGAATTTATGTTTTTAAGATACGCCTAAAGTTGATCCCATCTTCACCTCTCCAAATATCGATCAATATCTAAAACTCAATCAATTCTTTGGTCGATATCCTACAAAATCTAGCATGATCTATTCTCTCTTTCTCTTCTTTTTCTTTTTCTTCTATGATCTCTCACTCTATTTCATGTTATGAATTCTTTGGACCATTCTTTTCTCATCTCTCATCTATTCGATACAAATGAATCTTAAAATGGGTGGAGTCCACGCTTTCATCTATGTTTATGACAACCTCGCACTCCTTCTCTTTTTGCTAATGAATCCATGTTTGGTCAACACATCCAAATTCTCTCCACATCTTGGACAAAGTCCAAACCAGCCCCTCCACCTCTCCTTCATGTGGAAATGCCACAACTCTATTCTCAACAAATCGGTGGCCCTTTGCTTCCTACATGCGAGACAACTACATTAGTTCTCCCCTTAATCAAATGGTCCCTTCTCTCCCTAAATTTCCACTTCACTCCATCGGATTCCATCTCCTCTCAAATCCATGAGTAAAGGAATTAAGAACATGCATTTCTCATGCCGCTACGCCACGCCAATTCCTTCTCCTCATGCAAAAATATGTGCATTCATTCCTGTCTTCCAATCTCACTTATGTGTGCTCCTTCACTCCATTCTTTTTCAATGACATGCATGCACATAACAGCAGCCATATATTCTCCACTCTCTCTCCCTCCATCACGCACAACAAATGGACATCACCCCTGGTCGCCATCCAGTCTAGATGATGCCGCCTCCTTCCCTTTCCTTCCATGCAGAAAATGCAGCAAATGCTCCTTCCTTAAAAGTCCCTTTACAAGCTCTCTTTATTCTCCTATATTTAGCACTCTCTAATTACATGAGTGAAAGACTCTTGAAACCAGCCATGCGCCTCCTCCTCTCTCCCTGCAACACAGATGCACATCCTCCATCTCCTCATCTTCCATGGACGCCCCCATCTTCTCCTCATTCTCCCACTCCCTTCTCTCCACAAAATTGGAGCCCCATGCAGCAGTAGTTCTGATTTGCCGCTGCGATCCTCATCTCGAGGATTGAACTATCAATTGGAGAAGGCAGCAGATGTTGTTTCTTCTTTGTACAAGTCATGTGTGGAGCTCGCCCTCTATGGTGAGATGTGCCTCTTTCCTCCTATTGCAAAGCCATGAATTCCTCACCTCATATGTGATCTCTCTTGCAACACGAAGACAATCGAGATCGCAGCCACGTTCATCATCATTCTCGGAGCCTAATCACGTTGTTGAAAAAAATGACAATTGTGCTGGTTCTGTACATGACATGGTGAGGTCGCCCCTGCCTATTTCCCTCTCTCGATCTCGCTCGCTCTTGCAACTCTCATCCACTCTTGATCTCTCATGTCGTGCAGAATCATCACCCAAAGTGAAATTGACGCTGTCCCATTGATCGCAGGCCCTATTACATCATCATCATCGATTCCGGTTGGCATCACCTTCATCTCCAACTGCTGCCAATGATGATGTGAGGACCCCATCATGATCTCCATCTTGTTTACATGTTACTCGCTGTAGAACACGTGCCATGACATACGCATGGTCAAATTCCGGCTTAGTTTCCTAACAATCATGTCTCTGTCCATTGCGGACAGCAGCAATGCTACCGGTTGGCATTGATGTTCCCATTGATCCAGACCTATAGTCATCAAGCCCTTCAATCACAATGTATTTATCTAAGTTGCACATGTCCCTGCAAAACAGTTTGGCAAAATGATCCAAGACAAAAGAGATATAATCGTTCTTGTGCTTGTGGCCTCTGCTTTCTTGCAGCAGTGCTGATGCCGATTGGCTTGAGTGTTCCCAGTGTTTCGCCAATCCGGTGGTCAAGCCCTTTAACCACAATATGTTTTATATCCTTGTGCACATCACTGTAAAATATCTTGTCCATAGGAGTTCATATTCCGAGATATCATCATCTTCGTGCTTGTTGTTCCTGCTGTCCACCAACTTACAGTCTGATTGGCATTGACGTTCCCCGCTAATCCACTATCCAAATACTCAAACCTTTCAACAGTATCGTACCTAATATACTTGCACATGTCTCTGCAAGTTGGATTGATCACTAGTGCCACAATGGCCGAGATAACAATGCTGTAGTATCTTCTATTCCTGCTGTCGAGAAATCAGCAATGCCACCCGTTTTGTATTCACGTTTCCCGGCCAACGGATGGTCAAACTACCATGAATTTTTGCTATAACATACTACATGAAGTCCAGAACAGCCCCACAAACTGGATTTCCAATTGGAGCTGCTATTCTCTGCTCCTTGTGATCCTATTTCTAGTTGTTCGCCAACATGCACATTTTGGCTGCACTGGTGTTTTACACCTTAGCACAATCACTTGTCAAAATATGTTCCATGTGTCCTCTTCACAAATCCATAGTCATCAACAATAATTCATCAATAGATCCTTGTGTTGTATAAATCTTCCGAGTTAGCCCATATCCATCATCTTTATTCCATTCCTAACATTTATCAAAATCTCCTAGCCTCTACCTTCGACCTTGCATATATTTTAAATTGTGTCTCTTGTTTTAGTTGTTTTTGCGCTCATCGATCGTAGTTGCAAGCCCTACGTGTTTTAAAACCTTATGTCTAGTTTTACAAATAATGACTGGTGTATTGCTTCTAGGTTTTGTCTATGATGCTTGTGATGGTTGTTGCTATCGTTAGAAGTGGAGCTATGCACGGATGATACAGATGAGTTGGAAAGTTGGATGACAAGCTTTTGGAAGGCAAGTATAGCTTGAGTTTTGTTTCTATGATCATGATCTTGTAACTTGATTAATGTTTATGCAACAAATGTTAAAGATGACTTTTTAGCAACTTAAGCATTTATCTATAAGAAAACATCCGGGACTTACAAGGTACAACCACAAGAACTACATGGCTCGGTCTTAGCCCGATCTTGATCTGTTCTAGTTCGTTAGCGCTTACCGAAAGGGCAAGAGGGGGTGCCAAGTGAGGTATAGCTCTTGTCCCGCCGTGATGTGTGTTGGGCTGCGGTCATGGGTGTGCCACTCTCGGAGGAGAGCATCTATATCAACTTGGTCAATCTGAAACCTTAGCGGCCGCTACTTATTAGAACGACTAGTGAAAAGCTTCGTAGTGACCCCGCCAACCTACCTTGGAAGTGGGTCAAGAGGCCGATCACCTCGGGCAAAAGGGCAATCACGACTTGTGGTGAAAGTGTACACCTCTCGCGCAGAGTTTAATAAACCGGTATACTAGCCTTGCTCAAGGACACGAGCGGCCTTGGAATCCTTACATAGATGATGACTTCCGATTGTTAACATGTTCATTGTTTACCGTTTTATGCTCTACATTATTTATGTTACATTGATCATGTGATTATTTGGATTACGCTTATTGTTATACTTGCGGAGTTCAACATGAACTCACTCTTGCTATTCCCCCACACCTCAGGAGAAGTTTAGGCTTGTGATCAACCAGTCAGTTGGATCCAGTGGAGTCTACACCCGGAGATCAGATTCGTCTTTCCGCTGTTTGCTACCTAAGGTTATGTCTTTTATTTTAAATACGTTATAAATATTAAGCATTGTTTACTGATACTACCTTTCATTTGTGGCTATATGTGAGATTTGACTTTTAAGACTCACATATGGTGTATATCTGGTTTTGTTCTTAAAACCGGGTGTTACAATATATGACATGCCTCTCCTCCAACATAGCAAGGTAAAGTTGGTTGTTGCATTTCATGCATCCTTTGCTAGTTGTGTAGACATGTATACATGTGCATCTTGCTAGGCTCATTCATTGCAAATCAAATGAATTTGAAGGATATATGGCACCACGATTGTTTCTATGCTTGATTTGATCTAGTGGTGGCATATGACTTGTTTGTGAGCTTGTGAACCTAGTGTTGAATCTTTAGCACTTGCTCATGATGTGTATCTCAACATGGTCAAGATAACCCTTATTCTTATGAGGTGTGAAGAAGCTTGCCCTTGGTTCAAACCGAGATACATTTTCTAGGCATGTGATTTAGATTTGGCCATAGTTGATTGACTTGTTTCTCTCATCTTATGCACCCTTGTTGGTGATTGTTGACAAAGGGGGAGAAATAAGTCACAAAGAGCAATGGAAGGGGATCAATTTTTATGATATGACCCAACCATGAGCACACAAATAGGGGGGAGCAAGCTCATAGACTATTTGTTGCATATTGTGTGTGCATACATGATGATATGAAGCATTGCAAGCTAAATTCAATATTCATGCTTGTTTGGTGTAATGTTAGTATAGAACTTGATTGATGATATGAAGTACTAGCATGCATAGGTGGTCTCTAGACATAAAGGTTCTCTTGTTCAAAGTACCTTGCTTATAATGTGATCTCATGAGGTATTTTGAGTTTTGATGAATGTCTAGATTCCCTTGGTGCTAAGGAAGATTTATTATCGCACTCCGATTGGTATCACGCTTCAAAGGTCAATTCTATAAACCTTAGTACCATTTTGGTTGTGGTAACTCTCACACAAGTTTCATCTATGCATGTGTGCTTAAAAATCGACCAAACATTTGATGCACACATGTAGGGGAGCTACCACTACCAAAACCGGAATTGAAATGCTTGTCCAATCCAAGATTCATGATCAAAATGTCTTGGGCAAGCAATTCAATTTCATATTGAATTCAATTTCCATATCTTTGTGAACTTTGTGAAGGGTTGTCATCAATTACCAAAAAGGGGGAGATTGAAAGCTCCGGTTTGGTTTTGGTAATTAATGACACTCAAACGTTGCTAATGCTTTGCTCTAAGTGTGGTTAGACACATAGCAACGTGATGGTGGATGATGGAGCATGGCGATCACGGTGACGAACATGATGGATGTGAAGTGATCGAGCTCCGACGGAGGCCCATGGAGATCAAGGCGAAGGTATACTTGATAGGGCTTTCCGGTTTAGTGGTCGAGACACTTAGCGAGTGTGACCACATTTAGGATCGATAACCGACTATCAAGAGGGGTTTTCTCGGTTCATTCGCGGTCCTAAGTGCCTCTAGTTGTGACTTTGCATGATGCATGAGAGGCTAACTAGAGAGCTAACTCTTGCGCGACATTTCATGGATGAAATGCTAACTCCAAGGCTTGAGATCGACTTCTACGCATGGTGGAGTTAGTGCACAAGGCAAGGGAACTTGTTTGGATCAATTTGGAGCAAGTTTTGCACATGAAATGTCAAAGGACGCGGCGGCGGACGCAGGCGGCTTGGGCGCCGGACGCCGGCGTGCGTCCTGCGTTGCAGAGCTTGGTCACGCGCGCGTGGCTGGGCCGAAGTGGCCTGCGCCGGACGCTCCGGACGCTCGCCGGACTCACGCGTGTGGCGTCCGGCGGTCGCGGCTGGAGGCTCGGTCTTGGCTTCATGCCTTCGCCGGAGGCATCTGCTGGCTTGGCTGCAGACGTGGGCACGAGGGTCACGGGCGTCCGGCGGGCTTGCTCGTGTGCGTCCACGTGGCAGCTAGCCGACGCCGACGCGTCCTCGGTTGAAGCAAATGGGACGCAAAGACGAGGGCATCGGGCGACCAGCGATGTGGAGCGTTTGAATGTGGGCAGCCAACGGTCGAGCGCGGTGGTCGGCTCAACGGCGCCGGACACGTCCGGCGGTGGCTGGGTGACGCGTCCGGCGCAGGTATCTGTGACCCCGCGAATTGCAACGGCTCTATTTTGGCTTGTGGCCTATAAATAGATGGATGGCCGGTTGTGGGAGGTCTCTTGGCCATTTGACACACACTTGTTCATCCTTTGAGCTAGAGAGACACTCCTCCACTCATCTCTTTCATTCTTGAGCATCTCTTGTGAGATTTGAGTGGGAAGACAAGTGATTTGCATTGAGAGTTGCATCTAGAGGCACTTGTTCTTCGAGTGAGCTGCGGATTCTTGTTACTCTTCGGTGATTCCCATCACCGTAGACGGTTTGGAGCAGCGGGTGGTGGTTGAGCTCGAGTTGGAGATTGTTCGAGGCCACACCGGGTTCTTGTGAGGGGTTCTTGATCCTTCCCCGCGGGAGTTCGCGAAAGGATACTCTAGTGGATTGCTCGTGGCTTGTGGATCCTTGTCTTGTGTGGAGATTGCGGCTCCCCATTGGGGTCTTTGGCACCGAGCCAATTGAGCGGGCAACTCACCAAGCAAGTGTATCGCCACAACGAGGAGTAGCTTGCCGGAAGCAAGTGAACCTCGGTAAAAAATCATTGTGTTGATTTGTGATTGCCGAGGCTTCGACCTCCTTGTGCTTGTGCTTGAGCGTCTCTAGGTGATTGGCTATCTTCTACTCTTCACGGCAAGATAATCTTCCATCATCTCTTTACTTTCCGCAAAGTAGAATTGCTTGTTGTGGTCGGTCGGGAACCACTCATTGTGTAGCTTAAATCCCGTGGGTAGAATTGCTTGTTCGGTTTCGAACCGATATTGTGTAGCTTGATCACCGTTGTTGAGTGTGCAATTAAATTGAGTAGCCTTGCATTGGTTAGGGAGGCTTGCTTAGAATAGTCGAAGCATTAGCTTTGCACATTTGCTACCTTGCCATCTAATTGGTTTGTCTAGTGTTCTTGCTAGAAATTTTATTAGGCTATTCACCCCCCCCCCTCTAGCCATTGTGACCTTTCAAAGAGCCCCCCCGCTTTGAGCATAGCATTGGCCACATTGTTCACCGCATCCGTCATGTTAGTCATCATCAACATCTCCTCCTCACTAAAGTTCATCCTCTTCCTCTTCATACCAAGAGCCCACCGGGCCGGGTTGCCTTGCTGCCCCGACCAACCTCAAAGCTTGGTTTAACTTCAAAGTTAGGATAAGAGAAGTCCCGACTCACAAGCTTTGCAAAGTGACACTATCAAGCATTATTGACCCCGGTGGCTCATTGGACCCCAAGGCAAACCTACCAGGTTGCCAAGGTGCTACCAAAGATGGATTCCATCTCAAAGTAGAACCCGATGGGGCAGCTTAAGGAATTCTCGCATCCTTAGGGTGGTCCCGCGTTAGTGAGTGGTGAAGATAAGTGATAGTGGATAGTGAAGACAGAAGTGTGTGAACATGAGTGAACACTAGAAACAATAGCCCTAAGTACCTTGCAATGACCAAGAAAGTGGTCCTGTTCAAGCATGATGGCATGCACTTCCTCATCAAAGTTGGCCCCACTAAGGTCCTTCAACCTTGCAACCTTAGACCACTTTTGTTTCCACTTCCTCAAGTGATTGTACACTTGAGTTGGAGAAACAAATGACTAACTCGTACTCCCTAAGAGCCTTAGCTACGCATTGACATCCTTGTCGTTGTAGATCTTATCGACCCTAGCACCATCATTCACAATTTGGGCCATTCTCCTTAGGACAAACCCGTAGAAGTTGTTGTTCCATCTCATAGGGCCTTGCTGCCCCCAGCCAGAGCAATATCACCATCGCCTCACCCGTCGCTGTCTACAACCGCAGTGTGCAAAAGCCCAACATTTCAGCAGCTACATGCACATTGTTGCCAGCCATCCTAAGAGGAAAACAAGCATTGCAGACATAATAAAAGCATACACATAAGCAAGAGCAATATAAACCAAAATAGTGTGAAAGAAACAGTCAACAAATAATATAAACCGAACAGTTAAGCAAATAGAATTACAAGTAGCTTAGTCTCAGACTTAGCTTCTAAATTATTCAGTAGCAATACACCATCATTAGTTCCATATCCAGGGTCTACCAAATTAAATTACACATGAATGAAATGCAAGTAGATCAAGTCCTATGAGTCCCCCTAGCTTCCCACATAGCATTGCAGATCCCATCCCTCACATTGACCATAGCAGGTTCCTCTAAAGGAACCTCTTCATCATCATCCTCAGGCAACTGTCCCACAAAACCTTCCTCAGCTGGAACAATCTCATCTAAGCCAAACCCAATGATCCAGTTATGCGGTATGCAGCAAGCAAGCACTAACTTGACTTGGGTCTTGTATTTGTGGAAGGAATTGTTGTCTATAATTCGAACGCCTTTTACGGACCAAAGACTCTCTCCACTATGACCCTAAGTGAAGAGTGCCTTAGGTTGAACAGCTCCTTTGCATTAGTGGGGTGGTTTCCATTGCCAAACTCACCGAGGTGGTACCTAACCCCCGTAGGGAGGTAGGAAGCCACCCGCATGCATATCCAAAGATCTACCAAGTACATTTTACCTACAAGTGGTGGATAAGTTGTGTGAAGCTGTGTCCATTAGTTGGTTGACAAAGGTGCATCCACTAGGAGGTAGTGTGAAACTGTGTACTTTACCTTGTGGGACAGTGAACCCATCATTTCTCTCAATGGCATCAGCCAGGATTAGTGCATCATGGGCTGAGCCCTCCCAGCCAGCTAGAACATATGTGAACTTCATGTCAAAGCTCACAGCAGCCATAACATTCTGTGTGGGGCTTGGTTTCCTACCCCTGAAAGCTTGTTGCATGTGTCTAGGCACCCTTGCCAACACATGTGTGCCATCAATGACACCAATACAATTCTACGTAAAACCAGCCAAAGTGCATAAGTAAAAGTGTATCTTCTCAATGTACCCAAGTGAAAACTATGTGATAAGCATATACCTTCGTAAAAGGGTACCATCTCTCGGTTAGATAGAATCTTAGGGTGTGTGGCAAAGGAAGGTGGCTTAATCATCTCATCCCTTAGCTCTCCAACAAGATACATGACTTGGTGAAAAATCCTACCGATTCCTCAATGGACCTCCTAAAGGATTGGTGCACTACCCTAAACCTCTGGTTGTGACCAACAACATGCAAAAACATTGCCACTGCTCCTCTACGGACATCCAACCTGCTCGGTACAAGGCCTCTACTTCTAAACAAAGTTGCATAAAGAAAAAAGGGGACCCTTCTCATGCGCAAAGATGGCTATGCATTCAAAGTCATTGTAGTTGTACATCATCTCGGAGTGTGCTTTGCCTATGCCTCTCAAAGATGAGTCCTAGGCCCATAAGGGATTGACTCCTCTCCCCTCAACCTCCTAAGCCTACCGACCAAAAACACACCATCACAAAGAACCATCCTAGCCGCTTTCCTAGCCATCAGCGAATGATTTGCATTTGCATCCATCTACATGCATTCGAAATGTATAAGTAATTTAAATAGACCCCGGGCCGGCCTCTCGCATGACAAGGTATGCATTCATAATGAAAATGGCACGGCCGCATTAGTAAAAATGCCTCCCCGTGCTCATAAGCTAGTCATCATCGACCATTGAACCCAATGGCACAAAGCAAGAACAGATGCAAGAACAAACAACCATCATTTGACATCAATTCCATCTCCAAGACAAGCAAAATGACAAAGAAGAAAAGAACAAAGATAAAGTACAATGAACAAATAATCAAAGTACCGCAAGATCCAAACTTTAACAGCATGAATGAAGATACCACATGCATATCATGAATCAACAATCGAGCGCAATAGTAAACCCTAGGTACAAATAAATGGGGAAAATAGGGATACCACCTCAGTTCGCAGGAGGAAGATGATGCCGCCAAATCGAAGGAGGCGGTGAGGAAGTAGTAGATCCGGATGGAGAGGGTGAAGAACAAGAGCCGCATCACAAAGAATCTCGGGGAAGAAGAGAAAGGAGGAAGACCGCCTCGCCGGAGCCCAGCAGCAGAGGGAGCCGCGCCGCCTGGACGGCGCAGATCCGCACCGGGGGAACGGAGAGGAAGCCCGGGAAGACGACCGCTTCGCCGGCAAACGAGCTCACCTCCGCCGCTAAGAACTCAAGGGAGTGGATTGGGAAGACCAGAAGAACTGAGCGAGGGGGGAAGGGTAGTTATAGGCAGCGAATTTCGGCGGGGAAGAAGCGCGCGGAAATTTCCCGCGTAGCGCGCGAGCCCGCCTCCACTTCCCGCCGTCGCCAAAGATTCGCCAGCGCGAGCGCCGCGAGAGCCAGGCCGAGCGAGAACGAAAGCCAAGAGGGTTCGGCCAGAGACAGGAGAGAGAGGGCGATTTGCACGATGCTGGCCAGGCCCCAGGACAGTGCCAGGAAATCAAATATGGTCTCTTGCACCTGGAGGGCTCGGGCTCCAGATTTTGGCCCAGAACAAACACGCCCCTAGTTGCCGCCATCCTCTTTCACTGTCCGATCTCCTTCATTTATCCATCTTCTTGAATCAATAAATCTTGCTGAAAGTTTTTTTTAAAAAAGTACGATCATTATAGTACAGATAAAAAAAAACTTTTAAACTGTAGCTTGTACTAGATGTTCAGTTTGGTGACGTCGAGCCCTCGTAAGGTTCGTTTTCGTATACTAGTTAAGTGCCCGTGCGTTGCAACGGGAACACTAAATACCGCGATAACATATATATGAGTGTGTTTTACAATATTGAATTATTGATACCAATAATATTACATAAATCTTCAAGTAAGGTAGATAACTAAAATACAACTCTAAATTTGATTGCGAAACCGAAACATCAATGTCATATTGTTCATACTATAAGAATCCATAATATCACTTCATGTTTACGATACGCAAAAGACTTGCATTTCTTCACCATCCTACATATAGTCAAATATAGAACCAAAAAGTAATGTCAAGAAAAATATATAAATATTAAAATAGAATAGTTGTGCAAAACAAGACAATACCTTGTAATTAAGTGAGGACCTCCTTGTAGACAATATTTTTCGTGTATTTATTATTTATTTTTGTCTTCCTTTTCGTATCCTTTTTATCACCGGATGGGATGGCAAGAATCTTAATGTTCGATCCGGCAAAGGGCTCGATAGCGCAACATACAACCGACCATGAGAGAAGACCGGTTCGTGCAAATACACACCAACATTGGGGATAGTCTCGCCCGTGCCTTGTTAATTGTCATGGCAAACCGAGTCTAACAGAAACCGCTTCCTCTTGAACTTGAACGGAACATCTCATCATCAGAGGGGCATAACGGAATCCGCGGTAAGAAGACTCGTTTTCCGACATGGTCTCCGACCATAATTTCTGCATCTATGGTATTTCTTTGGAACCCTCGAACCACCAGCCTGGTTCCATTGCAAAGTCCACCTGCAGGGTCGATGTTCCTTAGTAAAATGACTGGGCACCCGATCTTGAGCTTCAACACATGTGGAGGGAGACCGTTGGGTGTCAAAGTGTTGAGGAACTCAGATGGGTAGTAGTTGTGTGGATCATCCACCGCACTGTCAAAGCTATGGTACACCATCTCATCCCCCTGGAAACGACTTATCATCTTCATGTTAATCATATCAACCCAAATGTTCCGTGGCGATAATATTGCTCGTGATGTGATGTAGCTCTTGTTCAACATATTAGCATTGAGTGCGGGAATATGTAGTCAATTAGCATATCGATATCACTATCTTCACCGGTTTGCGGTATGCATATATCTTCGGAAGACGAATTTCATCATCATTATTAGCCTCCTCAGATCCTCCCCGATGCGTAGCAAGTAATCCGAAAACCATGGGTCGCTCTTGCCCTCATGTTGCGCACCAATTTGAGATGTCGCATGGAATTCCAAAGGTATGACATCCGCAGCGAGGCACCAACTATTTGTGCCCTTGACCCTTTTCGTACAACCGGGAGAACCCGCCGAAATCTCCACCAAACACGATAGTCTTCCCCCAAACGGCAGGTTACGACACCATGGCATCACGAAGACCGTAGTCTAGCGCCGACACCTTGCCTCTTCATCATCGTCACCTCGTCCCCGATAATGAGGGATGCCTTCCGGCGCGACTCGGCGGTACCACTCTGTTTTGTGAAGGTACAAATGGCCCCATCTTCGAGGGTAAGGGGAACTTTGAAGCGCGAGTGGGCTGTTCTACCACCAGGAAGTATTGAGGCTGCAACACCAGATGTTGCTGTTGCCACGGCAATCTTATTCTGACTACGTATAGTAGCGAGCAGGGCTCTATATAGATACGTCTTTCCGGTGCCGCCAGGTCCATCCACAAAGAATAGGCCCCCATGCTCGCTATCAACAGCAGCCATAATCTCATTGTAGGCAGCCTGCTGCTCCTCGTTAAGGGTCTTTGATAGTTCCAAGTCATCAACACTTGCCCCAACGTTAGTCTCCTCAAAAATCTCTCTAGGAATATCACCAGATGGATCATATGTGCCATCGATCTTAGGGAGTGGGTAATCCTTTATGTCCTTGTTCATTGATTCTAATAACGTCCGAATATCTATGAGGACCATCTGTTCCACTGTGAAGCTAGACTGGTTTTTGCGACTATAGTCCTCTGACATTGCCATCTTGTGTTTTTCCCAGAGTTCTGACACATCACTGGGCTCACAAAATACCAAGATTGTTGCAAAGAGCCTTCGTAGTGCAAATGGCATCATCCACAGAGTAGCCTCAGCAAGAGACTCGTGCAATGTGTTGTCCGCTTCAATAAGACCCCTTTTTTCCGCAGCTTCACGAAAAGTTGGTAGGAGTCTGCCAGAAAGTGTCTTTAGATCAGTGAAGGAGGTTGCACCAGCAACGTGGTTCAGAAGAACCCTAAGATAGTAACGCTCCCCTTCAACTGGATTGGCACATACAACTCTTCCAATCTGCCTTATACATTTCGTTTGGGCCCTCCTAACCCATGTTTTATCCCGTGAGTCCCACTTATAGTACTCAGGAAAGTCCCGATACAATATACCACGGGCATGTTCAGATGTGTTGTTCTTCTCAAAGTAAGCTGTAAGCATCGACCTTTCAACACCTGGGCGATTAAGCACTCGTTGAACACCCTCGCGCAGGTAGAATGACACCATGTGCATGCCGGGAAGATGGAGTTGCAAGGGCAACACCGAAGGGGACCTACCACTTAGATCAAAACCATATATCCTCCACAAGGCTTCTGGAGGAGTTACCCATCTAGCATCCCTATACATTTTGATCTCATCGATGTTTCCTTCATTGTCCTCCTTTCCAGCCTCTCTCACAGCAACAGACGCGCGGTCATGACCCTTGTGAATGTACTTAAACAGATACTTGACGGCCTTGATGCTTGCACATGCCTCAACGTTGATGTGGCAATTGAACAAACGTAGAAGGTACGGATTGTAAGGCACAACCCATCCGTCAAGGTCATGCCCTCGAACCTTTTCTTTTCTACCATCATCACGCCGTCTCCGTACACCGGGTACGAATCCTTACCCTGCAATGTGGCATCACAGAACGGTCGTGGGTACTGGTTCTTGCATGATTTACGTCCCTTTGTGCATGGGCAATTGCGATTAAGTTCTCCACAAGGGCCATGCATCATATGCTTTGTAACCATTTTATATAGGTCTGGATACTTCTTTTTGTTTGGGAGCTCTGCTGAGATGAGAAGGTCATACTGCTCTGGACATGTGATCTTGTACTTTCTCTCCATGATTAGCAGAAAATGTGCGTGCGGTAGACCCCTCTTCTGAAACTCCACAACATACACATGTGCGCGAACCTTTCCGAGGATACCCTTTTTTAGCAACTTGTCCTTAAGTTCTTCCAGTTTTGCCCTAAATACTCGATCAACAAGATCTGGACGATCCTGGGCTGTTTGTCCGGGGTACAACTCACGCGTGATCTCATCCCACTTTGGATTACATGTCATAGTTAGGAAGATGTCTGGTTTTCCAAACCTTCGCACCAGTGCCATGGCATCCATGTACCTACGCTTCATGTCCCTCGGGCCTCCGATAAACGATGTAGGCATCACCGTCCGCTTTCCAATAGCTTCTGTTCTACCCTCACCGGCATACAAGCTATCAACCAATCCTTGGTAGAGGTCGGCCCTAATCTCTATTTGATGATTGCGTATGTAATCCAATCGAGAACTCTCAATTTTCATGTACATGTCCACCGCAAACTGTTGGAAAAGACGTTGGCCATGAAGTATGGGATTAAAGATTCCTGGCCGCATCTGGAACTTGTAGCAGTAGTAGTC
This sequence comes from Themeda triandra, assembly GCA_018135685.1. NCBI lineage: Eukaryota > Viridiplantae > Streptophyta > Magnoliopsida > Poales > Poaceae > Themeda > Themeda triandra. Next base: position 259,078 of record JAENPR010000767.1, on the reverse strand, counting down.
ACGCACGGAAACACATAAATTTCCCGGAGATTCTACAAAAAAAATAAGGTATTAGAGTTGTTTCTAGGACAATAGTTTGGTATACATGAAAAGAATAAGGATATGAACAAACCTGTTTCTTCTTCTTCTGTACCACTACGAGCCTTTCGTAGCGCACGAGCCGCCATGACTTCCTCAATAGTAACATCTTTCTTTGGGATATCCATATGCCATCCAAGCTCACCGTTAGGGAAGAAGAACGGGTATGAAAGAGCGTCATAGCATCCATGGTATGATCGGATTCCATACCTACTCCTATCTTTCCCATGTACGACAACACTATTCTGAAACTGACCAAGGAGTTCACTACCCTCGATCCAAACAGCAGCCACCTCCTTAGCCACCGGTACATTGTATGTCCTTTGGTCCAATTGTTGATCAAGGTTAAGTTCAATACGATAGTCCTCAAGATGTTCGGCATGCCCTATACTCCTCAATTTTTGTGAGTACGGGTTGTTACGAAGGATGGCCACCAATCTATCTATAACTTCTTTATCCTTTTCATACTTCTCTTCACGACACCTTCGGTACCGATGCTCAAGGCTCGGATCGTCATCATAGAAGTAAAGCTCAAGATGCCTAGGCTCCACTCCATCTTCTCTCCCAAATGACCTTATGTTATGATACATCATGCCATGTGCACGAAAGGTGTATATGCCGGTGTTCCTCACATTAGCAGTAGCACTATCGAGGTGACAGTAGAGGGAAGTGAAAGAGAAGTGGCCATTGAAAAACCGAATATTGTTACGAAAGTGCCTAGCGTCCGCATCGGTGCTTGTCCAAAGCCTCATGAGCTGGTTTGGTACAACTGGTTCACTCAGCTTGATCTTTCCGTTGCGGCAACAGAACCCAGGTGGTTCTTTTGGAAACCTCTTCGCACCACACTCGCAGCAATCGGGGACAGTTGTAGCATGTGTGTCTCCGTAGGAATGTTACTATACACCTTTTCATACGGGTCGTACTTCAGGTTAAAAGTCGTGTCTTCCTCGGAGTATCACTCTGACTTCGTCATCTCGATTCCTCTAATGAAATGACATTCAAACAAAAAATTGAAGGTTATAATTTTTTTGGATGTTTAGAAAGGTATTCAATATTCGGTACAAATACCTTGCCCAAAGAAACATGTATCCCTCATCCTCTTCCTCATCCTCTTCAAATATGTCTCCCTCATTATCATCTATGACCGCCAAAGATACATGACTTAGTAGAACTATAGGTAGAAATAAACAAAAGAGTTCAAATAGTTTATAGAATTGTGTAAATTACCATTGTCATCAAATAGTGGTGTAGTCGGTGCAAAGTTGACCCAGGTTGAAGGTTAGGGCTTGTCCTTTCGATATTCATGTAAAGACCATGAATGAGTTATGTATAATACAGTCACCTAATAAATAGGGTGATGAGGCATCAATATCTACCGTTGTTGGTCAACTGATTCGAGACAAGGGTGTGCTATCATTTAGTTGTTCCTCCTCCATGCATTCACAATCATCAGATAGTGGTGTCTTCGATGTGGTAGATGTAGCCGGAAGGTTGGGTCCTACCTTTTGTGTTAATCATGTCATGACCATGGATCGATTAGACATAATATGGTATATAACTCTCCTAAATGAGACGATGAGGCATCAATATTTACCGTTGTTGGTCACGACTGACTGAGGCAAGGTTGTGTTAACGTCCACTCGGTCTTCAGCCACGTAATCACCCTCTTTATTAGATGCCCTTGTGTTTGAAGCAATGCGATGCTCAAACATCATATTTTGACGGGTTAACAAAGCATGTCTTTGTCCACATGAGACATGTGATCTTTGTGTCCTATGGCTAGACAATGACTCATTGTATCCTTCGTCATCGGGCTCCTCACCGGATTTCGTCATGGATTTAGGAGTTCCGAGATGCGTCCATACTTTGGGACACACAAGCGTAGGACTAAATGATGGGTTCTCCATGGCAATAGAGTCCGAGTGTATGGTGTACTTTCGTTTCTCCTGGAAACTTTTCTGAGACAATTTCATTGCCTCCTTACGCTTGGGGTCTGTATTGTGCAGCCTTTGGACCTCACGCCTTGCTTCCCTCTGTTTGAGTGTCATGTTTTTGTAATATTCTCTCATGTAGTTACTTTTTGAGGTACTTTGCACACATGTTTTATTAGCACTGAAAAGAGGGGTAGTTGTGGAACCAATAGTGCTCCCCTCTATAGTCGCCATTTCCTGGTCATCTAACAATATAATTATATAAACACAATAATTAGCTTTACTGAGTTATAGTATTGTAGTATTTATATTTATATTTATATTTTTATATTCAAAGATGTAAAATATATTGCACCATATGTAATTATTACATGATAACTGAGTGGACATGTTCTCATCATCAATACGTTGGGGCTGATAGGAATCATTCATATGGAGCCAATCATCAGGTTCAGTAGCGTCCACATTTTCCTTACTTGATGCGGCATCGAATCTACAAAAATGTAGACGTTACATATATTTGTACACGAAAACATCACTAAATGGCAATCTCAAAATATGTTAGGATTCAGGCATTACAATTGGTAGTTTCAAGAACATGCTGCTTCGTTTGTTGATGATAGGCTTCACGACGCCTCTTATTAATTGCATCCTTTTTTTTTTGCCATCGAGCTCTATCCCTTTCCCTCTTACGTTCTTTAGAATCAGCTGCAGTTAAATTTGAATTAATTTAACATACACATAGTATATGCCATGCCATAACAAAATTGCCTTTCATGTATATTACCTTCTTTGGCAGTGTTACTAATGTCCCCCAATGGTGAACGAGAAGTGTTATCCATTGTATAAATGTACCTATAACTTTAACAATGCAATATATTTAATATAAATTGCAATTGGGACTTCAACCACATAAACAGTGCCCTTTCACTGAACAGCACTACATACAGGGGAAAAATAACTGAGTAACCTGACATCACAAAGGCACATGGTAACCTGTTGCTCTGACCCTATACATAACTAAGCAGATAGTAGTATCATTTTCAGAGCTTTGAATTTATCTGACACAACTCAATTAGGCACCAACACAAACCATTGGAGAACACTTTTAAGTATCTCAGGCAAATATCTCCCAGTACACTGGAAGGGTGCGATCGATTGTTAGCTGTTACACAACATATCAACCTTTTTAGCTGTAAGAAAAGATAACAGTAATTAACACAGCTATTTGTGGCCTAAAATGTCTTTAGTTTAAGACTATGAAATGTTTTACTGTCCAATTAACCTTACTTAATTTTTTCTTTTGGCAATGACATAATTCAGAGTGGTTAACATTCCTTCTTGTGACTCCAAGGCAATGACACAGTTCTCTGACACAACTCAATTAGGCACCAACACAAACCATCGGAGTCCACTTTTAAGTAAGGGTGCGAGCAATTGTTATACAATAGATCAATGAGTTGTTTCAGCAACCTCCAATGTACAGAAGTTATAACTTGGAAATATAGAACCTACAAAATAAAAAATATGTAAAAAATAATTATTACCTCTAGTGACCATATAAATTTCCTAACAACATCTGCTATGCCCTGGAACCAGCAGCCTCCCGAGGCATCTGCGCTGCAGCCAGCACCTACTGGGCGCCAAAGTTTCATCAGTAAACATATGCTTTAATGAGATAAAGAAATTTAACCAAGCTCCAAGATAGGAACTGTGAGAAGAATATTTGCAAGCTCTTGACTAAACCAACCAAGTTTGAGGTGAATTATCTTAACAGGTCCATCAAGCTCCAAGATCAGTTTGAGGTGAATATGCCCGCACGTCGCTACGGGTAAAAGAAAAATCACATTTGGTAGTTACCTAACGTTTTCACAACATATAATTACCTTGTTGGTAGTAACATGCCCATGCGCATATAACATCTTTTCAAACATCATTCACAGTCAAATATCAAATACTATAAGCGATAACTTAGTAACTGAACCAAACCCATTATCCTTTTTTGCAGAAAACAGATGTATGTATGCTAATACACATTTAAGGAATTCAGATGAAACCATTTCACCAACAGAAATAATCATTACACTGCATAAGCGTGCTCTAAAAAAAATTAATGCATAGGCAGAGAAGGTACCAAGAAGCATAGTTGTTCGGTGCAATGTTTTAGTATCATCCAACACAGCACTGCCATCAGACTATCAGAGATCGACAATAGCAAGCTGCTGCTGGCACTGCTTTGCTGTTCCTACAGAAGACAAGCATAGACAAAGGAGCTGCTATAAGAAAACGCGGACTGCAAATTGATCATGATGCCCAGCAAAAGCAAGCTGTGATTAAATTGAAAGAAAGATCCTACTAAGCCTCACAAAATCAGTGTGTTGCTCCTTCACTGAACTTGGTCGATGCAGTTCTGGTTCTGAAACAATACGGGAAAACAACGTCGGCGGCCTGACCACGGTGGACTCGGACTGGAGGAAGGGGATGCGGAAACTCAAGCATCGGCGGCCTGACCACGGTGGACTCGGACTGGAGGAAGGGGATGCGGAAACTCAAGCATCGGCGGCCTGACCACGGTTTTAGGCTTCGGCGGAAGGCACCAGCGCCACCGGCGGACGGAGGGCCGGAGCGGCCGTGTCGAGGCGGTCTCCACGCTGGAGCTGGAGGACGCCAGTTGGGGAGGCCGGGAGCGGGGTGGATGCGGGCCGGGGAGCGCTCGGTCTCCACGCCGTAGCCGGAGGACGCCCGTCGGGGAGGCCGGGAGCAGGGAGGTGGCGTTGCGGCGGTGGCCGGAGCCGGAGGACGCCCGTCGGGGAGGCCGGGAGCAGGGGTGGAGGCGGCGGCGCGGCGGAGGCCGATGTGTCGCGGCGGCGTCCAGGTGCGGCGGAGGAAGCCGGGAGCTATGCGGCCGCTGATGCTAGAGCTTGTGCTCCTCCTCGAGCTCGGCCCACGGACACAAACACGTCCAGCCCCGGCGAGAGAGAGGGCTGTCCACCGCGTGCCCACGCCTCAAATCAACGGCGAGGAGGGCCATACCTCGGTGCCGAGTTGCTTCAACTCCCCGAACGCCGTGCCTACTCCGCCCGCCGACACGATGCGGCGGATCCTCGCCGGTGAGGGCCGAGGCCGAGCAGCCCTAGGGTTCCGCCGATTCCCCAGCTGGGACTGCGGCCACGGCCGGGCGACGCGGTGGCAGAGAGTGGAGTGCCGGTGAGCACCGGAGCACGGCCGCCGGGGCACGACCGGCCGGGCGCGCCGCCCAGAGCGCTGCCCGCCGGGGCGAGGCGCCCGGCGCGGACGGCCGGGCGCTCGGATTGCCGGGGCGACGCGGAGCCAGGGCCAGGCGCGCCTCGGGAGCGCGACGTCGGGGCGAGGAGGCGGCCGCTGCCCGCCGCGTTGCGGTGGAGTCCTGTCGCGGTCTCGCGGATGGGAACGGCGGCCGGCGGAGGAGTCGGCAGGTGGGGCGCGCTGGCCGCGGCCCGCGTCGCCGCGTGGGCGCGGCTTTGCTGGGCAGCGGCGAGCGCGGCAACCGCGGGCGGCGGTGGAGGCCCGGCGCCGCGGCGGGGCCGAGGCCCGCGCCCCGGGCGGCGACCGCGCGAGGGATGGGGATTGGGCGAGGGAAGATGGTGGGTCGCGGCACCAAGACCGCCGAGCGGGCGTGGGGTCGAGGGCAAGTGTGGGACGCCGGCCGAGTCGGGAGCGAGCGTGGCTTTGAAACCGCCGGCGCGCAAAGGAGTGGCGGTAACTTGCCGGGGCGCTGCAGGAGTCGCGGTAAGATTCGCCGCCCCGATTGACGATTTACTTTCACCCTTTTAGTAGTAGGATACAATCTGGGCCTCAGCCCGCCTACGTAACTCGGCCCACACAGCTCGCCTGCCCGCCCGCGCCGCCCTGCCGCACCCGCAACCCGCGACGGAGCAAACCGAAGCGGCCGCGGCGGAGCACCTCGGCGTGCGTACCTTCCACGCGAGGCCGTTGCTGCGGCGCTGCGTCAGATCGACGCGCGGCGCTTCCGCCTCCCACCCTCTCGCCGCCTATATAACTCGCGCGGCCTCCTCCTCTGTCCTCTCCGCGCGCCTTCCACCACGCTCTGGAAGCTGCTTCTCCCCCTTTCTTGGCTCTCGAGAGCTTCGGAGAGCTGGTGCGGAGATGGCCGCGGAGAGCTGCGTCCCTCGGCCCCTGTTCGGCGGCGCCATCTCCACCACCGTCCCCGCCCGCTTCCTGGTACGACGGGGCTCCCTCCGCCTGCATCCGCGACCTTCTTGGACTTGCCCTCCGAGGTCGGGCTCCCTTTTTCCTCGCGTGTGTGTGTCTCTGTGCTTACGCTTCGTTTGGACATTGCGTTTTGATTTGTGCAGGACGCGAGCAACATCCGGGAGGTCCCCGACCATCAGGTTCGCAAGATCCTCGCTACCGAGTTCTTATCTACTTGTATACATGGATGTGTGTTTGCGTGGTGTTTAGAGAATTTGTTTGAATCTACTCTGATGGGATGGGTATAAAACCAACGAGTAAATTTGTATGCGTGCTCCCTGTCCGGATGGTAATGCAAGATGGACACAGCGTTTATCACGGTTCGAGGCAAAGAATGCCCTACGTCCGCGGAGGGATGAGTTTCGTGTTATCTTGCACCGGGGTGCTTGTACGGGTGAATACAAGATAGTCACGAGACTTAACCGTGAACGAGTGTGAGAACGTGTGTGAGTGAAGGTCCGAAAAAACCGTCCCTAAACTAGGCCTGGCGTCCTTTTATAGGCTAAGAGGAGGCTCGGGATACAAAGTAGATAGGGCTATCGTGGGCGTGAGAGGTATATGCGCCGTGTCGTGTCATCGAGGCGTGGGTGATGGCGCCAGACGTCCTTTTGGTCGGGCCGAGAAGTGGAGCGGTATGGTCAATGATGGCACGCTCATCCTTCTCGGTCGTGGGCTGACGTAGTCGAGGCGCGGTGCCGTCGTTGACGGGCACGTGCGTCCACGAACCCCGCGGTATGGTCGTCGAGGTAGGAAAGACAGGGCACTGTGCGCCCCATGCTCAGGTTGCGTCCGTCACCACTCCTTGAGTGGTTGGGGGCCGCCTCGAGAGGGCAATGATTCGAGCGACGGGACGGGATGATGTAATCGGTGGTACGGAGAGTTGACAATGGTGTTTTTGGAGAGAGTGCTATACGCGTCACGGTGGCGTGGTGTAATAGTGTTGCGCAGCCATCCCGAATCCGGGATGGGCGGCGGAATAGGAGAAGCGACCGGCGTACTTCTCGCTATGTCGCGCGCCTTACGTAGCCATGGGGTTAGGCGGTGTCGGTGCATACTTCCCACTATTACACATACGCCAGCCATGTGCGTGCCTTGGATAGGCAATGATTGTGGGCGGACTCGGCGGGCGCTCGCTCGGCGTTCTCCGTCCGTTCGACGGTTGCTCGCTCGGCGTTTTCGTCATCGTCTCGGCGGTCGTACGCTCGGCGGTTTCCGTATCTTTCTCGAGCGGGTGAGCGTCGGCCCAGCTCGAGTTTAGGAGGCTCGAGGCTTTGTGGGCGATAGTGGGCCGGCCCGGTCGAGGGGGATTGGGGTTTCCTTGGTTAATTCTTGGGAGAGTTAGAGGTGAATGGGTTGGATTATTTCCTCTAATGTCTGCGATTTAGGACCCCTAATCTAGGTACCCGACGGTAGCCCCCGAGCCCTTGTTTGATTGTGAAACTTCAAACAAGGGATCATGAAAGTGGAGTTGAAGTACCTAGAATTGGGATTGTTGTCGGTGTTTCGAGAAGTCATTTCGTTCTTTCTCCGTGGGGGGCGCGCGGCGTCCCCGCGGGGTAGCCCCGAGGCCCCGGAGGAGTGAGGCATTCCTCGGGGGCTTTGAGATGAATGGTTTTGGGCAAGAATGTTGTTAGCTTGGAGTTGTGGCATCTCGAGGTAGGAGATTTTTTGATCAACTATTCGAGCCCCCGAGTTTTCCTGCTCCTCCCGTGTTGTGGGAGTTTTTTTTTTGTGTGACTCGAGCCCCCGTGCCCCGAATAGGCGGGCTTGGAGTCGTGATCCGGTTCCTCGGCTTGGATCTCTTGGATCGATCCAAGTGGTGAGAGGTCGACACTACTCGCGATCGAGCGAGCGCCATACCCCTCTGTGGTGATGGCGGGTAGTCCAAGTGAGAGCTCGTCTCCTTTCGAGGGGAGACGGCCGTGGCCGGGGGCGCTCTCATTAAAGCTAGGGCTCTTAGTTTCCGGAGGACCGGCCCCGTTCGAGGGGCCGGCGGCTCGAGTGCCTCCGTCCGGCGGGATCTCTTAGATACTTAGTGCCCGCCTTGGACACGCCGTCGGGTTCGAGGGTTCGTTCTCGGCGGAACCTTTCGAGGTTCCTTCCCATGGCGCCCCGACTCGGGTGCTCGAGGGCGGCTGTTCGAACCCGTCCGTGGGTCGACCTCCGCTCCTCGAGACTTACTTGTGGGACCGGGGTCCACGGGTTTCTTACCGTGTAAGGGACCGTCCGTCGAGACGTCCGTCATTGCGCCCCATCCGCATCCGTCCGTTGCAAACGGCGCGCCTTTTTTAGGCGGAAACCGGCGCATCGTGGCGATCGTGGCTTGGCGACGGTTCCGCTCCGTCTCGCGTCGTGTGCGCCTAAAAGTGGAGGTAGGTGGCGGTTTGTCGGGGCATTTAATGCGATTTACCGTTTTTCGTCGAGTCCGCCGGGTGCGCGCGGCCGTTGGATGGCGTAATCCGGGCCGTTGGATGCGGTTCGCGCGGATCGTCTTGGGCTCTATAAATATGGAGGAGTAGGCTCCGGTCCTTCTTCCCCCGCATTCTCGCCTTCCTGCGCTGTTCTTGTTGCCAGTTGCGCCCCGCTGTAGATCTAATCCGCCGCCGCCGTCTTCTGCAATCGCCGCCGCCGCCGCCGCCCGTGATCGCCGGCGCCATTCTAGCCCGCGATCGCGCCTGCTTTCTGTGCCATTATTCCCCGCGCCACCGTTCCTCGTGCTCCGCCGCCGTTGCTCTCTCCGTCCCGCTCCTGTCACTGTTATGGGGAGGTCAGCTAAGAAGACGGGCCAGAGCTCCGGCCATGGTGCTGGTGGCAAAGGCAAGGGCAAGGGCAAGAGCGTCGCCAAGCCTTCTGCGCCGGTGGTGATGGAGGACGCGCTCCCGTGGCCTCGGTCTACGGTGACTGAGGGGATGCTGCTCAACCTGGTGAACGGTGGATTACTTCCGCCTAATCCGGCGGAGGGGTTACCGGAGTGGAGGGTGCCGGACGACGGCGACCTCGCGCCCAATCCCCGCGGGGGCTACGTCCCGAGCTTCATCGGGTTCCACCGGCGGGGACTTGGTGCGCGGCCGAGCCGCTTTATGCGGGCGCTCCCCACCATTTCGGGGTTGAGCTTCAACATTTCAACCCCAATTCCATCTCACTCGCGGCCACTTACGCCGCCGTGTGTGAGGGTATTTGGGAATGGCGCCGCGGTGGGACTGTTCACCCACGTCTTCAAGGCGACGCTCTTCACCAAGGCGGTGAAGAACAAGAAGGCCGCCGATGACGACGGTGATGATGATGACGAGGAGGAGGAGGAGGAGAACGAGGAGGAGAATGAGGAGGAGGAGGAGAAGGCGGTGAAGCCAAAGATCCGCCGCTACGTTCGAGCGGGATCTGCTCGCTCGGGCGAAGAGGAAAGAGTCTTGGCTTTCCGGCGTGGTCGTCGAACAACTCCGCCGGGCCCGGGAGTGGTTCTACCTCCGCAATGAGGAAGGCCTCTTCCGGAGTACACCGGCGCCGTGCTTACTTCGCGCTGGTTTTAAGCGGGCGCACGGCCGGCCCGGCGGCGCGCCGGCCCGCATGAACTCCCCTGCTCGACGCCATTTCGAGCCTCCGCAACCGGAGGTCCGGCAACTTCTTCCTCAACATCGCGCATGTGGTTGCCGAGTTCCACGGCCGTCGGGTGCTCCCGCTCGCCGAGCGCCGGCTGCGGCTCGACCCGGATGACGGTGGACGCCGACCCGCGGCGCTCACGGCCGCGGGATGTCCGACGAGCCCCTCCCGGTTGCTACGATCGTGGCTCGAGTGCGTGACGCGATCGACGGTGGGAGGAACTTTGGCGAGAACCAAGTCGGCCTCTTCCGCATGCGTCGGACTACAACCCGCTTGGGCTACGTAAGTTTTCTCGAGATCCTCTTTTCGTTGTTTCTTTTACTCGAGCAATCCTTATCGAGGCTGTCCTTTTGTCCGAATATCAACGACCACGCGGAGTCGAGGCCCCCGGTGAAGGAGGATGCGCCCGGCCGTGAGGTAAGACGCTGAGGGCGAACGAGGACATCTTTGCCGTGGTCTCGAGGAGGGAGGAAAAGGCGCGAAGGCCCGTGCGCTAGAAGAGAAGGAAAAGCGTAAGGCTAGCGCCGCCGGGGAGCGTGAAATACGTGCGCGGCGGACCCAACCGATCGGAGCCCTAGTCTCGAGTCGTCCGACGAGACGAGGACGATGAGGATGAGGATGGTGAGGCGGCCGACGCCGATGACGCCACCGTCGCTCGAGCCACGACGCTTGCTCGCTCTCGCGTGCGGGAGCCAACGTTGGCCCGGGCCTCTGCGCGGCGACTCGTCGTTGGTTCGAGCGGGTCGCGGGAGGAGTCGTCGAGCCGCGGTGCTCGAGCGCCGTCGCCGGCCCAAGTAAGGCAACGGGGTGGGGCGTCCCAACACTCCAGCCGCCGCACTCGCTCGTCGTCGCCGGCTCAAGCAGGGCGGCGGGAGGAGTCGCCCCGTCCTTCTAGCCATGGCGGGCGGGCGCCGTCTCCGGCGCGGCAGGAATCTTCCTCCCGCCGCCGTTCCTCTTCAACGGGCGCGCACACCCGGCAGCAGGAGGCTGCAAATGTGCGCACTTCAAGTTCACGCGGCCGGCGAGCAACGCCGGGCTCCTTCCGGCGACCGCCGGCCGAGCGGACCTCGACCCGCGGGACCCGGGATCCCGCAAGGGACCCCGTGCCGGACCCGGCCAAGGAGTCGGGCTGGAACGGGGGCGGCCGCCGGGTCTCGAGGCCCCGAGCGGCGCAAGCGATGGGCTCGAGGTCCCCAAGCCCTCGAGCGGCTCGAGGGGGCGCACGGGGCTCGAAGCCCCGAGCGCTCGACTCGGCTCGCTACCTCGATCGCGGGGTAAGTCTTTTGTCGACTGTCCCGATTGCACTTTTCGTTTGCGTGTGAATATTTTGTCACAATGATTTTTTGTTTTTCTCTTTCTTCCCCGGGACTAAGCGTTCCCTGCGAGACCCTACCATCCCTCCCCTCATGGTGCCTACTAAGAGGCTAAGGACCGCGGAGAGGTCGAGCGGCACCCCATCGATGCCGGGTGGAGTGACTCTCCCTCCCTCTACTCCCATTTGGTTGGAGCGGGCCAAGGATGCACTTAGGCGTGGGAGGCGACGGCGGCTGCGCCTCGTGCGGGTGCGGGGCCGTGACCAAGGCCACGGGGAGGAGGACACCACCACCACCACGGCCTCGGCGGCCCTCCCGCTCGAGACCCCGACGTCGTCATCGGGCTCGCTAGGCGACGCGGCGGCGGGCGATCAAGGGGCAATGGCGCTAGAGCCGGCGGCCTCTATCCGGCGACGGGGGCCGGATCGGAGCGGCGCCCGTCACGCTCGGGACGAGTCCGAGCTCGGGCGCCAAGTCCTCTGGCCAATCGGCTGCGCCGGCTCGAGGAGGAGCGCAAGGAGAAGGAGGAGGAGGAGGAAGCCGGCGGCGGCCGATCGGCCGGTGGGAGATGTGGTGATGCGGGGAGGCGGGACCGGTGCACGAGCCCGGCCGGCGAGCCGGGCCTCAACCCTCCTCGAGAGATGGAGGTTGAGTCCTCGGTGAGCAAAGGGTCGAGGAGGGGGGAGCCCAAGCCGCCGCTCGAGAGGGCGCGCTCGAAGAGCGCCCCGCCGCCACGCAAGAAGAGGAGAAGGCGGAGGAGGCGGCGGAGCGACGGCGGGATCGGTGGAGAGCGGCTGCGGCCGCGGCGTCGAGGAGCATCGGCGCCCCGATGGGGGTTCTTGGGCGAGCAAGAGGAGCGGCAAGCGGAGGTGGGGCAGCAAAGCGGAGCCGCCGCGCGGCGCTGCGGGCGGCGACGAGCACCGGCGGCGAGCAAAGGGAGGAACGACTCGAGGAGCACCGCGCGTCATGTCGGGCGCCGCTACAACCGCGCGTTTAGGGGAGGTCGCGGTGCCTCACCTCGTGCCCGACTCGACGTCGGGCGAGGTGGGTTCACCGTTATGTCCGAGGCCGACCAGGAGGAGGCCCGAAGGGAGGCGGACGGCGTCCGCCATCAATCGATCACATGCGGACGGTCGGTTTCGGACACCGAGCCCCGACGTTGCCATCGAGGAGCGGAGGCGGATCGAGCGCGGCGCTTGCCCAAGAGGCGTCCTCTGGCTCCTGGGCCCGCCGCGACGCCCCCACGACTACGGGCGGCGGGTGGTGACGGCGGGCGTTGACTTGGAGGCCGTGAGGGACGCCGCTCTTCCATCGACAAGGAGATGCGGGAGGAATTCCCCCTACTCTTCCGCCGCCGGTGCTCCCCGACCCTCTCGACCACGAGGCCCTGCGATCGTGATGAACGATCAAAAGGAGCTCGAGGCGCATATGGAGGCCGAGAGCGCCGCGGTGGCTTGAACATGCTCGAAGGCCGCTACGTCGCTCGTCTCCGAGGACTGCCCGGCTTTCTTACGTGAGTATCCTTGAGCACGGCCCCTTTCTTTTGTTCGGACTTATCGTGGTTTGTATTTGATTTTTTTCTCTTTCGTGGCTTTAGACGGCGCAAAGCCGCTCATATGCCAAGTCGGTTCATATCCGCGCTCTACGTGAGAGCGGGGACGAGATCCGGCGATATGTGCGCATGGGGCGGGATGCGAGCGAGTTGCACCGGTCTGCCGGCTCCTTCGAGAGGCCAACGCCGCCTTGGACGCCGCCAAGGAGGATGCCAAGAGAGCCCAAGATGAACTTCGCTCGAGTGGCGCGAGGAGGCCGGGCGCGCGAGCGGAACGAGCGAAGCTCGCCCAAGCCGTGCGGGAGGCCGAGGCCGCTCGTCGAAATATGCGCGGTTGTACGCGATCTTCGAGCGGCTCAAGAAGGATGCGGCCACGGCGCCGCAAAGCTATAAGGCCAAGTGCCGGGACATGGAGCAGGCTCCCGAGAAGGAGAAGGCCGGCGTTGAGGCCTATGTGAAGGAGCTCCGGGCAACGGTCACCCGGGAGGCTGCCGAGAGGGGCCCTTGCCGGCGCGCTCGAAGCGGAGAAAGAGCGGCGGCGGTCTCCAGACGGAGGTGGCCAACTTCCGTCAGGTAGTGACGGACAAGGACCTTGCCATTCAGGGCGCCGGCAAGGCTCTCGAGGAGGTGCGGACGGAAAAGCGCGACGTCGAGCGCGCCCTCCGGAGGAAGGAAGCTGAGCTTGCGCGGGCGCTCGAGCGTGAGCAAGGGCTCTCGACCCGCTGCACCGGTGAGTGCTTGAATCCTTTAGTCCTATTTTTGTGTGTGATTCATATGTGTTGCTCGAGTACTTGATCGAGTACTTGATTCTTGTCATCCTTTTTTAGGGTTTGGAGGCGGACACAGCGGACGCGCGTGAGTACGCAAAGTCCACCCATGCGCCGGCGAAGGCGTGCTCTCGGCCAAGGCCCGCATCAGCGCGCCATCGACACCCTTAGTGCCGGGTGGGCCTTCCCCGGTGGTGGACGTCGAGGGGCCGGACGGGCCAAAGCTATGCCCGGCCGGGTCCGTGAATTTAGTGCCTCTCTCGCGGGGTCGCATCCGGGAGGCCCTTGTCTTTCTTTGCGCGCCGGACGATGGCCATCTTCTACTCGGGATTCGGCGTCTCGAGGAGGACGCCGGCCGGGATGGAGGCCGTTGCGGGCGGCTTCACCTACGTCGAGGGCGAGCAAGAAGGAGGGTCAACCCCGGATCGAGCGGCTCAAGGCCGAGGCCGAAGAACCGGCGCCCGTCTTGGAGGCGATCTGCTGCATGAAGTCCTCCCGCCTGGCGTAGAGTAGATTCCAACCGGCCTGCGAGCCGTAATCTGGGCAACAAGGCCCTTGTAAGAAAACAAGCATTTTTGGTTATGGTAGTGGCCTAAGCGGCCTGAAACTTTGACGCTTGTGATTGAAATCGTCATGCTCTAGTTTTTTCTTTGCGCTCGACATTATTTTCCTCTTCCTGCTTTTACTTTGTTTTAGCTAAGTGTTGGTCTTTGTGCTCGAACCACTTCGAGAGGGGATGAGTTAGGATGCCGTAGCTCGGAAGCGTGGGAAACCTTGTGCTCGATCGCCCGGCTCGATGAGCTCGAGGTGACGCAAATACTTAGTCTTACGAAAAATTTCGAGGCGGGGAGGGAAAATTACGTCGAGCATCGTTTTTGGAAAAAACTAGGGGTGTTTTTCGAGGACTTCGGGGGTTCCCCTCCTGGTCTAGCCCCCGAGGGGGCTTGACTTTGTGGAAACAAAGTCGAGCCCACCTTGCGTATGAACAAAAAGTAAGAAACTGACTTATTCATTCATACGACGGTAAAATTTAAGCGAAAATATGTACAAGGCATCGAGGCCTAGGAGAAAAAGCGACGTAGGCATTCGATGTTCCACGCGTTGGTGAGGGTCGAGCCTTTTCGTCCGCTAACATGTACGTCCCGGTTTCGGCACCTTGACCACGATGAACGGACCTTCCCAAGGAGGAGTGAGCTTGTGGCGCCCCTTGTTATCTTGGCGTCGACGGAGCACGAGATCGCCGACCTTGAAATCCCTCTTGCGCACGTTCTTCTCGTGATCTTGCCGTAGCCTGTTGGTAGCGCGAGTGTAGGAGCGCCGTGTCTCGAGCCTCTTCTACTTGGTCGATGGCATTTGCTAGCCTTTCTGATTAGTACGCTCGTTGTAGGCCTTGAGTCGGGGGACCCGTACTCGAGGTCGGTGGGGAGGACGACCTCGGACCCATAGACCAAGAAGAACGGGGTGAACCCGTGGCTCGACTCTCGGTCGTCCGCGGACTCACGGGACGAGATGGGAGTTCAGCCACCCATTTGTTGCCTGTTTGTTCAAGCGTTTGAAAATCCTTGGCTTTAGACCTTGCAAGATCATGCCATTTGCGCGCTCGACTTGGCCATTAGTTCGAGGGTAGGCGACTGCCGACCAGTTCACACGGATGTGGTGTCGGTCGCAGAAGTCCAAGAATTTTTTGCCTGTGAACTGGGTGCCATTGTCAGTGATGATGACGTTAGGGACTCCAAAGCGATGGATGATGTCGGTAAAGAACTCAACCGCTCGTTCCGAGCGGATGTTGGTGATGGGCTTGGCCTCGATCCACTTGGTGAACTTATCAATGGCCACGAGCAAGTGGGTGTGGCCTCCGTCGTCTTTTTGAGAGGTCCAACGGATCGAGCCCCCGGACCGCAAATGGCCACGTGAGGGGATCATCGGAGTGCGTGTCTTTGGAAGATGCGTTTGCTTGGCGTAGAATTGGCATCCCTCACACGCTCGAACAAGCTTGATGGCGTCGACGATCGCGGTGGGCCAGTAAAAGCCTCGTCGGAATGCGTTCCCGACAAGGGTTCTTGGCGCAGCATGGTGGCCACAAGCCCCGAGTGCATGTCTCGAGTAGTTTCCTGCCTTCCTCGATCGAGATGCACCGTTGGAGTACGCCAGTTGGGCTCCGGCGATAGAGCTCTCTGTCGTCTCCGTAAAGGACGTAAGTTTTGGCTCGACGAGCTAGTCGTCTCGCCTCTGTTCGATCCTCTGGCAGCTCCCCTCGAATGAGATACTCGAGGAATGGTGCACGCCAGTCGGTTGGTGGGCTCGTAGCCTGATCGATCTCCATGATTGTGGCCCCCGTCGAGGGGGGTTCGGTCGTAGGAGCAGGTTCAACGGCTAGTCCTGCCCCAGCCCCCGAGTCCCATTTCACGGATGGCTCGTGAAGATCTTTCGAGAAGACGTCTGGGGGTAACGGCGCTCGAGATGAAGCGATTTTGGCCAGCTCGTCCCGCGGCCTCATTGAAGCGCCTCGGGATGTGGTTGAGCTCGAGACCATGGAAGGCGGCTTCCAACTTGCGCACCTCATTGCGGTATGCTTCCATTTTTCATCATGGCGGCTCGAGGCTTTCATCACTTGGTCGATAACGAGGCATGCGAGTCGCCTCGAGCATCGAGGCGTCGGACCCCAAGCTCGATGGCAATGCGCAACCCGTGTAACGAGCGCCTCATACTGCCATGTTGTTCGAGCGGCAAAGTGGATGCGTACCACGTAACGCATGTGTACTCCGAGGGTGAGATGAAGAGTAGGCCCGCGCCCGCTCCTGTCTTCATAAGTGACCCGTCGAAATACATGGTCCACAACTCGGCTGGATCTCGGGTAGGAGGGAGTTGGACGTCGGTCCACTCGGCGACAAAGTCGGCCAGTACTTGGGATTTGATAGCCTTTCGTGGGGTGTACGTGATGGTCTCGCCCATGAGCTCGACCGACCACTTGGCGATTCGACCCACGACTTCCCGGTTACGGATAATTTCCCCAAGTGGGAATGATGTTACCACCGTCACCGGGTGGCTAAGAAAGTAGTCTTTGGAGTTTTCGACGGGTGAGCACGATTGCGTAGAGCGGCTTTTGGATATGGGGGTATCGAACTTTGGCGTCGAGAGCACCTCACGATGAAATACACCGACGGCGGGACGGGGAGCGCGTGCCCCTCTTCCCGCCTCTCGACCACTATGGCCGTGCGACCACACGTGGTTGCGGCAACATAGAGGAGGAGGACTCGGCGGGTATGCCGTCTCGAGCCGGTCGTGGCGGCACGAGCACGGGAGGAGATGTGAGCATGCTCTTCGGTTTCGAGAGGGCCTCCTGCGCCTCGGCGTCCACGTGAAGTGCTCGGATTTTTGAGGAGCGGTACGAGAGGCAAGGCTTTTTCTCCCGAGGCGCGCGCAATGAACCGGCGAGTGCGGCTAAGCATCCGGTGATCTTTTGCACCCCTTTTAGGTCTCGAATCGGCCCCATCCTCATGATGGCCGCGACCTTCTCGGGGTTGGCCTCGATGCCGCGGCGGGAGACGATATACCCTAACAACATGCCTCGAGGCACGCCAAAGACACACTTCTCGGGATTCAACTTGATGTTCTTAGCCGGAGCGGTCAAACGTCAATTTGAGGTCCGCGACAAGGTTTTCTACTTTTCGAGTCTTGACAACTATGTCATCGACGTAGGCCTCGACGGTCTCTCCTATGTGTTTCTCGAAGACATGGAGCATGCGGCGTTGGTATGTTGCCCGGCGTTTCGAAGGCCGAAAGGCATTGTGACATAACAATACATGCCCATGGGGGTGATGAATGAAGTCGCGAGCTGGTCGGACTCCTTCATTTTGATTTGGTGGTAGCTAGAGTAGGCGTCGAGGAAAGAAAGTACTTCACAACCCGCAGTGGAATCAACGATTTGATCTATTCGAGGTAAAGGAAATGGGACTTTGGGACATGCTTTATTTAAACTAGTGTAATCTACACACATCCTCATTTTCCCATTCTTTTTCTCTACTAATACGGGATTAGCTAACCACTCGGGATGATGTACCTCCTTGATGAATCCGGCCTTCTCGAGCTTCTCGACCTCTTCGCGGATGATCCTACGCTTCTCCTCGTCGAGCGGCGCGGCGTTGCTTGACGGGTCTTGAGCCGGGACGGATCTCCAAGGCGTGCTCGGCGACATCCTCGGTATGCCGGGCATGTCCGAGGGACTCCACGCAAACATGTCGGCGTTTGCGCGGAGAAAGTCGACGAGCAACCGGCTTCCTATTTGTTGTCGAGGGAGGCGGCGATGACCGGCGTCTTTTCCCCGAGGAGCTTGGATCGAGCGGGATCTTCTTGGTGTCGTCGGCGGGGTCGAAGTTGCCCGGCTGTCGCTTGGGTGTTGGAGCGAGAGGCCTCGGCCGCCATGTGATCGAGCATCATGGCTAGGTCTTGAGATGTTCCCAGCAAGTTCGTCAGGGATTCCCCGTACTCGACGCACTCCACATCGCAGTGGTAGGCGTGCTCGTACGTGGTGTTGACAGTGATGACTCCTTTTGGTCCCGGCATCTTGAGCTTGAGGTAGGCGTAGCTGGGGATCGCCATGAACTTTGTGTAGCACGGCCTGCCCAGGATGGCATGGTACGTCCCCTCGAAACTGGGCACGTCGAAAGTTAAGACCTCTCGACGAAAGTTCGAGCGTGTCCCAAAGACGACGGGGAGGTCGATGCGGCCGATCGTGAGCGCTTTCTTGCCGGGACCACTCCGTGGAAGCCCCCGGCGCTCGGTTGGAGGTCGGCTCTTGTGAGGCCGAGCAACGTGAGGGTCTCCATGTAGATGATGTTGAGGCTACTGCCTCCATCCATGAGAACTTTGGTGAAGCGGGCGTTGAGGATGATCGGGGCGACGACGAGAGGGTACGAGCCGGGATTGGTGACGTGGTCTGGATGATCATCACGGTCGAACGTGATGGGAGCATCCGACCGGTCGAGGAATGAGGCGTGGCGGGTTTCATGGCGAAAACCTCCTGCGCTCGGTCTTCCGCTCTCGACGCGTCATCGGGTGGCCGGGCCGCCGTAGATCATGTAGCACTCGGTGATGGGCGGATACCCACCGTCGTCATCGTCGTTGGCTCGATCCTCGCCACCCTTATCCTTCTTGCCATCGTCCTTGTCAATGCCAAACTTCTTGAAGTAGCCTCGAAGCATACGGCGGTCCTCGAGGTTATGTTTGACCGGTTCCTTGTGGTACGGGCGGGGCTGCTTCGGCATCTTGTCGAAAGACGCCCCCATCCGGAGGGGGTCTAGGCTTTTTGCGCTCGGGCGCGGCCACCTCGTCTTCCACGACCGCGCGCTTGCCTTCTTGGTTGCCTTTCTTCTTCTTCCCGTTCTTCTTCGGGCCTTGCTCGATCCCTCACCGCCTCCGGGGGTGGCGCGGGCTTGTTCCCGGCCCCACCAAAGAAGGCCCCCACGGCCTCGTCGCCGGCGGCGTAGTCGGCGACGACGTCCATGAGCTCGTTCACCGTCTTTGGGCGGTTGCGCCCGAGTTCTCGCACGAGCTCTTTGCACGTGGTGCACGAGACAAACGCCGGGATGACGTCGTGGTCTGGGATGTGCGGCGGCTCGGTGCGCGGCTTGGAGAAACGTCGAGCAAAATCCGGAGAGATTCCGTGGCATTTTGTTTGCGATTACGGAGATCCCACGAGTTGCCGGGTCGGATGTACGTGCCCTTGAAGTTCCCCTCGAAAATCCGGACTAGGTCGGCCCAATCGTGGATCGATGGGGGAAGCTCCTCGAGCCACCGTCGAGCGGTGTCGAGAGAGAAACGAGAGGGAGGCGGCGTATGATCGCCTTATCCTCTCGAGCCCCTCCCAGCTGGCAGGCCAGCCGGAAGTCGGCCAACCAGAGCTCTGGCTTGGTCTCCCCGTTGTACTTGACCACGCTCGTGGGGGGTCGAAACGGGTTTGGCAATGGCGTGTTGCGGATGGCTCGACTGAAGACTCGAGGGCCCGGCGGCTCGAGAGTCTGCCGGTCCTCGTCGCTGTCGTAGCGGCCCCCTCGATGGGCCTTGTAGCCACGGTCCTCGGCACCCGCTGCCTTGCGTCGTCGGTTGTCGTTGATGTCA
The DNA here is from genome assembly GCA_018135685.1 of Themeda triandra. Lineage (NCBI taxonomy): Eukaryota > Viridiplantae > Streptophyta > Magnoliopsida > Poales > Poaceae > Themeda > Themeda triandra. Next base: position 239,472 of record JAENPR010000767.1, on the reverse strand, counting down.
TGACGCGCATCTTGAGGTGCACGGTTGTCGAGGATGCGTTCTCGGCGGGGCTCTACCACCTCGAGGGGTGCCTCTTGGTGGACGGAACCCTCCCGTTCGTGCCGTGGTTGTTACGGAGCCGCCTCCACGCTGTCTCGAGGCCGAGCTCTCGGCCTGGCTGGACGGCCGCGACTTGGAGGAGCCCTTGGATCTCATCTCGTATCCGTAATGCATGCGGATTCGAGGGCGCCGGCATGTCCGCGGGGCATAGGCGCCGCAAGTACATTCGGCTTGCTCGAGGAAGTGGGGCGCTCGGGTGGCGCTTCGGTCGCCGTCGTTGACGATGCGGTTGAAGACGTCTCGTGCCTTTCCTCGAGCGCCAAGAGCTCGAGGAGGGCGGGTGGTTACGCTCGAGCACGCGCTTGAGCGGCTCCGGAGTTGCGCGTTCCTCATTCATCTTGGCCTCGATTTCCCTGAGCTGAGCCCATTGTGCTTCTTGAGCATCGTCTTCGGTCGTCGGTTGTCTTGCGCTTGTGGCGGTGGTCCGCGCGGCTCGATCACTGCGGGGCTGCGGCCGCCGATGTTCCGGCCGGGGGGGTCACATCTGCCCGGTTAGGCTGCGGGGACGGCCATGGCGCGCCATCTGCGGTCTCGTCATCCGACGGGACGTCGTCGTTGAGATGAAAACACTCGCGAGCGGGTCATAGCACCACGAGTCGAGTCATCGGAGTCCGGGCTAGCGTTGGACGGCGTCCGGGCCTCCCCGTGCTCTCCTCCTCGACCCGGCGCGCATATCCCCGGCCGTGTTGCGGCGTTGCGAGCCGGTGCTGTCAAACCCGCGGTCTGCGCGCCGGCCATACAATCTCCAAGTCTATGGTGGCACGCGGGGAGGGGGCCGGGGCTCTCCTCCCGCGGTCCCATGACCGGCCGGATCTCGTTGGCATACGTGGTGGCGGCGTTGGTAAGCCCAAACGGGAGCTGCGATGAGCTCGGTAGATCCGTGCGGCGACGGGTTGGGCGACGTCGGCCGCGCGCGCGCTCGAGCGCCACGCCGGGCTCTCTCGGCGAGTGCATGGCAAACGTGAAGCTAGGGTCCACATCAAGGACTCCCTGTCCATGTGGCACCTCCTGCCGCACACTTGGCACCCCGGCTGGGTGCGTCGTGGCGTCTGGCTGGGAGGGCACACGAGCAGGGTGCTCAAGATTATGTGCCTGCTGGCGGTGATGACGATGTTGGTGGCGTCGGCGACGTGGTGGCGAGCCATGGTGGCGCGGTCGGCGCGCGGCCCCACCAGCGCGTGGGGGTGACGAGCGTCCCCCTCCTGGTTCACCGATCGAGAGTAGAGCCATGTCGTGGCCTGGGCCGAGCGACACGAACTCTAGACTCCCAAACCAGATCACCGTGGCGAACGGAAACGAAGGAGTGGGTGATGCCATCCGGAAAATGGCGGGAATCGGGTGAAAACACGCGGTACCCCTACCTGGCGCGCCAACTATCGGTGTTTCGTACCCCAGGGGGTATAAAACCAACGAGTAAATTTCTATGCGTGCTCCCTAATCCGGATGGTGATGCAAAATGGACACAAGCGTTTATCCTGGTTCAGGCAAAGAATGCCCTACGTCCGGCGGAGGGGATGAGTTTGTGTTATCTTGCACCGGGGTGCTTGTACGAGGGTGAATACAAGATAGTCCGAGACTTAGCCGTGAATGAGTGTGAAAGTGTGTGTGAGTGAAGGTCCGAAAAAACCGTCCCTATGCTAGGCCACCGGCGTCCCCTTTTATAGGCCAAGAGGAGGCTCGGGAATACGAGTAGATAGGGCTATCGTGGGGGTGACGTTGAGGCACATGCACCGTGTCAAGTCGTCGAGGCTGTAGACACTTCCTTTGGTCGGGCTCGAGCACCGACGTAGCGGTATGGTCAAGGTGATGGCCTGCTCGTCCTTCTCGGTCGTGGGGCGACGTAGTCGAGGTATGGTGCCGGCGTATAGCGAGCACGTGTGTCCGGAACCCCGCGGTATGGTCGTCGAGGTAGGAAAGACGGGGCACGGCGCGCCCATGCTCAAGTCGCGTCCATCACCACTCCTCGAGTGGTTGGGGGCTGCCTCGAGGGGGCAATGGTTCGAGCGACGGGACGGGACGACGTAGTTGGTGGTACGGAGAGTTGACTATGGCGTTTTGGAGAGAGTGCCGTACGCGTCACGGTACCGGCGTGGTGTAATAGTGTTGCACGGCACGCCTAAATCCCGGGTATGGGCGGCGGAATAGGAGAAGTGACCGGCGTTCTTCTCACTATGTCGCGCCCACGTAGCCATGGGGTTAGGCGGAGCGGGCATACTTCCCACTATTACACATACGTAGCCATGTGCGTGCCTTGGATAGGCAATGATTGTGGGCGGACTCGAGCGGGCGCTCGCTCGGCGTTCTCCGTCCCGCTCGAGCGGTTGCTCGCTCGGCGGTTTCGTCATCGTCTCGAGCGATCGCACGCTCGGCGGTTTCCGTATTTCTTTTCTCGAGCGGGTGAGCGGCCGCTCGAGCCGGAAGGTTTACGAGGCTTTGTGGGCACGATAGTGGGCCGGCCCGGTCGTAAGGGGATTGTGGTTTCCTTGGTTAATTCTTGGGAGATTTAGAGGTGAAATGGGTTGGATTATTTCCTCCAATGTGCCTGATTTAGGACCCCTAATCTAGGTACCCGACAATAATGTTACTGACCAACTAGGAACTTAGACTAGGGGCAAACTCGTTAATTATCCATCCATCGGTATGGGTTCTCGTATTCTTGAAATTTGGCTAGGGAGATTTTACAAACCATGTTAGCCTGTTTGAATGTGAATCAGACTCCCTGTAAGGTCCTAGATGGCTAGAGGGGGGGTGAATAGCCTATAAAAATTTCTACAAACTCACTAAGCAAACTTCGTTAGATACACAAACGGCGGAAAGCAAGTTTTGCTTAGCCTACTAGATGTTGCAAGCCTCCTATCCAAACAATTCTAGTAGGTGATCACTAGCACAAACAATAGCTACCACTAGTGATCAAGAGTTCTACCCACGGGATTTAATCTACACAAGGAGTGGTTCCCGACCGACCACACAAGCAATTCTACCCACGGGATTTAGTCTACACAAGTTGTGGTTCCCGACCGACCACGCAAGCAATTCTACTTTGCAAGAAAGTAATCAAAGTAATACAAGATAGGGTAGGAGCGTGTTATACCAACGCGTAGAGTCGAGGTTGACAATCACCAATAAGATGAACAATCAATCACAATCGGCAACACACAAAGGATGATGACCAATCACCGGAGACAAGATGAACACAATGATTTATCCTAGGATGTTCACTTGGGCACCGCTAAGCTACGTCACCCGTTGTGTCGACCAACACCTAGATGGTTCCTCGGTGTGACCCTCAAGTCACTAGCCCCTCAAGGCTCGCCCCGCAAGGCACCGCAAGACACCACTCTCAAGCGAGGTACTCAACGACACGCGCAATCCACTAGGATGCTCTTCGTGATCCCCACGAGGTGAGCTCAAACCTCTCACAATCAACCGGAGGTGGCCAAGAACAATCACCTTCTCTTGCCGAGCGCCTCCAACAATCTCCAAGCCGGCTAGGAGCGGTACTCTCCAAGAGTAACAAGAAATCCACCGGCTAAACCACCCACAAGTGCCACTAGATGCCCTCAAGCAATGCAATGCACTAGGTGATCTCTCAATCTCACTTTGGATGAGCAACAAGCAAGAGAGATGAGAGGGAGAGTGTTTCTCAAGCACAAAGGATGAGCAAGTGAGTAGAAATGGGCAAGAGATCCTCCCATGGCCGGCCAAGGGGCTATTTATAAGCCCAAGGCGAAATCCAACCGTTACCCCTCGGGCCGGCCGATTTCAACCCGCCGGACGCGTCCGCGGCTCAAGCCCGGACGCGTCCGGCGCCTCCTCGTGCTCGCCCGGCAGGCCCGACCGTTGGCGCCCAACGTTCAAAACCTCCGCGTCCGCCCGCGTACGCGGCCTGCGTCCGAGAGAGCCGTGGTGCCCGAGACTTTTACGTCCGCGTCCCGGCCTCGCCGGACGCGACGCCCCGCGTCCGCCGCCTTCTCGCGACCGCAACGCCGTGCCGAGGCCAACCACGCCCGGACGCAGCACAGAAAACCCGCGTCCGCCGCCGCGTCCGGCCCGCGTCCGGCGTGACGTCCGGCCCGAACGGCCGAAAACCGAAACTTTACGGTCGGCGTCCGCCGCAATGCTGTGCTCGGAACCACCGCGAAACCACCCACAAGTGCCACTAGATGCCCTCAAGCAATGCAATGCACTAGGTGATTCACTCAATCTCTCTTAGGATGAACAACCAAGCAAGGGAGATGAGTGGGAAGAGAGTCTCTTAGCTCAAAGAATGCACAAGGGATGAGAAATGGCCAAGAGAGCTCCCCCGGGCCGGCCATCTTCTATTTATAACCCCTCAAACAAATGTGACCGTTACCCCCTCGGGAGGCCGAAGACGCGCCGGACGCGTCTGCCGCCAAACCGCCGGACGCGTCCCGGTGCTTCTTCCTTGCGCGCGGCCCGGCCGACCGTTGGTGCTGCGGCCAACCGCGTGCCGCCACGTCGGCGTCCCGGCGCCGCGTCCGGCGTGCGTCACCCCGTCTCGGTGCCCGCGTCCGCTCGCAATGCCGTGCTCGGAACTTTCGTTCCGAGTCCGGCGTCGTGCGCCGGACGCGGCACCCGTGCGTCCGCCGCCTTGAGCCAAGCCACCAAGCACCACGCCGTCTTCCACCGAGCGCCGGACGCTACACGGGAACCACGCCGCGTCCGGCGCGCGTCCGCCCGCGTCCGGCGCGACGCCCGACCAAAGGCCGAATACCGAAACTTTACGGGTCGGCGTCCGCCCGCCGCCGGACGCGTCCGCCCGCGTCCGCGCCTCGCTGTGCGCGACCTCCGTCTTTTTCATCGCCGTGCCGTGACACCAACTTCTCCAACATGCTATCCAACAAGTATACCAATTTGATCATCGAGAGATAGTATGATTTCAACCAAATTTTGCATCCGGTGCAATAGAAAATATGCATCCATTTTTCTCGAAAGCGCCGAATCCCGCCGACCCAAACCCATCTCTACCACCGCAAACCACGGCGCCCAAACGCCACCTTTGTAAATGTGCCAACACCACCAAGTGTACATCTCCATGTGCTTGTGTGTTAGCTTTTCACAACCATTTCCCAAAGGTTAGGTTAGCTCACTAGGTCCTACATGCAATGCACTTCATGAATTCACCTAGTGGCACCCATGCGTCGAATAGCCGATAAGACTTCCCCTCTTAATAGTGCGGCTATCGATCCTAAACCACTCACACCCTCTATGGTGTCTTGAGTGCAAAACAAAATGGCCCTAACGGTTATACCTTTGCCTTGAGCCCATTTTGTTCCTCCAAATGATATGAACACTTCACACCATCATGTGACCGTCTCGATCCATCGACCTCGACTTCACTTGCCCTTCACCGTGCATCGGTCCATCGGCGCCTAGTCTTGCCCGAGCTTCACCATCGCATGGTCCTTCACTCCCAAGCCTTGACTAGCCCTTCACCTTCAACACCGGTCCATGGAGCCAAGCATCGTCTTGATCTTCATCTTTGATCACATGACATGTGTCATGCTTCATATGCAATAAGCTCATCATGTGGACAACCTTTCTCTAAATCAACCACTTTAGATAAACAAGGTTAGTCCTAGGTTTCATCAATTAGCCAAAACCAAACTAGGGACTTTCAATCTCCCCTTTTTGGTAATTGATGACAACCTCAACAAAGATGATTTTATAATAAAGATTTTAAACTTGTCATACTTGTCCAATCAATAAGCTCATAAGAGGAATTTGGACAACTATAGCAAGTTCGGTTTTGGTAGTATTGCTCCCCCTACATATGTGCATAGAGTTTGGATTTGAGGCTTTGCACATATGCATGGATAAGATTGTGGGGAGAGTAATTCTACCAAAATGATGCTAAGGTGTAAGAAATAGACCTTTGAAGCGTGATACCAATCGGAGTTGCAATTTACACCATCCTTAGCACCATGAAGTAACTAGACATCCATCAAAAACTCAAGAACCCCGTGAGATCAACATTATAAGTAAAGTTCTTGAACCACTTGTAAGGTAAGGGAGTCTAGTTACAACCTATGCATGCTAGTAGATCATTTCATCAATCAAATCCTATACTAGCATTGCACCACACAAGCAAAGAGACACCACTTGTATAAAACTTTAAAACTAGGTGCCATGAGCAAGTCATATGAGAATGCACAAACAAATGCAACAACTTTGTTCATGAGCTTGCTCCCCCTTCTTGTGTGCGTCAAAAATTTTATTTACCCCTTTATTTATCATGTTCAATCATCTTTTTCTCTCCCCCGTTGTCAACAATTGCCCAAAATGGGATCAAATTGTGGAGAGAAAAGAACTTTGATGGAGTAAACAAAACTTTAGTCAAATTTGGTTCAATCTAGATCACTTGCCAAAGACATTTAATTCGGTTTGAACCAAAGACAAGCTTCTTCACACCTCATGACAAGGGTTATCTTGCCTATGTTGAATTAAACACTTGTAGCAAATATTCTAGATTCAACACTAGGATTGCAAGCCCACAAACATGTCATATGTCACCACTAGATCAAGCAAAATATAGAAGCAATAGTGGTAAACATATATACATCAAACACATTTGATTTATCATGAATGCTCCAAATGCACCTTGTATGTCTACATGTGCTACCACAAGTATAATCCTAAGCATGAATGACATGTCAACCAATGGTACCTTGCTTTGTCGAAGGAGAGGCATGTCAAGTAGTGGTGGGGTGCATTCAACACATGTTTGAGAAATCAAGAATGTTCAACTCATTCCTTAGCTTGCAAAACCTTCTTTCATCAAGTGGCTTGGTGAGGATGTCGGCAAGTTGATCATCGGTACCCACACTTTCAATGGAAATGTCACCCTTTTGTTGATGGTCTCTAATGAAATGATGCATTATGTCAATGTGCTTTGTTCTTCCATGTTGAACCGGGTTTTGTGTCATCTTGATTGCACTCTCATTATCACAAAATAATGGCACATTCTTGAAATTGATGCCATAATCCTTCAAAGTTGACTTCATCCAAAGCAATTGTGCACAACAACTCCCCGCACTAACATATTCGGCTTCGGCGGTAGAGATTGCCACACTATTTTGTTTCTTTGAGGACCATGACACAAGTGATCTTCCAAGAAGTTGACATGTACCACTTGTGCTCTTTCTATTGATCTTGCAACCACCATAGTCGAGTCCGAATATCCAATCAATTCAAACTTTGACCCCTTAGGATACCACAATCCAACATCTCTTGTTTGCTTCAAGTACCTCAATATTCTCTTTGCGGCCGTGAGATGACTCTCTCTAGGTGAGGCTTGATATCTAGCACACATGCAAACACTAAACATGACATCCGGTCTTGATGCGGTGACATAGAGTAGGCTTCCAATCAATGACCGATAATCCTTTTGATTCACCATATTGCCATCATGATCACTATCAAGATTCCCATTGGTGCCCATTGGAGTTGAGATTAGCTTTGCATCTTGCATTCCAAACTTCTTCAACATGTCCCTTATGTATTTCCCTTGACTCACAAATGTCCCATTCTTCAATTGCTTGACTTGAAGACCAAGGAAATAGCTAAGTTCACCAATCATGGACATCTCAAACTCATTTGCCATCATTTCACCAAATTCTTCACAATATGCTTGATTGGTTGATCCAAAGATGATATCATCAACATAGATTTGCACAATGAAGAGATCATTACCAATCTTCTTGGTGAATAGAGTAGTGTCAACCTTGCCCATAATGAACCCTTTGGAGTGAAGAAAAGTCTTCAATCTCTCATACCATGCTCTAGGTGCTTGCTTCAAGCCATACAAAGCTTTCTTCAATTTGTACACATGGTTGGGTCTCTTCTCATCTTCAAAACGGAGGTTGCTCAACATATACTAGCTCATTGATGATCCCATTGAGAAATGCACTCTTGACATCCATTTGATATAACTTGATATTGTGGGCACATGCATAAGCCAATAGTATCCTTATTGCCTCCAATCTTGCCACGGAGCATATGTTTCATCATAGTCAAGACCTTCAACTTGAGTATAGCCTTGTGCAACTAGTCTTGCTTTGTTTCTAATCACAACACCATCTTGATCTTGCTTGTTCTTGAAAACCCATTTGGTTCCAATGACATTGTGATCCTCCGGCCTCTCAACTAACTCCCACACATCATTTCTTGTGAAGTTATTGAGCTCTTCTTGCATTGCCATGATCCAATCGGCATCATCCAAGGCTTCCTCAACTTTCTTCGGCTCTTTGGTTGACACAAATGATGCATACTCACAAATCATAGCCACTCTTGATCTTGTTTGCACACCACTTCTAATATCACCAATAACACTATCGATTGGGTGATCTCTTGCAACATGTTGTGGTTGTAGCACTTGCACTTGATTGCTTGAGCTTGGTTGATCACTTGACTTGTCTTCATTTGATGAACTAGCACCATGATCTTGCACTTGAGCATTGCTAGCTTGCCTCAATGGAGAATTGAGCTCTTCATCTTTATCATCTTGCACATCAACCACTTGCTTTGCTCTTATGTCACCAATATCCATGTTCTTCATAGCTTCAACCAATTGAGTTCCACCAACATCTTCTAGATTCTCATCTTCATCTTGTGACCCATTGGTTTCATCAAATTGCACATCATGGACTTCCTCTCTAATGCCACTTGAATTGTTCCAAACTCTATAAGCCTTGCTTGTAGTTGAATAACCGAGTAGGAACCCTTCATCACATCTCTTTTGAAACTTCCCCAATCTAGTGCCCTTTCTTAAAATATAGCATTTGCAACCAAACACTCTAAAATAGCCAATGTTGGGCTTTCTTCCATGAAGTAACTCATATGGGGTCTTCTCTAGCAAAGTATGACAATAGAGCCTATTGATATAGTAGCATGCCGTGTTGATTGCTTCATCCCAAAATGATTGGCTAACATTGTACTCATGAAGCATTGATCTAGCCATATCAAGCAATGTTCTATTTTTCCTCTCAACTAGGCCATTTGATTGTGGAGTGTACTTGGCCGAGAATTGATGACCAATGCCATAGTGATCACACAATTCTTCCATTCTTGTATTCTTGAATTCACTCCCATTGTCACTTCTCACTTTCTTGATTCTCATGTCAAACTCATTGTGAACTCTAGTGAGAAAGGTTTTGAAGGTGTCATACACTTCACTCTTGTCACTAAGAAAGAATACCCATGAGAATCTTGTGAAGTCATCCACTATGACAAACCCATACTTGTTGCCACCAATGCTTGTGTATGTAGTTGGGCCAAATAGATCCATGTGCAACAATTCAAATGCCTTGCATGTGCTCATTATACTCTTCTTTGGATGTGAGCTACCAACTTGCTTCCCGGCTTGACATGCACTACACAACTTGTCCTTCTCAAATACAACATCTTTCAAGCCTTCAACAAGATTGTGTTGTGTGAGCTTCTTCAATTGTTTCATGCCAACATGCCCAAGCCTTCTATGCCAAAGCCAACCCAAACTTGATTTTGATATCAAACATGTTGTCAAAGAAGCTTCACTAGTGTTGAAATCAACAAGATAGAGATTCTCATATCTAAAGCCTTTGAACACCAAGTTGGAGCCATCAAGAGAAACTACCTCAACATCATTTGCCCCAAAAATGCACTTGTAGCCTCGATCACAAATTTGTGCCACGGAGAGAAGATTGAAATCCAAACTTTCAACTAGCATCACATTGGAGATACTCATGTCATTTGATATTGCAATCTTGCCCAAACCAACAACCTTGCCTTTCTTGTTATTGCCAAAAGTAATTGACTCAATGCCACTATCATTCTTCTCAATTGAATCAAACATTCTTGATGTGCCGGTCATGTGTTGAGAACACCCACTATCAATAATCCAATGCCTTCCTCCGGCTTTATAATTCACCTACAAGCAAATCAATGAAGCTTAGGTACCCATTTTTGCTTGGGTCCTTTAGGTTAGTGACTAAGCTCTTTGGTACCCAAATTGCCTTCTTCTTTGGGCCAACAATGGGTGTACCAACAAACTTAGCTTGCACACCTTTCACACCCTTGGTAAGCATATAACAAGAATCAAAAGGTATAGCATTGTCAAGTTTCTTGTTTTGTTGCTTCTTGTTGCAATTTTGCTCTAGGTGCCCAACTTGCTTGCATCTATAGCAAAACCGACCATTGCTCTTCACAAAGCTAGGCTTTGGAGTTGCAAAGGCCGACTTGCCCTTCTTGGGGGTATAGCCCAATCCCTCTTTGTTAAGAGAGAACCTTTGGCTACCCAAGCACTTTAGCAAGCGGGCCTCACCACCATAGGCTTTGCCTAAGGCATGAGTGAGCTCATCCACCTCCTTCTTGAGGGTCTCATTCTCTACCATTAGTGTAGCATCACAAGTGAAGCCATCACTAGTAGTGGAGATAGAGTCGGTGGTGGTGGTGGATGATGTGCTACAAGAAGGGTTAGCATTTGTCATGATGATAGGTTGATAAAATGACTCATCAATGATGTCACAAGTAAGACCTATATCACATGATGCAATCACCACTTTCTTTGCTTGTTGCTCAAGTAGAAGTGAGTGAGCTTCTTTAAGCTTAGAATGAGCATCACCAAGCTTCTCATGGTCTACCACTAGACTCTCATGAGTGGTCATAAGCTCACCTAGGGCTTTCTCAAGTATTTCTACTTTCATTGAAAGCTTCTTGCACTCCTTTTCCTTGGCAATAGCTATATCTCTAGTTTCTTGCATCAAGTCATATAATTGATCCTTAGTCGGTTCATCATCATCATCAACATTATCAACATCGTGAGCATATTCCATCTCACTATCATCATCACTATCATCATATTGTACCTTTGTTTCCTTGGCCATGAAGCATGATGGTGATGTGGAGAATAATGAAGACTTCTTGTTGATAGCGATGGAAGCCATAGCCTTGTTGCTTGAATCTTCATCTTCATCATCATTGTCACTCTCCCAAGTGACCACAAATGCACCATTCTTGCCCTTCTTGAGTGTCATCTTGGCCTCATGCTTCTTCTTCTCAAACTTGCCCTTGTTGTAGTTCTTCTTCTTCTCATATGGGCATTCGGCTTGTAGATGCTCGGTGCTATCACAATTGAAGCACTTTCTTGGTTGCTCTTGCTTCTTGAAGTTGTTTCTCTTGAAGCCTCTTCTCTTGATGAACATGTGTCCCATCTTCTTCACCACAAGAGCAAGTGCCTCATCATCAATCTCAAAGTCACCATCTTCCTCATTGGTTTCTTCTTCTTCAAAGATTGGTGCTTTGCCCTTGGAGGATGTGGCTTGGAATGCCACGGTCTTCTTCTTCTTCTCTTCTTCTACCTTCTCATCATCTTGATCAAATTTGTCATATGTCAAGACTTCACCAAGCAAATCATTTGGCTTCTTAGCTTCAAGCCCATCTCTTTGTAGCATAAGCTTCAACATCTTGAAGCTCCTCGGCAAGCAAATCAAGAACTTGTGACAAAAATCTTCATCTTTTGTCTTGTGCCCCAAACTCTTGAGATCATTTACAATGACTTGTAAGCGATGAAACATTTCAATGATTGTTTCGTCCTCTTTCTTCTTGAAGTTCTCGAACTCACTCTTGAGTCCATATAGCTTGGCACTCTTCACAACCTTGGTGCCCTCATAGGTCTCACCCAACCTAGTCCACACTTCACTTGCAAGTTCCAAATCCTTGATCCCCTCAAACACCTTTGTATCAATGCCATTGTATAGGGTGTTGAGAGCCATTCTATTGCAAGTGATGTTGGCTCTATCTTCATCGGTGAGATGATCATTATCAAGAATAGCATAATCATGCAATGTAACTTGCAAGACCCTCTCTTGTATTGAACCAAGATACATGATCATCTTTCTCTTCCAATGATCAAAAGAACTAACTCCATCAAACATAGGCGGTTTGCCCCCAACATGGTTGAACACAATTTGAGCCATCTTAACACCGTAGGATGTTAAGCCTTGCACTAAAACGGTGACCTCGGCTCGATACCACTTGTAAGGTCCTAGATGGCTAGAGGGGTGAATAGCCTATAAAAATTTCTACAAACTCACTAAGCAAACTTCGTTAGATACACAAACGGCGGAAAGCAAGTTTTGTTTAGCCTACTAGATGTTGCAAGCCTCCTATCCAAACAATTCTAGTAGGTGATCACTAGCACAAACAATAGCTACCACTAGTGATCAAGAGTTCTACCCACGGGATTTAATCTACACAAGGAGTGGTTCCCGACCGACCACACAAGCAATTCTACCCACGGGATTTAGTCTACACAAGTTGTGGTTCCCGACCGACCACGCAAGCAATTCTACTTTGCAAGAAAGTAATCAAAGTAATACAAGATAGGGTAGGAGCGTGTTATACCAACGCGTAGAGTCGAGGTTGACAATCACCAATAAGATGAACAATCAATCACAATCGGCAACACACAAAGGATGATGACCAATCACCGGAGACAAGATGAACACAATGATTTATCCCCGGATGTTCACTTGGGCACCGCCAAGCTACGTCACCCGTTGTGTCGACCAACACCTAGATGGTTCCTCGGTGTGACCCTCAAGTCACTAGCCCCTCAAGGCTCACCCCGCAAGGCACCGCAAGACACCACTCTCAAGCGAGGTACTCAACGACACGCGCAATCCACTAGGATGCTCTTCGTGATCCCCACGAGGTGAGCTCAAACCTCTCACAAGCAACCGGAGGTGGCCAAGAACAATCACCTTCTCTTGCCAACGCCTCCAACAATCTCCAAGCCGGCTAGGAGCGGTACTCTCCAAGAGTAACAAGAAATCCACCGGCGAAACCACCCACAAGTGCCACTAGATGCCCTCAAGCAATGCAATGCACTAGGTGATTCACTCAATCTCTCTTAGGATGAACAACCAAGCAAGGGAGATGAGTGGGAGAGAGTCTCTTAGCTCAAAGAATGCACAAGGGATGAGAAATGGCCAAGAGAGCTCCCCAAGGGCCGGCCATCTTCTATTTATAACCCCTCAAACAAATGTGACCGTTACCCCCTCGGGAGGCCGAGCAGTACGCGCCGGACGCGTCTGCCGCAAACCGCCGGACGCATCCGGTGTTTCTTCCTTGCGCGCGGCCCGAGCCGACCGTTGGTGCCGCGGCCAACCGCGTGCCGCCACGTCGGCGTCCGGCGCCGCGTCCGGCGTGCGTCACCCAGCGTCCGGTGCCGCGTCCGCTCGCAATGCCGTGCTCGGAACTTTCGTTCCGAGTCCGGCGTGCGCCCGGACGCGGCACCCGTGCGTCCGCCGCCTTGAGCCAAGCCACCGGCACCACGCCGTCTTCCACCGAGCGCCGGACGCTACACATGGAACCACGCCGCGTCCGGCGCGCGTCCGCCCGCGTCCGGCCCGGCGCCGCCCGACCAAAGGCCGAATACCGTAAACTTTCGGTCGGCGTCCGCCGCCCGCCGGACGCGTCCGCCCGGCGTCCGCGCCTCGCGGCGCGACCTCCGTCTTTTCGTCGCCGTGCCGTGACACCAACTTCTCCAACATGCTATCCAACAAGTATACCAATTTGATCATCGAGATAGCATGATTTCAACCAAATTTTGCATCCGGTGCAATAGAAAATATGCATCCATTTTTCTCGAAAGCGCCGAATCCCGCCGACCCAAACCCATCTCTACCCCCGCAAACCACGGCGCGCCCAAACGCCACCTTTGTAAATGTGCCAACACCACCAAGTGTACATCTCCATGTGCTTGTGTGTTAGCTTTTCACAACCATTTCCCAAAGGTTAGGTTAGCTCACTAGGTCCTACATGCAATGCACTTCATGAATTCACCTAGTGGCACCCATGCGTCGAATAGCCGATAAGACTTCCCTCTTAATAGTGCGGCTATCGATCCTAAACCACTCACACCCTCTATGGTGTCTTGAGTGCAAAACAAAATGGCCCTAATGGTTATACCTTTGCCTTGAGCCCATTTTGTTCCTCCAAATGATATGAACACTTCACACCATCATGTGACCGTCTCGATCCATCGACCTCGACTTCACTTGCCCTTCACCGTGCATCGGTCCATTGGCGCCTAGTCTTGCCCGAGCTTCACCATCGCATGGTCCTTCACTCCCAAGCCTTGACTAGCCCTTCACCTTCAACACCGGTCCATGGAGCCAAGCATCGTCTTGATCTTCATCTTTGATCACATGACATGTGTCATGCTTCATATGCAATAAGCTCATCATGTGGACAACCTTTCTCTAAATCAACCACTTTAGATAAACAAGGTTAGTCCTAGGTTTCATCAATTAGCCAAAACCAAACTAGGGACTTTCACTCCCCTTCTTGAATCCATAATTGGAAACCAACTAACAAACCATAAAAAAGACTACCCCTAATAGCATGACTTCAGAGCATTGTGCTCAAGCAAAACTAGAAGTTCGGTATCGATGCAAAATCGGAAGAAAAACAACTCTCATGCCCTCCTCATAGAATCGTGGCCTCTCATCCCCTTTGCCCTACCCTTGCCATGTCTCGTCGTCCTCCTCCTCCTCCCTCTGCCCTTGTTGATTCCTTGTTCCCTTACCCTCCATGGTATCCCTCGCCCTTGTAGAGTTAGGAGACGACGATGGTGCTACCACCATGACGGTTGAGATCCGAGAGTGCAAGCACCTGTGGAGGCGACAACATGTGGAGATATTGTTTCCTCGCTACGCCCGAGCATGGAGGCCACTCTGTTGACCGCCAACACCTTCTAGGTCTCATACGTCCTTCTCCTTTAGAATTGGTGTGCCAATAATAAGTTTTTTTTTATATTTCTGTTGTTACAAAAACAGATATGGAGAAAGCCATGTTTCAAAGTGAAGTTGAAATAACACGTTCTAAATAAGATCATAGCCTAGAGAACTATATTCTATCTATCGATCAGATTTTGAAACTAAGTAGGGCCTTGTTTAGTTCCCCCTAAAGTTTTAATTTTTTTACTCTCTCCATCACATTAATTTTTACACGTATGCATGGAGTCTAAATGTAGGTAAAGAAAAAAAAAAATTATATAGTTTGTATGTAATTTGCGAGACGAATCTTTTGAGACTAATTAGTCTATGATTAGACGAATTGCTAAATACAAACGAAACTACTTCATGGCAAGAGTTGAAAAATTTTGCGATCTAAACAAGGCCTAGGTAACTTCTCACATGAATCTTCATGTTTCCACCAAAGCATCGATAATAGGAGGCTTATTAGTTTTTTTTTAAACTGCATACTAGTGCTGTGCTTTATTGTGATGCTCTAATACTTTACCATTTCCCATTAATAGGTTTGAACTTTTCCGTTGGTTGATATTTTGTACCTATGGACACGAACCAATGCACAGTTAGGGCTTAACAACCAACGCACCACGATGCCTAAATTAGGGGCAATCCAACAGAAAAAAAAAAAAAAAAAAAAAAAAAAAAAAAAAAAAAAAAAAAAAGCGGTACAACAAGAAGCGGCACTCACGGCCGACCCAGCCCAGCAAAACACGGAAACGGCGAGGGCATAAAGCAAAAGCACCCACACAATACAAAACAAACTATACGAAAAATCTCCCCACCCAGCAGGGCAGGGCCATACGAACGCGACAGACAGTCTGCGCGACGGAGCGAGAAAGAGGGGAAGAGAGAGCAGCGCAGCCGCACAGCCGAATTGCTATCGCACAGCTCCAGCTGCCGAGACTGCCTCCCCTTGCCGGCCGCACTACCAAATCGCCGCGCTCCTTCTCCCACCGCCCGCCCGATGGCCGCCGTCACGCCGCCGCCGCCCAAGTCGGACCCGTCGCCGCCGCGGACGGGGCGCCCGGCCCCGTCTGCCGCCGCCGCTGCCAAGCGAGGAGCGGGCGCCGCCGCCGCCGCGGGGCCGCTGATGGGGAAGTACGAGCTGGGGCGCCTCCTGGGCCACGGCACCTTCGCCAAGGTGTACCTCGCGAAGCACGTCGGCACGGGGGACAGCGTCGCCATCAAGGTGCTCGACAAGGAGAAGGCCGTCAAGAGCGGGCTCGTCCCGCACATCAAGCGCGAGATCGCCGTCCTGCGCCGCGTGCGCCACCCCAACATCGTGCACCTCTTCGAGGTCATGGCCACCAAGACCAAGATCTACTTCGTCATGGAGCTCGTCCGCGGCGGCGAGCTCTTCTCCCGCGTCTCCAAGGGCCGCCTCAGGGAGGACATCGCGCGCCGCTACTTCCAGCAGCTCGTCTCCGCCGTCGCCTTCTGCCACGCCCGCGGCGTCTTCCACCGGGACCTCAAGCCCGAGAACCTCCTCGTCGACGACGAGGGGAACCTCAAGGTGTCCGACTTTGGGCTCTCCGCCGTCGCCGACCAGTTCCGCCCCGACGGCCTGCTCCACACCTTCTGCGGCACGCCGGCCTATGTGGCGCCCGAAGTGCTCGGCCGCCGCGGGTACGACGGCGCCAAGGCCGACGTGTGGTCCTGCGGTGTCATCCTCTTTGTGCTCATGGCCGGGTATCTCCCTTTCCATGACAAGAACATCATGGCCATGTACAAGAAGATTTACAAGGGCGAGTTCCGATGTGCGAGGTGGTTCTCCAAAGACCTTACCAGCCTGCTGAGGCGCATTCTTGACACTAACCCCAACAATCGGATCACTTTGCCGGAGATCATGGAGTCGCGCTGGTTCAAGAAAGGATTCAAGCCTGTCAAGTTTTATATCGAGGATGACCAGCTGCATAACGTTGTAGATGATGAGGATGGCCTGTTGGATATGGCACCTGCTGGTCCTGTTCCTCCACCATTGCCACCTCCACCTCTCCCTCCGCCAAAGGTTGATGGTGATGAATCAGGGTCAGATTCAGACTCGTCGATCTCATCCTGCCCTGCTTCAGTCCTATCTGATGAAAGCCAAAGGCCCCGCGGCTCGCTCCCACGTCCAGCAAGCCTTAATGCGTTCGATATCATATCATTCTCAAGGGGATTTAACTTATCAGGGTTATTTGAGGAGAAAGGGGATGAAGTGAGGTTCATCTCGGCTGAGCCCATGTCGGATATCATAACGAAACTGGAGGACATTGCAAAGCTCAAGAGTTTCAAGTTGCGGAGGAAGGACTGGCGGATCTGCCTGGAGGGTACAAGGGAAGGAGTTAAGGGGCCATTAACAATTGGCGCGGAGGTATTTGAACTCACACCTCCCCTTGTGATGGTGGAGGTAAAAAAGAAGGCAGGGGATAACGAAGAGTATGAGGACTTCTGCAACAAGGAATTGAAGCCAGGGATGCAGCACCTTGTCCACCATATGGTCCGAGCTCCAAGCATGCTTACCGATGCCGAATAGGTCGAAAGGTAGTAAATTTCCCCCACTTTTTCTTATGATGTTACTGATGCCATTCCTAATAATGTTTATTTGCATAATCCAACCTCTGTAGATTAAAACCACATGTGTTTTACTTATGCTAATTCAGGCATGGTATGTTTGCATTGCTAATTCCATGTGAACAGTGATGAATTTCTTTACCCAGATATTCTCTTGCTAGTCTTTGAACATACTAATTTTGATAATTGCATGTTGTACACAACCGAGGTCTGAAATTGTCCGCCGAATGATTACTTGAAATGCATCACCAATCAAAAATAAAATTTATATACCATGTTCTAGTGGTTCTGCAGTTGCTCAATGATTGATTTCTTTATTACTAGGTATAGGCCACATGCTGGCTTCACTAGGATCCATGTATTATGAACACATGTCACAAGAACAGTTATCTTTTGCATCCCAATTGATTAGTTTTTCCGCCTAGCTTGATTGTATCACTATTTTCTGAAGCTGTTAGTTAGACTAGGATATTTTTCTCTTTGACACCTTCACTTTTAAAAGCTTATGTTTTGACCTTCCACATTCTGTTGAAACTTACCTTTTCAGCTTGCAAGTTAAAATACAATGAAATTATTTTATTTTCTTGCAACAACATTACTTCCACAATACTGCTGTTGCATCTAGTTAGGAACTTTAGGGTTTCTTGCAACAGCATTACTTCCACAATACTGCTGTTGCATCTAGTTGGGAACTTTAGGGTGCGTTTGGTTCCTCCCCCAAACCTTGCCTACTCTTGCTGAGCAAGGATTTGATGCTGCTGCTGTGCTTGGATGTTTGGTTAGCTTTGCCCCAGTTCTCGTGCTAGCAAGAATTTCCAACGTTTCAGCTTGCTACCAGCAGTGAGCCAAAGTGGTTCTCCTGGCCAAGCAAGTTTCTTGGAGCTTGTGTTGGTAGCGTAAATAATCTTGCATGGGAGTGGCTGCTTTCTTGGTCAGCTTAGTTGAATGAAAATTTAAGCTTGAATAATCCTTCCACGCACACACAAAAAAAGTCATTTTAGTTCCTTTTTCTCTATCAAAATTGCCTTTTCTTAAACCTGAAGTTTTCAATATGTCTTACATCAGTCTGCCTATTGTTCTTTAACATGAATAAATGGATCCGGTGGTATACTATCATCCACTGGGCTCATATAGTTGCTGCCCTATAGTTATTAGATCCTGGGAAATATTTTGTTCATGGAGTCATGGGGTTTGTTTAGTTATAGTATCAATGGATCTAAACTTTCTTTGTGGTCTGATGGGGCATGAGTATTAAAGCTATGCAGGGTAATGTGATTGTAGTCAGATGCATAAATTTCCTGATAGGTTAAAAAAATGGTTTGCTTGTCATGGATTAGCTTGGATGTTTGTTACGATTTCTGGAACTTGTGACAGCACAGCAGAATTGATTGCTTTTATCTGACCATTTGCTTTGCTTACTGCAGGCTTTGAACTTAACAACAGCGCTTCACAGTTCACACGGAGCTACTGGTAACAGGAGTGACGCTTGGAGCGGCATGAGACTAGAGACAGTTGAGCCCAGCACAGCTGACCAGAAGAGATCGTAGCCTGAACAAAAATCCTGACCAGTTCCAAACCACTGCAGTTCTGCAGATGATGAGCTCGACATCTCTTGACTTATGAATAAGTTCAGTTCTCCACGAGGGCAAAACAATGCCCGCCGCCGCCATGGAGGGAGACTGAATGTAGTACATACTCCAGTGTCTTTGTTGGCACCTGGAGGTTAAGTTGTTGCTGAATGTTGTTGTATCGCGGGTGGTGTAGTCCTATTGGTTGTAGGCGCGCAGCAGGATAATAATAACAATAACAATTTGGTTAATCATCATGCTATTCTGTCTCCAACGATGAATGGGGTGCTTCCTGGACCGGCACATCTGCACATGCTCAGCTCTGTCCGGATTGGAAATCCGAATCTTCCATTTCTTTTTTTCTCAATCACGCAAAAGATCTGCGCGTATTTTGATTAAGAAGAAGAGTTTTAGTACAACCGGGGTGCTTACAGGATTTAACAATAAAAGCAAGAAAAGCACTCCCCACAACTGAAACGCATTAGCCTATTACTCGCTAACTAAACAACCGTTCCAACTCATGAAGATATCCATGGCTGGCTCAAGCCCGCGCGCGGCGGCGCCTCTTGCGCCCGCCGAAGTTGCAACCATCAGGGAAGAGCTCCCTGAGAGCCTCATCATCCTCCGGATGCCCCCCAAAGAGAGCGCTGAACTTGTCATCCACCGTGGACTCGGTGAGAGGGGAGACTTGGCCAAGACGCTTGAGGATCAGGTACTCCCCGCGCTTCGACGCCGGAATCCTTGAGAGGCTTTGGGCAGCGATCCTCCGGCTTCGCAGCGGCCTCCGCCAAGGTGTCTTCATGGGCGATGGTGTCTTCTTGGGTGAAGGCCGCCGCAGAATGCCAGCAGGCTGGGGCTTGACGACCTTGGCGCGGAACGCTTGGAGACGCCGCCGAGCGGATGTGGAGTCCCGCGGTGGCGATGGCGCTCCGTTGCAGGGCCGACCCCCGTCGATCGTTGCGGCCGGCGTGGACATCTCCGGAGGTTGCGCACCTGACACGGGAAAGCCCGGTGGCGGAGTGCCAAGCGCCGGCGCGTCGAGCTCCTGGTCCACCGCTGCATCCGTCGCGGTGACCTCGACCACATCAGGTGGGAGGTCCGCTCCGCGTGCTGCACTGTTGCGGCGGGTGTAGACGATCAGCGGCTTAGCCCGCTCAGGCCCCCTCGGCGCGCCGTCCTGTCCGCATGCCCCCACGGCGGGCACGCCTGGCAGTTCGAGCGTGGGAGGGGCCTCCTCCATGGCAAGGTTCTCTCTGGCAGGGGTCGGGCGCGCGTTGTCGATCGGCGGCAGTGGGCCTTCGAGGATTGTGGCCCAGGCGACGTCCATCCAAGAGGCCACCGGATCGCGAGAGGTGACCCGATCTGCCGTCGATGGGGCCTCGCCGATGCTCCGGCCATGGGCGAGCAGACCGCGGCCGCCAAACCTTGGAAGTGGTGGTGCCCTTCTCCTGCCGCTTCTTCCGTCTGCGACGTCGGCGCCGACGCGAGCGACGACCGTGGCCACATTGGGAGTGGTCAGGATCATCCGAGCCGCCGGCCCCCGTGGGAGCGCGCCCGCCGCTCACGGTGCCACCGCAGCGCCTCTTGGCAGCGGCGGCGCGCCTCGGCCTCTCGCAGTCCCGCGCGAGATGGCCAAGGCTGTGGCAGCGGAGGCACCGCCAGGGTAGGTTGCAGGTGGCGACGCGGTGCCCCGTCGCGAGGCACTTGAAGCAGCGACCATCGGCATATGCGGGGAACTGCCGTGGTCCGACGCTTCCACCGGCGCTCGCCCCATGGTGCTGCCGCTGCCGCGGTGGTTCTGCAGGCTGATGATGATGCTGGGGCAGAACGCGCTGCCACCCATCGGCGTCCGGAGCGGTCGCACGACGCGCCGATCCAAGCCGTTGGTGGACGGGTGCCCGCTCTGGCACAGCGCCGCTGGCCGGAAGCCCGTCGTACCCGCGTCGGCCCAGGCGTAGCCGGGTCGGGACACGTCCCTCCACCGGTCGAACAGGGATGCCGCTGACCAGCTGTGGTCGCGGGCGGCCGCGCTTCCTCCGTCTTCGTCGGGGACCAGACTGCGTGGCAGCCGCCCCGCCACGCCCCGGAACCGAGCATGGCAGCGGCCGCGGAGGCGCAGCCACAGGCATCGGTGGGCGGCGGGCTGCCTCCACGTACGACGAGGGTTGCTCATCGTCGGAAGCGTCGTCGTCGTCCGCCCACCGCCGGTGCTTGGCACGACCGTCGTGCCGCCCGGGGTAGAAAGGCGCCGCCTTGGGGCGGGGGTTGAGGCCGGACTCGGGCGGGGCCGACGGGTTGACGAGGAAGTCGTCGAGGCCGAGGTCATCCCCGGTCCCGCCCCCATCGTCGTCGTCGTCGCTGTCGTCCGTCACATCCTCCACGAGCACCTCCAAGGCGGGCGGCCGGTGGCGCGGCGGCCACGCGGCCCTCGCTCGTCGGCGCGGCCCCCGGCGATGGGCGGCGCCCGGCCCACCGGACGGCGCACCGGACTCCGGCTGGGAGCGGAGCGCCCGCCGGCCCGCCGTGGGCCGCGGAGACGCCGGCGGCGGTCCCGGAGGCGGCGAGGTCGGCCCGGGCCGCGATCCGGCCATCCGGGGCCCTGCGGCCAGCCCCGACCCGAGGGCGCGGCGGCGGCGCCGGCGGCCGTCCCCGGCCGGGCCCGGCCCGGCGGCCTCCCGGGGACCCCGGACGGCTTGGGTGGCGGCGGCGGCGCCCGTGCTCCGCGGGCCGGGCGCGGGAGGGGGAGGAGGAGGGGGGAGGGGAGGGGGTGGGGTGGGGTTGGGGGTGGCTGTGGCTGTGGCCGGCGCCGGCGCCGGCGGCGGCGGGCGGACCCGTCGGCTAGGTTTCGCCCCCGTCGGGGCGGACCTCACAATATCAAATATGTGGCCAGTCGAATCTTCCATTTCTGATACCGCATATAATTGTATGGAGTCCTGATTTGGTGAGGCACTGATGTTTCAGACTCTGCAGGAGTCGTCTAGAGACGGGGAGGCCGCCGGATTGGCAGCAAGTGTGGCGGCCCTAGGCGGGCACGTGAGCCGGCGTTGGCGCTGGTTGGCCTACCCACCGGCGGCGCGCGTGACCTGCCGGGCCCGACCAAGAAAGCGCCGTGTGCGGCTACGAGGGGCTCGGAGTTGGCCCCCTCTTTTGTTGCCGCGCGCCTGCAGAGATAAAGATCGCATTATTATCGTGAAATGGCTTTGTGTCGCCATCGTATCTGTGACCGTGTTCTTTCTTCTGGATTCGCCGATAAGCAACTCGGTGATATTGACATGCGAGCGATTGAGAATGAATGGAACGGCGAGCGCCGTAGATGTGTCTGATATGATGGGTGATGCTAAACTAGTCAAAACCTTGTCGATATGTTAAGAAATGTTGTAAACAATTACTACTGTACTTCTCAACTCTAGTTCCTTATTCCTTACAAAATTTACGAAAGACAATGAAGTTGCTTTCTTCTCTTTTCCTCTTCTTTTTTTTCAAAAAAATGGATGAAGTCGCTTTCGAGAGCCTATATATTTTCTGCGACTGAAGGCAGCACACGGTATTCACTGTCATGTATTTGCTTGTGAAACTTTCACTGAAACGAATGTACACGCTATAAAAAAAAAAATCGACAGTAAACTTTCTGTGGCTGATCCTGTACATCACAACAGTACCTGTTTGGCTCTTTTCATAGTAGTAGGAAAATACCAAGAATAATAACTGATAAACAATTTGAGTGTTGAACAGAATGCAAACATAACAGTTAGCAGTCTATGTGCATGGTGAGTGTGATAGAATGTCTACGGGAGTCTCAATAGATCTGCAGCAAACTGATTCATGTTTTTTTTTTGGTGGTACCAAATCAGTATATTCAGAATAGGTTGATATTTGTTAATGTCTCTTTGAGCATGAACTTAGCAACGAGTGGGCATTGTAAGTTTGTAACCGTAACAACCAGCAAGTGAATATCTGGTGCCATAATGGTCATGCCCTTCGCCTCCTCCAGAAAAAAAAAAATCACATATGCTTGAGTTCAAGTTATTCACCATCCAAGGGAGGCCATTGATCCAAAGGGACATCCTAGAAAACCAGAGCTGTTTACCTTTTTAACTTACCATTACCATGACATAATGGATTGAAACTTTAGTTGCTATGCAGACTATCATAGGCTCTGTCATACTCTGCATCCATGTTTTTCATCTTAGTTTTTCAATACCACCTGTAACCGACGACGTTCTAAGATTAGAAAAAGGTGAGGAAATCATAAAACACTTGCAACCATTGCCTCCGACAGAGTTTCTCCCTTCTAAAATTAGTGAAACAGGACTTCTCATTTCCTCCCCACCAACACCATTGGACAGTAATCGCCTAGCACCTCCTAGCCTCAGATCTCACCGAACATAACAGACCCCAGCCTCTCTTGCCAATGGTCGTCCACCATCTCAACCGCTGCGCAGACTCGGTCCGGCTGTCGCCGTTTGCCCAGCCGGACCTTCACCCATGTAACACGGCCGGACCTTCACCCATGTTCACACCGAGAACCTCATTTTCTTCCCATGGCCATGGAGAAGAACCAAGACCCTCGGTTGATCATGGGCCGGTACAGGCTGGGCCACCTCCTCGGCTGCGGCACCTTTGCCAAGGTGTACAAGGCCCATAAGGTGGGCACCGGCGAGGTCGTGGCCGTCAAGGTGCTGGACAAGGACGCCGTGCACCGCTCCGGCATGGCGGAGAAGGTGAAGACCGAGGTGGACGTGATGCGGCGCGTGCGCCACCCCAACGTCGTCCGCCTCCACGAGGTGATGGCCACGCGGTCCAGGATCTACTTCGTCATGGAGTACGCCAGCGGCGGCGAGCTCTTCTCGCGCCTGTCCCAGAGCACGCGGTTCCCAGAGCCCGTGGCGCGCCGGTACTTCCAGCAGCTCATCACGGCCGTCGAGTTCTGCCACAGCCGCGGCGTCTACCACCGCGACCTCAAGCCCGAGAACCTGCTCCTCGACGTGCGCGGCGACCTCAAGGTCTCCGACTTTGGGCTCAGCGCGCTGCAGGACACCGGCGCCCGCTTCCGCGGCGACGGCCTCTTGCACACGGCGTGCGGCACGCCGGCGTACGTCGCCCCCGAGGTTCTCTTGAAGACTGGCTACGACGGCGCGAAGGCGGACATCTGGTCGTGCGGCGTGATCCTTTTTGTGCTCCTGGCAGGCTACCTTCCGTTCAACGACACCAACCTGATGTTGTTGTACCGGAAGATCACGCAGAGCAACTACAAGTGCCCACCGTGGTTCTCCGTCGAAGCGCGCAAGCTCCTTGCCAGGATGCTAGACCCCAACCCCAGGACCAGGATCACCATATCCAGGATCACGGCTAATCCCTGGTTCCAGAAAGGACTCTGCCTTCGCACCGGCAAGTCCGACGTCTTGAGCGGGAACTCCGAGGTGCTGGGCAAGGAAGCCTGCAAGTGCAACCACCAGCGTGAGGACGGCGATGACGACAACGACGAGGACATCCGAAAGAGGAAGCGGTCCAAGGTGACGGTGTCTTCGCCGACCATCTCCATGAGGCCTCCAAGTATGAACGCCTTTGACATCATCTCACGATCGAGAGGGTTGGACCTGTCCAAGATGTTCGATGAGGAGCACAGGTTGGAGGCACGGTTCTCTTCTAGACAAACCTCGGCGGCGATCGTGTCCAAGCTGGAGGAGATCGCCGAGACGCGGAACCTCAGCGTCAAGCTAAACAAAGGGGGCAGAGTCGAGATGGTGGGCAGCCAGGACTGTCGGAGAGGTGCACTCGCCATCGAGGCAGAGATCTTCGAGGTGGCGCCATCGGTGCACGTGGTGGAGATGAGGAAGACCGGCGGTGACTCGCTCGAGTTCCGGGAATTCTACAAGCAGGAACTGAAGCCGTCGTTAGGTGACATTGTATGGTCGTGGCAGGGCGGTGATTCGCCGCCTCCAGCACCTGTGCCGGTGCTCGCGCCGAGGCAGGCCACCAATCAACGTTCCTGATTTGCCACTACTGTCTAAAGGATTTTCGCAGCGACATTTCGACACTAACTGTTCTCACTTAAAAAAACATTAAAAAATTAACATGGCAAATGATTGCCACTTTGTGAGAGGGGGCAACGTGGGAGGGGATTAATTAAACATGACCCACAAAGTGGCAAAACATTTTTTTAATAATATATATCACCTATTCGACACTAACCGTCTACAAAAAAAAACGTAATATTTAACATATTACCACAGGATGAGTGGCAAGTGATTTGCCACATTGTTAGGGGGAATAATGTGGGAGGAATTTAGTGTGGCCTCTAGCATACAGATATGTTAGTGAAACTGGTTTTCACCGGTGGTTTGTGACGCGAACTAATGGTAAAAACCAGGGCCATGATCACCAACGGTTCGTATTCATTTCATGGACCATTAGTGAATTTGTACTAGTGTAAAACACGACATGTCTAGCCTGTCCGCTTTGAAGCTAATCCTAACTTTGAAAACCCCATGCCCAAAAAAAAAAAAAAAAAAAAAAAAAAACTTTGAAAACCCCCTCAACCAAAGCCCCATCTCACAACCACCATCCTCTCAACTACGTGCATGCTCGTCCCTCAAGCTCCCTGCACAAGCAGACAAGGCAGTTCTTGCATATCTCGGTCGACACGCTGGTGTCTAGTAGATCTCAAGTCCATGCACCAGTCATATCTATCCCTCTCTCACCATCAAATCTCGAGGATCTGGGTTGGGGTAGCTGCTTTGTGTTGGGCTATCTGGAGATCTTAGGAATGATGTTATTTTTAATAAATTAAAAACTAATTCCGTTATGCGGGTTATTTTCGGAGGAGCGTGCGGTTGCGCTTCAGGCTCAGTGCAGCGTGAGGAGGAGACCAAGGACGCACTCTCGGAGATGAGCAAGAAATTAGAGATGATTGCTCTAGAAATAACAAACGAGAGGGTGGAAGAATTTATATCGTCTTCGGTAGTCCTAGTCGTTTGTTTTAAGACTTTGGGTCTCCTTTTTCCTTCATTATGTTCACAACACTGTAATAATTGGCTGTGTACATCTATGGATGTAGAGGCCAGATATTTTATCCTTTATCTAAAAAAAATCATATCTCGAGGACGAGCGACAATTGTGGTGATCGATGAGCGCGATACGGGTGTTGTGGGCGAGCGTGACCACGGGTGAGGTGATCAAGGGGCTCAACATGTGTGTGCCAAGGGGCGTGGCAGTGGTGGCATGACCCGATCAATCGAGGGGGCGATGCTCTAAGCCACAAGGCGGGACAGAAGCATAGTGGAGCAGGGTGGCAAGCTCTTGGCCGAGGTGATAGTGGCACGAGCAGTTAAGCGGTTGCATGAATTAGGAAGAAACATAAGCATGTTAACTTGGAGTTTCACTTTCCAGCTTTGCTAATATGGCAGGTTATGTACATGTAGATGAGCAAATTTTATTACTACCGCGACAAAGTCGCATTGGCCTGATTAACCTACGAGTTTCACTTTCCAGCTTTGCCAATACTGCCAATACAATATATAGGTTCTTGTCGCATCGATGACTATGCCTTGTCCCCACCATCACACTGTCCCGATTAGCCTTCAGCGGCATGACAGACCTTACCCAACCCCGCTCCCATGCCTACACATTGCACAAGGGAGGCCTTTGAAGGTCTTTGTCACAATGTTTAATGTGTTCCAATGGAGAGTCTTAAAGACTTTTCAAAACTTTTGTGAGGTTTGGTCTTAGAGATATTACTCAGAATCCTATTCTTTTTTCAAAACCAATGTTCTTTTAGTGCTCCAGAACCAAATTTATTGAGTATGTATTCTTGTATCCATACTAGAACAAGAAATGGAGATAATACTGGCGAGTCATTTCAAACCGTTTTTACAATTGTCTCGCTTGATCCTATAACCTATTATGTATCTAAACCCATCCTTATATTACATACTCACTCCTTTTTTCCTCCTTAGATGTGTTTCTAGAATAAATATTAAAGATCCTCTTTGAATATATTCATCTATGGGCACAAAACCCGATACCCGAGATCCCGAAAAACCCGTTTCAAAATCGGGTGGAATGACTACGTCAGGTGAAGAGATACGTCAATAGAGGGGATGATGAAAGCAAGTCGGCACGGATAAATAAGGAAGAAAAGAGATGTTTGGTAGAAGACTTCCTGAGCATGAGTGTGTATCATAAGAAGTGACATTGACATCATTGTCTCATTAGGCCCAATAATTTGACTTGGGAGCATGGAGTCGTGCATGAGTTGGAAAGAAACATAGACACGTCAATTAGGAGTTCCACTTTTCAACTTCGCCAACTTCGCCACTATAGCAGGGTTCTGTGCGTATAGGTGACAAAAGTCTTATTACTCCATGACACAATCACATTGGCTTGATTAGCCTAGGAGTTTTACTTTCCAGCTTCACCAATATGGTAGGTTCTCTGCGTATAGATGAGTAAATCTTTTTACTCGATGACACAATCACATTGGCTTGATTGTCCTAGGAGTTCCACTTTCCAGCTTCGCCAATACAATGAGTTCTTGGCGCATCGATAACTAAACCTTATACCCGCTATCAGATTGTCCTTCAATGACATGATACACCTTATCCGACCCGCTCCCATGCCCATAGTGCACAACGGAGGCCTTTGAGGGTCTTTGTCCATTGCTCGATGACAGTGTTCGATTTGTTCCCAATGGAACATCTTAAAGACTTTTGAAAACTTTGGTGTGATTTGGTTTCAGAGATGGTACTCAGAATCTTATTGTTTTGCTCTACTCCCATGATGCTTTTCTTCAAAGATCGAAGGTTAAAAATGCTGGAGAGAACTCTAACGCTGTTGCAAATTCGCACTTATTGATCATAATACAATACCACTTTTGGTCTCTTAATTATTGTTCCAAGCTCAGTTTGCTTTGAACTCTTGAAATGGTCATTTTAACCCTCTAAGGTCAGAAAATCTCGTTTCAGAAAATAAGGTCGCGTGGGCCTGACGTGATTTATGGACGGTGAAATGCTTGCGAACGCATTGCACATCTCGATCGCTCTTCTGTATTGACAGTTTGACACCACACCACTCGACGACCGTTTGGTCGTTGCTCTGCCTCACTGTACTCGACGACCATTTGCTCGTTGCTCTGCCTCACTGCTGTGAAGATGGTCACAGTCTCACCTAGGGTCAATAATTAGGGGCGCCAGAGCGCAAAGAAAAGTGGGTTCCATGAGTCACGATGCATGCAGGATCCACGCGTCACGCATGCAAGCACGCTTTGCAGAGAGCTGGCGGCTGCCCCGGCACTCTCGGCTATCGTCCATGCGCCGGCCGTCCACGGCCAAACGGCATGAGGCAGAGCGCCAGCGATGGTCCATGCTGGCCTATGGGCGCGCTAGATGTGCACTGGTTAATGTACTCCGACCACGACGCTACGCAAGACGGCACGGGTCTCGGCGGTGATGACGGGGCACTGAAGGCGATGTGGGCGGCGCGCGGGCCTCATCGTCCCGCCGCGGCCAGCAAAGGGATGGGAAAGGTGAGCGCCGGTCACTTGGCTCACAGCTAGGATCGATGGACAGCCCATCCATGCAGGCAGGCAGCCATTAACAAAGAGTAAAAAAACAAAGAAGATGAGACGTCCACGGCTTCTTCTATGAAGAAAGGAAACACGTACGCCGTGTATATAAAGAGAATGGTTCGCGAAAGATGCAGAAATGGTGAAGGCAAAACGAAACAGAGAGAGAGCTACTCATGCAAACACACAGACACAGATACGATATTAGCTGCGGCGGTAATTAGGTTCTTCGAACAAATGCATGCACCAACTCTGTACATATTAACGGACGGCATGCACTACGGTGATGGATCGATCGGTCTATAGAAAGACATACAATACAGGCGGTACTAGCTAGAGAGGTGACTGGTGTCCACGCTACATACACACGGGATGCTGCTAGCTGCAGGCAAGCAAGGGTGAGGAATGGCAGGCCTTTCATGGGTTCCGGCGGGCGGCGGCGGCGGCGGCGGAGGTGCTGGCGGCCGTCCCGGCGAGCAGTTGCTGCGCGCCAGCTGCTGCTCCTTCCCTACGGCGGGTCCAGTCGCGGAGGGCGAGGTGCAGGTGCTTGCCTGCCGCCAGCATCTCCACGGCCTGCCGCGGCGTCAGGATCTCCGTCGCCAGCGCCCGCGTCGTCTCCATCCTCAGCTCGTCGGCCTCCACCAGCAGCCGCGCCAGCGCGGCCTTGTAGCTGTCCAGCGCCGCGTCCACCTCGGCGTCCGCCGCGCGCGCTGCTCCTAGTCGCCGTGCCGCGCCCGCACCGCCGTCGCAGGTGGTTCCACGGGCGGGCCGGGCAGCGCCGATCCGTGCTGCCGCGGCGGCGGCAGCGAGCTCGCCGCGCTGCCGCACGAAGGGCAGGAGCGGGCGGTCGGCGATGTCCTCCTGCAGGGTGGCGAGGCGGTCCGACAGGGCGTTCTCCTGGTGCACGGTGCGGCTGTGGAGGTCGTTGATGAGCGGCAGCTGCGCGGCCGTGATCCCCAGCGCCCCCGTCGGGACGACGCCGTGGCTGAGGCCGCCGAGGAGCTCCGCCACCTGCGCCTCCAGCCCCTCCCCGGAGAGGTTGTAGAGCAGGCGGATGGTGAGCGACGGGCGGCAGCCCCCGAGCCAGAGCACGGAGTTCTCGAAGGCGGTGCACCAGGGCGGGGCGAAGAAGGCGGCGCCGTCCTCCCGCGACAGCGCGCGCCGGCGGGTGGCGTAGTCCTGGTACCCCAGCAGGCACCGCTCCACCACGGCCCGCAGCTCGGCGTCCGTCGCCCGGCCCGCCGCGGCATTGGCCGACGCCGCCTCCAGCTCGGCCAGGCCCGCCTCCTGCCCGGCGATCCAGTGCCGGTAGCACGACTCCATCCCCGTCCAAGCCTCAGCTCTGAAGAGTGCAGTGCCAGTGAGGCCGGGACTGGACTTATTGACGAGAGAGTAAGCTATGTGATGTGTGTTCCCACTTGTATGTTGTTGTATTCGTGTACACATGCCTCTTTTGACCTTTTCCCTGGTTTCAGTTTTCGGCAGGTCCTGTGAATCGATCCGTCTCTATGGTTCGTCAGATTTTGCTTGTTTCTTTCTGCGCTATGTGTAAACCGGGGACGTCGGCGAACGAGGTTTCTATGGCGTTGTGCACGCTGATGATGTGGCGGTCGGTCACGGATGCATGCGAGCGTGTAGAGCCTATCTGATGGATCTCTATCTGTATCTGATTTCTGATGACGGCGGCGAAACTTTTGGCAAGCAAAAGGACAGGGAAGATGACACGCGAGATTGGTCATGGAACGGCGCTTCCGGCCGCCCTTCCCCTCGTGCCTCGGCGGCCCCCATGGCCCTGCGTTTCACGTTTTCCGTGGCCGCGTTGGCAGGTGAAGGGAATTGGAGGCCGGCCGGACGGCGGACGATGGGGCGGCGGCGGCGCATCATTGATTCCTTGTGCACCGAGAGCTTCCGGTGTCCGGTGAGTCGAGTGTCCAGTCGAGGTACGCGTGCGCGTGCAGTTGCTGCTTTGCGCAAAACATCCTATCTTATGCGCCGGCGTCTCCTCCGGCTCATCAAAGCGCGGCCGCCACTCGCCGCCGCAGCCCCATGGCCACAAAATTCTCTGATCTGGCTGTGCGCGAGGCTGGATCAAAGATTCGACGGCTCGCATACAGAGCTAGCAGTTGTCGCTGATTGGGGGGAAGTGGACAACAGTTGTCGCTGCAGAGCTAGCAGTGTGTCCAACCATATAGGGTCGGCGCGGCGCCATGCGTATCCGAACTAGAAAACCATGGGCGCAGCTAGGGCGGTTCCTCTCTCTCTTCCTCAGCAGCGGAATGTCGACGCGGGGGGGCTGCCTCCGTCCTCGACGAATGTGAACGGTGTGGATGACGACGCCGACTAGGGACACGGGCTGGACTCAGGCCTGGGATGGACGGGCTAGGTCCAAGAGTGGAGAGCGGGCGAGCAGAGGAGGCGGAGGGGACGAGAGTTGGCCCACGAAGCTTCGTTACGGATCACGGCTATCAGGCTCCCGTTTTTGTTTGCATGCTGGGCTTCTTTTGGACCAGTGCAATTTGTTGGCAGCCCGGCCTTGATGGCCCAGCGCGCTCTGATTTTTCAGGTTGGGCCTACGATTCAACCATGAATTAAGGTAACTTTGGTAAAAGAAAAAATACTGACTATAAGGAAAATGTTTAAAACTAGAAAGAACTATAAGGAAAAAAACTGAAAATGTTTAACCTAGAAAGAACTATAAGGAAAAAAATTAAACAAAGGTAGTAGAAAAGAATAAAGCAATCATTTAATCCTATTGACCTTCTAGAGCTCATTCGGAATGAAAAGAATTCATGAGGATCTTAGATGAATTTTCCGAAAATTGCTTCGGTTTGAAAAGAAAATATTAGTAATGAAAAAAAAAACTTGTATTCCAATGGCCTTAGGCTGTTTCAACAACCATCACGGTAACAAAGTTGTCATTGCAAATGTTTCCCGGGCACACACTACAGCCCACAGGAATGCTGCAAGCACGCAGCGAGAGTATTTTGTCGAGAAATTCCTATATATCATCCACCACGTGAAAAAGCTTATTTTCACATGTCATCTATAAGATCAGTTAAATATGCGTCTGTAATAAGCACTAACACAGACGATTGTTTTGTCACAAGCGTCTGTAATAAGGTTTGCAAGGTGTTCGGATAAACACACATCTCTAATAAGAGCTGTAACACAGACGCGCGATAAACACACGTCTCTAATGAGCTGTAACACAGACGCGCGATAAACACACGTCTCTAATAAACTGTAACACAGACGCGCGTTAACACCCGTTAAATTACAGACCCGCGTTTGGAGAGGCGTCTGTAGTATTGATGATATTACAGACGCGTCTTTGAAGAAGTGTCTGTAAAATATTTCGGCCCATGTACATGTTGGGCCTTGCATAGTTACTGCTGGGCCTTCTGAAATTTATTTTGGGACTGGGTTTGATCGAGTTGGGCCTGTCTGGAGATGTCCAGAAGTGTAGGTGGGTTTGAGTTACAGCAAATTGTAGCCCGTTAATATTCATTTCTTTTGCGCTTCAATTCTGTTTTTTATAATTAAGTCCACTTTGGTATTTTTTTTTAGAAACATCCACTTTGGTACCTTACGATAGATACAAATGCTTATATTACCGGCACCTCATTTCAAAAGGTACAGTATCTTCCAATCCTAGCGATGTTCTGTCTTTTAATACTAACTATATTTGTGATAAAAACAAAGTATATAATTGACCAAAAAGTTACATAATTTCGAACTTGTTCGAACAAAGTGAAAATATATCATCCAACATCACACAAGTACCATATATATACTACATAGGCTCCTAAAAAATAAATACTACATAGACTGTTGCTTGAATATTACATAGCTCTTGTGTTGAAATATTTCAACAAAAACCAAAAGCAAGTTGAAAGTATATCCAACTACAGTCTCCTGCTTAGTATTTCATAGAATTAAATCCATAAGTCTATCAAACTATAGTATCATGCTTCCATATTTCGTAGGATTAAAACCGTTTTGTTTTGGATGGTAGATGATCCTATATGCAATGACCCTACGAAACTCATCAAGTTCAGCCTGTCAAGAATAACCAAAAAAAAAAAAGACTATCATACATTTATAAATGTTATTTGATGAGAAACAAGTGAATGAATATGTAAAAACTAAACACTTATCATACTCTTGTTATGTTCTTAAGTTCCTGCCCATTCTCCTCATTAAAATTATCAACAACCATCATGACATAAACTCCAGAATCGCATCTGCAAGAGAGGCAAAGTTATATTTGGAATTATAGTTTTGAAAGTTTAATGTAATACAGAATAATAGTACCTCTCTCGTTCACTCAAAGACATATAAGAAACATATTCATATTCATATGTTTCTAATGGTATGTCAAAGATTTTGGCTTCTCGGCAAATTCTTGCGAAATTTGACACTGAAAAAAAGATTTTGAATTAAAACTCAGAACATCATGATGCGACTAAAAACTGAACATCAAAGTAATGAAAAAAATAAAAGAAAAGGATGATTAAATTTACCACATTTTTCGAAGTGGAAAGTCAACACAAGAATTTGGCCACCATGATTCCTGGAAAATGTGTACCTTCTTGTGACGCAAATTACAACATAGGACAAACCAATAGACATGTTCCAACTCCTCAAAACAAAATGGGAAGAAAAGTTGCAAAAGATTAAAAAATGGTTAAATGTGACAATAGTGTTGTAACCTTATAAAGAATATCGACACCAACTAATAACTACATAGCATACCAGACCAGCGTTCGTAATGCTAAATTGCTGATCAATATTCAAGAGTTGGATTTTTACGTCGTCGGCTGATAAGTTTTCCCATTTCTTAGCAAGCTCGTGCTGCGTAATTAGTGTATAAAACAAATATTCAGATAAAAAATTTATATACATGTGAGAAAATGAAAAAAGATGTGAAAGGAGCTTACTCCTATGATTGTTGAAAAACAAATCTTGGATATATTATTCCTGTTTTCTGGTTGATATCTGTTGTCCAGATTAATTACGTGTGCAAAAAATTCCATAACAGTTGCAGCAATAAAGCTTCCAGGATTCAATGAAGTAACTAGATATCCATACGAGCACTTGACACAAAAATACTAGTTAGACACACATCAAACAAAATCTGCTATTTGAATATGACTTGCAAATTGTTTATAGGTAGTGTTCATGTACCGTTAAACGTCTTTCATGTGGATTAGAAGCCTGAGAATTATTACCTTCGTCATTTGGCTATGAAAAACAATGAATATTAGAAAAAGAAAACCAATCAATTGCTAAAGATGACAAGAATGTTAAAAAATAATGGGAGCTCACAAATTTATTCTGTTCGCTTTGAAAACCACCATCATCAGCAATAGGTGCTTCATGTATATGATTAGCATGATTTGTACCATCATCGTCACCAGAAGATGTTTCATGTGTATCATTATCTCGAAAAGCCCAAATACTAGCATCATTGCTCTAAGAATGATAGCAAAATTTGGTCATCAGAAGATGTTCATATTTTTCAGAATCATTTGACTCTCTAGAACTTGGCAGTCAACAACAACCAATAACTTTGAAAAAAAGGAACATTAGTTCATAGGTAGTTCAACAACACATGCACATTCACTCACAAGCAGTAGTAGAAACATTAATCAATATTGAGTTAGCTAAAATATTAGTGAGGAGTCTAGTATTTTGAACTAAAAAAGTTATCATTTACCTTTGTAGATTGGATAGAAGAATTTTCACCTCCACTAGTAGCCACAGCATTGTGGCTTTGTTCATTTTCCTGTCAATAAAAATGAATAAATAGAACAATAGTTCTTTTTATTGGTGAAAAACACACAAAATTGAGTTGGCAGCATTACAAACATCAATGAGGTCGATGTACCTTTCCAATAGAAGCTTTGCCATGTGCAACAGAAGTCACACAATTGTCACCTTCCTGAGTTTTCTGTGAATATCAAAGAACAATAACTCAAGTATATATTGGAGACTTGGCTCAAAATAGAAAGTGAAAAAACAAGATATATAAAAGTAATATATCCTACTCAAGATTAGTAACCAATAGGTACCTTGTCGGGGTATATGTCTTCTTTTACAACATCCTGTGCAGATTTATTGCTTTTCCTTCTTTTATAAGAGTGGTAAATTGGTGTAGTGCAACGCTTCTTTAGAGTTTCTATATAAAAGGATGAAATCACTAATGAGACTTACAAATATTGATGAAATTTTATACAATATTAATAAATTAAAACAAACAACCACAAAAAATATCATAGGCACGCAAGATTTACCAGGAATTGTAGAAATTGAATTTTTATGAGCTTGCTCATTAGCCTGTCAATATAAATGAACAATATAACATATCATCATTTGAATCATTTGCTGAAAACAACATCCAAATTGAGACAGGAAAGTGGAAACAATTCAGTACTCTATTCAGCAACACATTCCCGCAGTGTGCTATGGATAATGTTTTCCTTTTGTGTTATATTGCGTACTTCGAATAAATGCTTTTATTTCTAAGGAAAATCTTATATCTTTGTCTACTGGTGTGTTTTACGGGGCCTTGACTTGAACACAACGGTTATCCGCATAAGCGAGATTAGAGAGAGGATCTCCAAATTCATTCGATTGGATCATCGACCCTTTTGGCTGTTTCATGACCCTGCAGCTGGCCACATCAACAATAGTTATATTGATGATCTGTGATGCCATTGTAAGGATGCATTTTTTCCTAGCTGCTGCTTGAGACCGGTTATGCATGTGAACTTAATTTAGTTGATGTGTGTTAATTGTGTACACAATTGAAGATTTGAACTTTGTGACACATTTGAACTTAATTTAGTTGAGATCTGTGTTGTGCTGGCCAGTTTGGATTATATTAAGCTATACTTTGAGTAATTAAACTGTAATTTATTTTTTTGTGATTATCAGCGCAAGTACAGACGTGCGTTATTAACACGCGTCAACAGTTAAGAGGTTATGCGTTAACTTTATCACAGACTCTTGTCAATAACACGCGTCTGTAATAAGGCCTTATTACAGACGCTCGGTAACTTTATCACAATAAAACCCGTCTATAATAAGGCCTTATTACAGACGCGCAATAACTGTATCACAGACACTTGTAAATAACACCCGTTTGTAATAAGGCCTTATTACAGACGCCCGAAAGGCGTGTCTGTAATAAGGCCTTATTACAGACGCACTATTACAGACGCACGTTTGTGCGTCTGTAATCACACTGAACACTCGTCTATAATAAGCTTTTTTCACATGTATCAAAGGTTCAAAGCTATGCCATCCAAAATTATATAAACCTTTCACTGCAATCAGTTCTGATCCCTTTTCCACTTTTGTACTATTATCAATTTATTATAAATTATTTCGTAGCTGTTAAGCAAAAGCGAAAAAGGTAACCTTACCCTTGCCTTAAAACATATCGAGCCATATTTTTTCCTGGCCGTTCCATGTTAAGCTCAAGAACAGTTATGTATATACTGTTGGCATTGATTTTTGTTCGCACAACCCTAAATAGTTGAAAAAATATAAATTTGACAACAATGGTATGCAAGAGATAAAACCGTCTAACTTTTTTTTTTTAGAAAGGATGACAAAAGTTTTGCCATGATTTCTATTAGACGAAGAAAGAAAAATAAGGCAAGTGACTCGCCCAGTTCTTTGAATGGAAATCGGGCAAAAACCATACAACTAAGAAGAAACCCGCTCATCCTACACAACTTGATACAACAATTCAGCACCAATTTGGTTGAAACGACCCAGCTAACCAACTATCTCAACTCACGCCGCCACTAGCAACAAAGAAAGCTATAGTTTTTAGTGGCATAACATAGAACTGTATTGTTGACGCTTTATGAACTATAATAAAGTAGGGGGAAACCTCTCTTTTTTCACTAAAAAGACTAGCTTTACATGCCATTACAATGCCCAATACTATTTCCATATGGAGAGAGGGGTTTTCAACTAGGGATTCCTTGCCATGAAGCATTGGATCAAGGCGTTATTTAATACAAAATTATCATGATGGCATAACACATTTTTTGTGTATATGGACCCCCAGATCTATTTATAACATTTACGTGTAATCTCAAGTGGGCAGAAATAACTTTAGTCATTTTAAAGAGTCAATACCC
This sequence comes from Themeda triandra, assembly GCA_018135685.1. Taxonomy (NCBI): domain Eukaryota; kingdom Viridiplantae; phylum Streptophyta; class Magnoliopsida; order Poales; family Poaceae; genus Themeda; species Themeda triandra. The sequence goes on along the minus strand of JAENPR010000767.1, from coordinate 202,715 downwards.
TAATGAATAGACCTGACACTATAGTTCATGTATTCCATATATGAATCTAAAATAACTAATACAAGAAATAAAATTAGGAACAATATTTGGTCCTACATATATTGTCCATTTTATATTCAATAGAGTTTCAAAAGGAGGATTACCGCATGTACATATTTTTTTAGTTTGGTTAGATAAAAGTCAAAATGAGATAACATTAGACACATGGATTTACTGCTGAAATACCAGACCCAAAAGAAGATCCCTTAGGTTATTTCCTTGTATCTAATCATATGATGCATGGACCATGTGGCAACAAAAATGAAAATTGTTAATGCATGAAAAAAAGGAAAAGGCTCAAAACATTATCCAAAAGAACTTCAAGAACAAACTAATGTTACCGAAAACGGATTTACTCTACACTAGTGTCGAGGTACGAAAATCTACATACATAGAAAGAATCACAACTTATATAACAAATGAGTGGTGCCACATAATTTATTCCTCAAAAAATAACAAACACATATAAATGTTGAATATGTAAACAGGAGCAAACTCTTAAATAACTTTGCAAATATGTCAACCGAGGACCAGATAAAGCAAAGATTATCCTTGACCGTACAAAAAATGTGAGTTCCACCTATAAATGAAGAAACCAACGGCTGTAGAAATGTATGTGAGCAAGACGCATTATTGGGACTTTTTGGCCTCCCGATGAGAGACTGCTAGTTCATCTACCTTTAATGAATATAGTGAAGCTTTCTAGAAATACAAAATTACATAGTATTATTGAAGGTCCTAAAATTAATAGAAAAACAATGTTTACAAAACAGTTTGAAGCTAACAAGAATTATCAAGAAGCCAAAGACCTTACATATTGTGAATTCCTCCAATACAGGAGATGGGATAACTCAAATATAAAATGGATCAAAGGAAAACGTGGATTTCAAATAGGACGCTCACCATGTGAATAAAGAAGTTCACAGACCCGCTTTATGCTACATCACAGACGCGCCCCCGCGCGTCTGACATAACAGGTCTCTAATAAGGCCATATTTACAGGTAATACCTATTATTACAGACTCTCCTTACAAGAGCGCGTCTGAAATGTGCAGCACTAGTGACGAGTCCCCATAACACGCGTACGTAAGATTTATTTTTTTTTACGTACGCGCGTTTGAGCCCGCACGTCTCGTGGCATTTGGTTTCCATCGGGCACAAATTACACAACAGTCGCGCTTATAAAAATGTTACTTAAACCCGACAGATAAGACACAGTATTACATAGACTTTGTTCGATTCTGAGCTTCGAAACAGTAGTGCATATCAAAAAAATAGACCGGTACGGAGCTCACGGGACAATTCAGCTCAATTTTAAAGAGCGACAAACTAGCTATATATATAACAAGTAACCCGACACAAACCGACATTACTTTGTCCACAACTAAGCTTCATCACCTTTTTCTGTCCTTCCGCATGATAAAACTCGCCATTTCGGTCAAGGATCTGTTCCACAATGAAGCGTGCGATCTTCTCTCTAATATCATTCAAGTCGATTGGAGTGCACACAAAATCAAATTCCTGCAATATGAAATAGTACAGCAACAAATTGAAGTCCAAAATAAGCTAATCTTGTATTGCATTTGGAAAAAACTCTTATCAAGAGACTTGTCAAAGAAGAGAAAATCAAATTCGGGTGTGTTCATCGTAAGGATCAAAGATACGGCATATCGATCGAACAAAAGGAGGCACACATGCAACGGCCTATTCATGGCGGGATGAATGACAAATATCCCAGGGGGTGTAGTGGCAGGGGCGGCAGTGATGGGTGTATCCGTGGTTCGCGAATCCATGGTGTAGGCTTCTCATGCGAGATTGAAAGAGTGATGAAGTGTGCATCCGTCAATCTCATTAGGGTTGCGTAGTCAAGTGAGAGTTTGTGCTTGTTACTCTTAGTGATCGCCATCACCTAGACGACTTGGTGCGATTGGGAGTTTGGTGATCATTCGGCGGAGGCTTGTGGATGACCCAACTCATCTTGTGAGCGGCTCTTGGCGATTCACCGCATCGGAGCGACGAAGAATCGCCCTACGGATCAAGGGGGCTATACCCTTGTGCGGTTGCTCCAACGAGGACTAGTGGAGAGTGGAGACTCTCGATACCTCGGAAAAACATCGCCGTGTTCCTTGCTCCTTTACTTTCCGCAATTAGTTTCTAGCATTTGCATTCTTGCAATTATATTTCTATAATTGCCATGCTAGAATAGGATTGTAACCTAGGGTGCCAAACTTTTTTAGGACGATTCACTAGGAACAGTCACCGAGGATGAATTATGGGCTAGTAGGTTTAGTTTCGCAAGAATTTATAGAATTAGCCCAATTCACCCCCTTTTTGCATCTTGATCCTTTCGAGATAATCCTTTTGCATGTATCAAGTTTTTGTTCTTATTTTCATACTAGATAACATGTCTATACGTTGCTACGGGACAACTAAATAGTATGAAAATAGAAATTAAGAACGCACACGCATGCTACATAGTATGAAAATACTTTGTGTTTAACAAAACATGCAACTATGTGTTGTGTACCACAAAAGGTAGTTCACATTTGACCAAGTTTCTAATGAAGATATAATATTCCAAATTATGATTCTAAATCAATTTATTATGAAAACACATTTCATAATTAATATAAATATTAATATTTTTATCTATAATTAGTCAAACTTGAGCAACTAAACGTGTCACTGTGCTTGAATTGTAAGTTTTTTAGATGCACGGAGAACCTTGATACTTCCTATATCCTCAAATAAGTGTTCATCTTGTATTTTGAGGAGTCAACAAGAAGTACTCCCTCCATTCTAAAATAGATGTCATTCTCGCTTTTTAAGAAGTCAACCTTGTTAACTTTAATCAACTATATATTTAAAAATACTAATATTTATAATGCATAATTAATACCATTATAGATATTTGAATATTTTTATAATAGTTTTTTGAAGATTTAAATGTTACACATATTTTCTACAAACCTAGTCAAAGTTTAAAAGTTTGACTCACACAAATCCTATAAAACATCTATTTTTGGGACGGAGAGAATATCAATTTTTACTATTTTTTAGAAAATAATATTAAAATTTATATCTCTTAACAAGTTTGCTATAAAAATATTAATCTAGTGACGAAAATAAACATGCGCTTATTTTGGATTGAGGCATAAGATCTCAGTTTACCATTTGGTCTTTTTATATTCAACTATTCAACACATGCGCTCCTACTTCTTTTGTAAATTAATCTGAGGACATTAACCTTTCAGTCTAGAGTAAATATGCAATGTATGTTGTTATTGTTAATGTGCTATAATATGTTAATTGCACTATTCTAATACCTATGCGTTTCCCTTTCTAGTTTCTACTCTTGATATTTTTAACTCGAACCACCTTATATTAGTGAATTTAACAAATACAAAGAGGAATGGCTTCTAGGAAGGAGGCCCTGTACACGTCATCACAAATTTTACAGCCATCGATTTCACCTTCTACGGCTCGATTTTACCCAGCTGATTCTACCCGCTCCGGCTTCTAACCGAAGCGGCTTCTACTCGGCTTCTTCCAGCTTCTTATCCGAAGCCGCACAAACCAATATCTTTACTATATGAATCATGCCTCCAAGCTCGCGCACACGTGGCCACGTCGCCCGGAAAAGCCCGGCCGTTGGATCACGATCGGATGACTCGAGCCCCTCCACGTCGCTTTCACAAGCACTGGCCATGTACTGTTCATCTGGCAGGTGCATTGTTCATCTAGAAAATTGCTATGCGCACACGAGAGACGTACCAAAAAAAGATAAACATAATCTCTTTTCCTTTCCAGAAAAATTCAAATAAACTAGATCCACTCTAGAACCTACTCAAGTATTTTTCACCCCTTCTTCATCATCCAAAAAAATCAAAAATAATTTTCAAATTTCTCACATTCACGTTCTCGATAAACTTAGGAAATTTATATCTCATCCATCCTAACTCGAATCATGTAGTTCTTTCACCAAAAATCTTCTAAAATAGTACCCCACATATTCAAATCTTTATCCCTAATTTTTCACCCCTTCTTCATCATCCAAAAATCTAGAATAATCTCCTTTACGAAGTTCACACCTTATCCAATCTAACTCAGGATCCCATAATTCTTTAACTAAAAACTTCAAAAATAAAACCTGCATATTCAAATCTTTTTCCTAATTCCTTTTTCATAAAAAAATAATTTTCAAATTCCTCACATTCGCGTTTTGTCGATAAACTTAGGAAGTTTATGACCGTTATATTCTAACTCAATTACGTAGTTCTTGCACAAAAGATCTTCAAAAATCAAACTCCACATATCCAAATCCTTATCCCTAATTTTCCACCCCTTTTTCATCATCCAAAAATCAAGAATAATTTTAGTTTCCTCTTATTTGTGTTTTATCAATATCTTATCCAACCAAACTCGAATCCTATAATTCTTCAACCAAAAATCTTCTAAAATGAAACCCTACATGTTCAAATCTTTTTCTTAATTTTTGGTGATACCCCTTCTTCGTCATCAAAAAGTCAAAAAATAATTTCCAAACTCCTCTTTTTGCATTCTATCGATTAATTTAGAAAAATATAGCTCATCCATCTTAACTCAAGCCCATAATTCTTCCACAAAAAATAATCTAAAATAAAAATCGGTAATTATCATTTTCTCATTGCTAAATAATAAAATTTTAAGAACCACCGTAAAATCAACGAGAGATACATGGAGCGTCGGCTCCTCGAATGGGAGTCGCGGCCAAGTCATCCGAATTTTTTTCGACCATCGATCTTGAATGAACGGTCACGATCGCAGAATCCAAATTTACCGGAAGCGGCTTCTATCCGCTCCGTGGCTTTTACCCGGCTTCCACCTTTCGGCTCCAGCTTCATCCAGAATCTAGGCAAACAAATAAATACCGGACTTCAACTTCGATTCAGGCAGAGCTTTTCTCCCTTTCCTCTTCGGGAGAATTGCTTATTTGGCCCTAAAAAAAGTTCGCTTACTTATTTGGCCTAACTTTTTCGAACTTGTCTATTTGGCCCAAAAACGAAATTTCATTACTTATATGGCCCTCTGTTAGCTTCCGCCGGGCCTCACCGTTAGTTTCACAGTCCATGACACGCGAAAAGTCAACTTTACCCCTCATCCCCATCTTCACACCGCCGGCCTCGACACCGCTCGGCCCCGACACCTGTTCGTAAAAAAAAAATCGCAAAGTTACTCTATTCTTGTCCTTTGTACCTTAATTAGTGAAACAATACTAGTATACGACATGCATCCGTAACCACAACCCACAATTTTTAAATACGAAATATAGCTAGCTGGCGCAAATCACGTGATCCGTTTTTCTTAAACGGGTTTGCCATGCAGCTCACGGGCCGCACCACACATGCACCCGGTCAGCTCCGTTGACGGACCCAGCGCACGACGTTTAATACTTGACAGGAGTATATACGTATACGAGTATAGAATACCTGTCCTTTGGAAATATATATATTTTCAACATATATTAAATAAGAAACACCTTGTTTTTCTATTTTTTTACCGCAGGCAAAAAGGTCTTTTTACATGGCAGTTAACACCGTTAACACCTTCAAAGTAACGGAGGGCCATATAAGTAATAAAATTTTACTTTAGGGCCAAATAGACAAGTTCGAAAAAAAGAGGGCCAAATAAGTAGCGAACTTTTTTTCGGGTCAAATAAGCAATTTTCCCTTCCTCTTCTCCCGTTTCCCCTCGACCCCGTCCCCGTCCTCCCGTAGGAAAAAAAAAACCGCGAGCGAGCGAAAGAAGCGATGCGCGGCGGCGGCGAGTGGCGGCGCGGCGCGGACGGCGCCGGCGGGCGGGCTGGTAGCCGCATGGGTCATGCGTACGGCCGGCTGGGGCAATGGCGTGCCGAGTCGACGGGTTACATGCAGCCCATAAGGCGGGACGAATGGGCGCGGATCGGGCGCGACGCGGGCATCGGTGGCGCGCGAGGAGACGGCGGGCGGCGGCGCGGGCGGGGCCTCCTCCCTTCTCCTCTCTCTCCGTCTCCACGTTTCTCCATGTTCCCTAGGGTTAGGGTTAGCGTACAGCCACGGCGGCGGCGCCGCGCGCGAGACGGTTCAGTTTCTTGCAAAATGTGAACACATAGCCTTCGATTTGTGAAAGGTGTTGCTCTTTTCCTAAATTTTGTTTTTTTGTTTTTCACGGTACACATGATTATCCCCTTAATCTTTATCCCCATGTCCATATTAATTAAGACAATATAAAGACGGACAGCTCCTCGGAAGGGGGGTTTAGCCACGTCATCAAGAAAATGAGGACCGTTGGATTCTCGATCGTGCGGCTAGGATTGAGAAGCTGTTTTTGAGGTGAGAATCAGAAGCGGATTCTACTTACTTTTGCCCAGCTTTTACCTTCCGGCTCCAGCTTCTCTTAGAATCTACTGAACCAAATAAATACAGGGCGGTTCTCAGCTTCTAGGGTTCCCTTCTCCCCGTCCCCGTAAAAAAAAAAGAGATCGAGAAGGGCGGCGGCCACTGGCGGCGCGGGCGGCCAGGCCCCGCGCGGATGGGCGGCGCACGGCCGGCGGGCGCGGCCGGCCAGGCCTGGGGCGGCGGCGGTGCGCGCGGCCGGCGCAAGCAGGGCGGAGGCGGCGGCGGCGGCGGCAGGCGGCCAGCGCGGCTGCGCGGCGTTGGCAGCGGCCCCGCGGCGGCTGCTGTGGCGGCGCCGGCCGCGCGGGGTGGCGCGGCATCTCGGGGCAGGCGGGGCACGGCCGGCCCGGCCGAGCAGCGGCGGCGCCCCGGGGCGGGGCGGCCAGGCCGGTGGCGGGGCGGCGGGGCGCCCAGGTGAGCCCGCATCCCAGCACGGCGGCTCCTCGGCGCAACCACTAGGTACGCGAAATATGGTTTATGGATTTACTGTGGTTTAGTGGTGAATTTTGAGCTAAGTGTAGAATTTTACTGTGGTTTAGTATTGAATAGCGCCAAATTTTACTATGATTTGGTCATGAAAATATTACCATGGTTTGGGTATGATTTTGTCATTTGCAAATGTTGCCATGGTTTGGGCACTTGCTCACCAAATTTCTTTGTAACTGTGTAACTGAATGTACCAAAATTAAAAAGCTAAGTATATGTCTTCCCCATTTTTTTTGTGGTGATCATATCGTGGACTTGCCAAATTGGAGGTCTTTTATTTGGTTCCATACCACTTGAGGCTTGGTTATTATGAGACATGATGACCACTGTAACTTATTGTCTGAAGGTTAATCTTCTTGAGGGTTTTTAATTGACTTTAGTACATGTTTCTGCCAATAAAGTTGTGCACTTTCTTCCAAATCACTTCTTTGTATGCAAATTTTACTACTGCTTAGTTATATGCTCTCGTCTCAAGGCCATTGTAGTAAGAAAGAGCAGCACCAAAGTAGCTGATTTGGAAATAGCACTGAAATTGACTCCTTTGGCGTGATTAGTAGGATCTGGGTATTACGGTTGTGTTTAGTACCTCAAATTCAGGCTTACATGCTTCATTTTGTAGTTCATGAGGCCTGACTAATTGTTTGGATTTTTTATTTGGTTTTGCAGGAACAGGTAACCTCTTTGTCGCATTTTTGTGTGCTGGCAATAGAAATTTGAGCCATAGCAGTTCGCTCCAGTTTTGTTGTGGCAGCAGGACCTCATCGGTTTGAGGTTATAGCAGCATTGTATGACTGGTTATAAGCAATCAACCTCGGTTTGGGAATATTCACCTGCATTCTAGCATCTCTGCTTATTTCCTTATTTCCTTTACTGCCTTATTTCTGTTATTGTTAACTTAACCATCTCTACTTTGCTGTAGCAAAGTTTAGTTGCATTCTATCCTATATATATGATTCATGCTACAAATTTCAGCATGGATATAAGAGTTTATTTCTGTTATTTCAAGGTAATTTTAGCATGTTGCTTTACACCCTCTGTAGGCTGTGCTTCTAAGAATATTATGGGATATAAGAGTGCATGATTTCAGTTACCAATTTTGCCCATGTCATTTTTCTGTAGTGTTATGCATGATTTTATAGAAGTGATATCCTTTGCTCAAGCGTGACATGATGATGTGCTTTTTCTCGAATTCGCAATAGATTTGCGCATCTTTGGGATAATGATTTTCATTACATAATCATTCGATAATCATTTTGTGTTGGCATCTCCTATATATAGTTCTGTGTCTTTACTGAATTTGATCTTTTTATTGTTAGAAAATAGTGCAAGAGCTTCGTATGTTACACATGGTGTTTACTCTCACATCATAATTTCATTATACTCTGCATGTTCCTCTTCGTTGTGTGCTAATATTTATATGTTATAATATTCTTCTTTTTCTTTTTCATATTTAATGTGCTCCAGGTGAAGGATAATATTTTGTAGGCTGCCACAGGTGCTCCCATAGAATGTTGATCAGATACTACTAAAAAAGGTGATTCCTTTTTATAACAGCCAAGTGGTGAACATGCCTTTTTTTATGGTGCCATAAGAGGTTCATATTAATTTTTGAAATTATAATGCCTCCATGAACGTTTTCGGTTCTAAAGTTTACTACTGCATAGCTTGTATGCATAGATGGTTTCTGTTGCCTCGGCCTTCATAAACCATAATTCTTGATATAGTGCATTGACAAGTTTCTCTTCTTTATTGACCTTCACAGGTTTATATCTACATATATGCTTTCTGCTCGATTTATTTGTATTGGCCAGCAGCAGCTCACTATGAACAAGAGTCAATAAGATGGTTCATCTTTACCAAACAGCATTTTTCCTATCTATCATGGTATTCCTATCATTGTTCTACAATGTATACCATTTAACTCGGAAATTCAATGTACAACAGCATTTTCTAAATTTCTTTGCTCATGATACATATAAATCTTTCTGCTGCATTGGACTGTTTTCTCAATGTTAGCCTTTCTTTGATAACAATTGCACATATGGTATTTTGAGTTCGGAAATATTTTCATAATCTGTTAACACTAGGTCCTAAACTGTTGCCCATATATCTGTGCAAAAGTTTTCTTTTGATGTGTCAAAGAGTTCTCTGGGAGAGTAAGAGGGATAGAGCCTTTTAAATGGTCCGGTTAAACTGAAGTCTATTTCTGTTGGAAATGCTTGGCTAGCTTAATTGTTTGCTCTAATGCCTCCTTCTTTACCACTTCACATAAAAATTGGTCCATATATGTTCCTTTTTCCATAGTTATGGTAATCAATTCAAGATTTTGTTGCAATGAAAGGACTGCATTTATAAGTGTGATACATGAACTAATTGGGTCTTGTTTTGATCAACAGACATGGACACAAAGGTTAAAGCAATGATCAAACTTATCAATGAAGATGCTGATTCTTTTGCAAGGAGAGCACAGATGTACTACAAGAAACGTCCAGAGCTAATGAAATTGGTGGAGGAATTCTATCGAGCATACCGTACTCTGATAGAAAGATATGATCAGGCCACTGGTTTGGATCAGAAGATGAAGATGCAGCAAGAACTAGAAGAAAAGCTTAGATCTTTGCAGATATTCAGAACTTCGCGTCTTAGGGGTTGACATGGTTAGTTCTCCAAACATATCTAATGTTCAGTATCTTATTCTTATTTTCATTGCTCTTTTATACCTGTGTAGGCACCTAGAAGATGTTGCTGTTGTGATCAGTGCTCTTGACAAAACTGACAATGCACTGGGAACCATAAAATTTAGCAGGTTAGCTTCACCGTGTCTACAAAAGTAATCTGAAAAAGTCATTGTTGTCCACAAACATAATAATGTGAAATATCAATCAGACTTGCGCTGGATGATTTTGGTCACCAATGGTTTTCTTTAGGGATTTGTTGCTAGATTTTTTAGTCTTTGAAATCATCTTGTGATATGTGTTTCCAGTAATCTTTTCTTTCTTAAATGATGACCGTTATCAATCTGAGCCTTGGTAATTATTTTTTAAATGTGCTATTTTCATGATTATAGAGAGGTACCAACCCTTGATCTGCTGCAGCAGGAAGAGTATGGAAGTGACACAATGCTACAGAGTGCAAGAGCATTGGGAGAAGAAGATGTAAAGTACAAGTATTATATTGGGAAAAGGGCAAATCTAGAGACGATCCACTTACACAGTTCATTAGTAGTTTCAGACCAGTTCTTTGCAAATGTTCTATAAAAAATGGAAGTTACTAACCTACCTATATTGTGATATACAACAAAAACTTCTTTTCTGGTTTTATGTGTGTACGAGCTCAAAATAGTCATGGATATTGATTATAAGAGCACAATACTCCTGTATGACATTAAGTATACTTCCATGCCTCCATGTTGCTTCCACTGTTGGTTTTATATTAGTGAACTAATCAATTTAGTCAACAATTCACTCATACTATATGGGCTTTGCAAACACGGGCACACGGGCGCGCGGATGCGCGCGCCCTGATACTAGTTTAACGTATCCATAGATCTGTGAATGGATAGCGCTTCTTCTATAAATCCATGTTGTGCTCTATTTCTTCCTCTCTGATTCCAGATTAGGATGCAGATTTTGTAGGGTTGACATTGGATAATTTGGCCTGGTCTGTGCACTGTGTAGCTGCTGGCTGGTCTGATTCCCTAAAAAGTTTCATCAGATAGAAGTTCCTTTGGATGTGTTATCCTCAAGCAATTTTAGTACCATATAATGTGAAAGACTACTGACATTTCCTGAAAGTACATGATGACATGTTGTGCTTTTCCACATGTTCATTTGTTTTGGCTAGCTATGGTTTATTGCTGGCTTATGTTTCTTAGATATCGTCATTCAGTTTGTCTTTTAGAAAATGGTACAGGCTTTGCTTGTGCAAATGCAGGACGTATCCTTCTTGTTTTCTGGCTCATGCTCTTTTTTGTACTGCACATAGATCACGACGGCTAATTACAGTAGTTGATTCCTGGTTTCCACTTGAATGGCTCCCCTGCTGCTTACATTTTTGTGGTTTACTGCTATACATAGGTAAGTGTCATTCCTTACTTCTTTCAGCTTTGATTCGTATGACTTCAACAAAAAATAGTACTCTGGGTTGATGGTCTGCTTGCCATGAGCAAACAAAAAGAAACTTTAGAACACTGATATACAATTTCCAAACAGGTTGTGCCTACGAAATCCCTCTGTGCAATTAGTCATGGTTTGTATCCTCCTAGCGCCGCTTTATCCAGCAAGTTTTGATGCTTTCAACTCGAACCTATACACCTTTTGTTCCTCTGATGATGCATATTGCTCTAGCCAGTCCCTAAGAGTTTTTATCAATTGTTTTTTTCTCCATCAAGCAAAAAGCTTGCGTGTATTAATATTAAGATACAAGAAAATGCTTTTATACATCTAATTACTATTTTGTATTTGCAGGTAGTTATAGCAAAAATAAGTATTTGCACCTGATAGTGTCCACCAGGAAAATTAGGTTCAGGTCCGGTTCAGGTTCTATGTGTTGTTACATAATTATAACTGAATTATTGTTATTAGATGTCCATCTTCTATTGCTATTGTTCTTTATGCTGAAAGCCTCTTAAAAGAAGACTGACTCACTAGCATGGTTCATTCTGTTTTGAATTTGATGTGTGTCTAAAAGGGATGTCTGAGTCTACTGGCTTGCTCTGGCTAATGACAAAAAAAGATTCAGTGTCCTTCATGTATATAAAAGTAGCCTGAACTGAAAGCTATTATGTGGTTCCTTAATTCAAAACTGCTCATCTAAATTTGTATTTCCATGCCTGTATTGGGTTCGCTGAGATAATCATATATTAGATAAGTACTTAAAATAACAACAGGTACATAGTTTTCTTTTTTTTTCAAAAAAAAAAATTCTTCGTTCCATCGAAATAATACATACATCCATGCTTGTGCTCTGTGAACTTAAAATCTTTGTGCTTCTATCTTTGGATTATTTATATTATAGAGTTGTCAATGGCCATGCTTCGTAGGAGTTCCAAAAGGAAAATGATGAATATGACTTTATCCAGCAAGTTTTGATTCTTTCAAGACAAACTTATGTACCTTTTGTTGCTCTGATCATGCATATTGCTCTAGCCAGTCCCTAAGAGTAATTGGTGCTTTTACTTTTCCAAAATTTGAAAGCCTACCAAAATGGACTTTTGTTTAGATGTTTAGAAATCTCATGGCTTCTGTTTCTTTTATTGTTCCCCCACCTAATTTTGTGCCTATATCCACATATCCATTTGGGACACGGTGTGGTTGTCTCCTACACCAGCACCAAACCCTACCTTCAAAGGTTTGCGTTTTCCACGCCAATTATACAGATACGGTACAGACTACTTGATTTCGCTTCATTAGCCTTGTTGTGCGACACCTGATTTGTTACTGTGACTTAAAAAACCAAGGCAGATGCATGCCTGCTGACTACTGTTGTGCAATTGCCATGATCATCTAGATATATTGCAACTGACATCCAACAGCAGCACTTGCCTCCATGCCCTCCACTAATTTCCACCAGTTCTCTTATGAGATTATAGTACAAAAAATGAAGAAGTGATTGGAGAATTTCGGCAAATAAATTAACCTTGTTGTCCATTACTCCTTATATTACCAAGAAACATAATCAAACATCATTGGTTAGTAGAAAGAATGCCGTCAGAAGCACATATTTGTGCATTAAGGCACACAAGGTTCATTTTTTCCCCAGCCTGTGCAAAGATCATTCCTTTAGTTTCTATTCATGAGAATCATACCTACAATTAATTTAGGAAAATGTTTCTTTACCACTGAAACAATCAAGAACCTGTAATTCATGGGAAAATATTACCACTGATTAGAAGTTTTGGCTTTAGCATGGTTTCTTATGTCTCTGAACCGGAGTCTATACTGGTTGCTTAAGATACACTGTCAAAATATGGCTAAAATCTGTAATCCTGGTACAAAGTCAATATTGGAAAAGATTTAAACCTCTGAGCAGAAAGGTTCATAAGTTTCTTGATTTATATGCAAATTATGTTCTCGATTTAGTTTAGTTCTGTATTTTTATCTTGAGGAATAAGCAATTGGCAATTGAAATATCCTAGCCTGGTTCAGAGCGTTATTCAATCAAGTGCATGTAGGAGGTTGCTTGTCTGATTCATTGGCATTTTATTGTGTCCTATCTGTTTTTAGCTGAAATATATTGTCCTATGCAACAGTGGCATATTGCCTGTAACTAAATGGCGGAGTTACATGCTACATGGTTGATAGGTTAGCTCTATGCAGGCCTTTTCTGGCTATGCCATGTGCTTTTGACAACGATTGTTGTTTCATTGATCACATTCATCTATTGACTGATCCCCTCTTTTTCCATAGGCAATGGAGCCAACAGGCAATGGATATCAGTTTTGATAGCTAGGCGACCTATGAATGTACTGTCAGATGTCCTACTTTTTTGGGGGTTTCTCTTTACTCTTTATCAGTTTATATATAGACAGCTTATATCCATAATTCTACCTCTCATGCACCAAATACTAAATCTGTCTACTCTCAGGTACAAATGTCAGTGACTGTGGACGAAAAACATGGAAGTAAAAGAAACCTATATAACTCTTTGAGTTCCCAGCTATGGAGATGGAGTTGTACATAACATCATGTTATCTTGTATGACTGTTTTGTGAATCAAGGGATTTGTTTTTTCATGATAGAACAACTATGATAGGAGATGAAACTGACCCAATGCTCAAATTAATACGTATGCTTTTGTGCGCTGTGTAAATGTGCAAAAAAGAGATATATCTGTGCTTTTTGTTTGCTATATCGTTATCCATAATCAGCAGTGCATTTTTCATAAGTATAACTATGGTGCCAACCCACGCGCATGGGCGCGCGTAAATCACTAGTGTTGTAGATCTGTTAATTGAGGCTGCAGTAGTTATAGTTTTGTGGAACAAATCCTAAAACCTGTATTTCCTTGAGCACACATAGCCGTAGTTTTGAGAAATAAACTCATATCTAGCTCAGTGTTGCCACTTTCAATTCTCAAAAAAAAAAAAGTGTTGCCACTTTCTTCTAATTCTTCAATAATAATTGTTTCAGGCTGCAAAGGAGGGTGAGCACTTGAGATTGCATCTGATCGTGTCTACTACATACTCCTATATCAGGTACTTGACTTTAGCTTCAAATTTTAGTCATTTTGTGACTTAATGGAATTATGTTGAGCATTGATTATCTGTGTCCTAATTCACTGCATTGTTTTTTTTTCTGTAGACTCTATATGACTGAGGAAGTGCTAGCTACATATCGTGAAGCGGGCCGACGGACGGCCCCCGCCTCCTACTCGCCCCAAGCGGGCCCATAAATTCGACGTGACGGGTCCGCCCTGCCACGTCTGAGAACGTGACAGGTCCGCCCTGCCCTGCCACGTCTGAGAACGTGACGGGTCTGCCCTGTGAACGTTGAACGCGCCAACCGGTGTGAACGCGCCAACCGGTGTGAACGCTGGCACTAGGCCTTTTCTTTTTTTTTTTTGGCAAGAGCCGTGCCACTAGTGGATTGGACGCTCGAAGGTGATTGGACGGCCGGTCCAATTCCTGTGCTGGCTAGCTGAGTGTAACGTGCCCGTTCCAGTTCCCCGTGCGTGCGGCGCGTGAAACCGAGATTGAGGGCTCATCGGAAACGTACAAGTGCATTAGTGCACGACGACCGGCGGCGACGATCCGGCTATCAAGCAGCCCCATATAACCCATCGCATGTCCGTCCATTTGCCTTACACTCTATTCCATTATTCGTCTACCATTCTTCCAGTTTCTTAGCGTTCTCTTCCCCGAGTCTTCCCGAGTCGGATACGTTCCATGGCGTCCGGTGGAAGCAACGGCGATGGTGGCGATCGTGGGATCTCGCCGCAGCGCGCATGAGGGCCAGCGGCTCGAGGTCCTCCCTTCCGACGTTCTCTACCCCGGAGCAGGAGATCCTGCACCTTCGCAGCTCTCTGGAGTGGGTGCACTCTCAACGCAAGGCTGCCGAGGAGGAGGTGCGGGCTCTGCGCAACAAGATCATCGACGACGCCGGCGTGGTGGAAGCAGAACAGGCTGCACGTCACGCCGCCGAGGTAGAGGCGGAAACTCTGCGCACCCGGATGCGGCGTGAGTTTTTAGTTATTTCCTGATTTAGTTCTTTCCTGAGCTTGTCTTCGCATGCACACTCTATTTCCTTCAAGATAATCTTTTGATCTCCATGCAATTTCGGAGATCATGCCGGAGCTACAGGCCCCGCGCAATGCTGCAGACCGAGTCATCCGCTTCCTTCGTATCGGCGGGACTCGTCGACCCGATCGCCTCGCTCGGGTGCCACGGTGCGTCCTTCAACTCCCGAGGCGCGCCGTTCACAAAGCGCGGCGGCGGGTATGACTATGGTCCATGCCGTGGTCGACGTGGACATCACCGACATAGAGGGCTTTCCCATGGGAGTCGGCCGCGGACTACGACCCCGACATGTTCCACGACGCGGCTGACGCCGTCGTCGAAGAGGTGGACATTCTGGGCATCATCAACAACCCGTAATTGTACGCAACATCCCTCCCCCGTTCATCTCAG
The DNA here is from genome assembly GCA_018135685.1 of Themeda triandra. Classification (NCBI taxonomy): domain Eukaryota; kingdom Viridiplantae; phylum Streptophyta; class Magnoliopsida; order Poales; family Poaceae; genus Themeda; species Themeda triandra. Next base: position 187,151 of record JAENPR010000767.1, on the reverse strand, counting down.
TTTTAAGAATGTATTTTGTACTGTTTAGCATGCGAATTTTTTTTCACGGCTAGCGGGATTTGTTTCTGGGTGTCAACCTGAGAATGGTTTGGGCTCAAATCAGTTTTTCAGTTTGGTTTTTCTATTTGGGCCTGCACGATTTGGGTGAAAATGGGCCGAAGAGGCTAGTGGGCTGGTTTGGTGTAGTGTAGCAGGCAACCGGTTCTCTTTCAGTGCTGGACGCCGCGGAACTCCGTACGTCGTACGCGCCACGGCCGGCGGCAGCAACTGACTGCGTACGGAACCTGAACGAGGACATCTGGGTGGGGTTGGGCGGGTTGGGCTGGTTTCTTAGACGAAGGATTGGTTTAGTTGGGTTATCTAATTAATATATGCATGTCTGGATTGGGGTGGATTTGGTTGGGATCCTGGCCCATTCTCAGGTTGATCTGGGTGTCGCGTTGGAGCAATAGTACCCCTTGTTTGCTCTTCCAATTAATCTTCCTCCTCTGTTCTGCTCATCCTTTCTCTGATCTGCTGCGTGGGTACTTTCCTCTGCTCTTCACTCTGTTTCCTTTTTTCTTACCTATGTTTTTTGTACTCTGCTCTTCTTGTTGCTACTCTGCTCTTCTGTTCGTTCTTTCCTCTGTTCCTTCTACTCAGTCCTCTGTTCCTTCTTCTTTACTCCGCCCTACCACTGCAATTAGAATGGAGTTGAGAGAAGGCTTGAAATGGGCATGCATTTCCTTTGTGCTCTACTCTGCCCTACCATTGCAATTACAGTGGAGATGATAGAATTCTTGAAGTGGGCATGCATAGATGATGTTTAGTTGTTGATTAGAGGTTTCAGATCACCACTACAAGCAGATTTGCTATTTTGGTACTTCATGTTGGGCCCTAATACTCTCGCAGCACTATTTGTTATGCTCTTATATGATATGATTTGCTTGTGATTTATTTTGGTATTATATGGTTTGATTTGATATGGTATCATATGCTATGATTTGTTTACGATTACTCTGTCTTTTTTTTTTGCATTCGGTTTTGTTGAGCTTTTAATACATGGTGAAATTGTACCTGAACTATTGTTGTTTTTGCATTGGTATTAAAATTATATTTAAGTTGTGATTAGTTGCTCCAAATTTTAATCTATGTGTTAAATATGATTCGGTGTCATGGTTTTCAGTTAGATTATTTGAATATCCCTATCTGTTGCCCGACAAATACTAAGTTAGATTTTATTAATATCCCTTACCCCCACATGGCTTGTAGATTGGACCTTTAGGGTTCTGTTGAATTGTTAAAAATAATACTACAAAGTAAAATTGAAGTATCTAGGACAATTATCTTCAATTTGTCATGTGAAGGTTTATTTCTCAATGTATACTTAGATGGTGGTAGCTTGGGACTTTATGATGTCGTCTCTCTAACTATGTTCTATATTTTGTAGTAACTGATTTTTGTTTTTGCTTTGGTATTAAAATTATATTTAACTTGTGATTAGTTGCTCCAAATTTTAATGTATGTGTTAAATATGATTCTGGTGTCCTGGTTTTCAGTTAGATTATATGAATATCCCTATTTGTTGCCCGACAAACACTAAGTTTGATAAAAAGAATACTAAGTAAAATTGAAGTATCTAGGACAATTATCTTCAATTGTCATGTGAAGGTTTATTTCTCAATGTGTACTTAGATGGTGGTAGCTTGGGACTTTATGGTGTCGTCTCTCTAACTATGTTCTATATTTTGTGGTAACAGAACCGAAGGAAATTCCTCCAGCTCCGGCTAAGAAGAATGGAGTCAATGGGAAGGGTGAAGGGCAATTGAAATTGGCTGCACTGAATCTGTGAACTTTGCGATGTATTGTTGCCCAGAATAAGATGTTATGGGTAGTGTCAGGTAGTAGTAATCCTATTAGATGTGATGCTGAACTTGGTCTGTGGTGACCCATTTGGTTGGAAACATGATATGATATTATGATGCATGAACTATATCTGTGATGTAAAGCCTCCTGTGTTGGCGTTTGATGAAATGCAGTTAATCTTTACATCTATGTTTTTAATGATGGATGGGGCTTGGCTTCATGCAGAAAAGAGTTCCAGGAAATTAGATCCAGAAAATTAATCCAATTTGTCATGTTTTTCTTCAGATTTCCAGGAAATTAGATCAGTAATTTAACTGCGAAAAGAGTTGACAATTTGTTTGGCCCCTGATCCTTCCACTAACCCATTAGGATTTGTTAACTTGTTAAACATTGGTAATGATTTAGCAGCGTTGTAGGTGTTTTGATATCAATATTTGGTCATTCCAACTTAAAGGGTTTTTGCATCTTTGTTGTTTGATTAAACTATTGGTACATCCACTATGTGATTTTACCTTCAATATTTTGGAAGTTACAGCCTTATGGACCAAAGCTTTTGTAGTGGAGTAAAGATCTTTCCAATTTTGCATCTCCAAAAAACAATTTGCATATACGTTTCAGTCATCCTCCATCTGTTTTTATCTGTCATCGATTGTAGTTTTATTGGGAAAGTTTGGCACACACGTTTAAACATGTCTTTTGTTGCAAACCATGGAAAAAGAAGACCTTGGAAAAAAAAAAAAAACATGAAATAAAGTCTCTATTTCGATCTGCGGGGACCCTCCCACGGCCCAAGGTTGTCAAAACGCACCGAACAACGTGGCCTATGGAAATGGGTAAATGGGCTAGTTTTTCGGATGGGCAAAACGGGCCAGAAAGCTGCGCGCTTAAAAAAAAAAATCGCGCATGGCACCGATCTGTTCGCTGTGTTCGGACGTGTACCAAGAGCGCGTCTGTACCTTGTATTGTGAAGGTACGGCGAGTGTCACATCTGTAGCGTCTGTAATAGGCGTTATTACCGACGCGCACTAAGCACCAAACAGTACAATCGTCATGTCATAGACTATTACGACGCGCATTTAGTTCCGGTTATGTAATCGTCGCGCGTCTGAGAACTTCTTTATTTACATGGTGGCTTATATTATGTATAAGCACAATACTTCGAGAACGTTTTTATCTTCGTATATTACTAATGATTGTGAAAGGAGCAAAGGATTACTTAGATTTGAGAACATACAATGGTTGCTAAACTTTTAAAGAAGCATTTGTTGCACGTGGCTTTTTTAATGATGACAGTGAATGGTAAAAAACATTTGACGAAGATGTAAAGTGTGCAACTGCTTTACAATTACGATACTTAATTCATTCATCTCAAGACAGCCCCTAAGCCACAGGAGACCTAGCAGGCCGAATGCTGAAGGATGCAGCACGTCCGCTACGTGAAGATGCCGAAATTGTCCCCTTCACCTGACGGCATCGTTCGTAGCTAGACAAATCACAACGCAACACGCTACGTGAAGATGCCGATTTGTCGCCTTCACCTTAGCGTCAGCTCGTTGATCGCTGCCGCACACCAACCGTCTACCTAAAGGTACGTCACCCCGACAAGGCGCCACACACGATATATAGCGCTTGCATCTCTGGAGACTGGAACCAACTACGAGGACCTAGTAACCTAACGAGACTTGCTAGCTACTCAACAAGCTCTAGGCTCTAGCTAGCGCACGACAATGGCGGTCTCCGTGGCCGTTGCGCTCATGGTCGCCTTCCTCACGCCGGTCGTCGTTTACCTGTTCACAAGGCCCCACAAGAAGCCGTTGCCGGGTAACCTCCCCCCGGGCTCAATGGGCCTGCCGATCATCGGGCAGAGCCTGGACCTGCTGCGCGCGATGCGGAGCAACACCGCCGAGCGGTGGCTGCGGGACCGGGTCGACCGGTACGGCCCCGTGTCGAAGCTGTCGCTGTTCGGCTCCCCCACGGTATTCGTGACAGGCCCCGCCGCGAACAAGCTCGTGTTCGTGAGCGACGCGCTGACGCCGAAGCAGCCCCGGTGCATGCAGCTCATCCTGGGCCGCCGCAACATCCTCGAGCTCGTGGGCGACGACTACCGCCGCGTCCGCGGCGCATTGATGCAGTTCCTCAAGCCCGACATGCTGCGGCGGTACGTGGGCACGATCGACGCCGAGGTGGCGCGCCACCTGGATGCGCGGTGGGCGGGGCGCCGCACCGTCGCCGTGCTGCCGCTGATGAAGCTGCTCACGTTCAACATCATTGCGACGGTGCTGTTCGGCCTCGAGCCCGGCGCGGTCAGGGAGCAGCTCGCCGCGGCATTCGAAGAGATGCTGGAGGGGATGTGGGCAGTGCCGCTGGACCTGCCCTTCACGCCGTTCCGCAGGAGCCTCAGGGCCAGCGCGCGGGCGCGGCGGGTGCTCGAGGCGACCCTCGCGGAGAAGAGGGACAGTCTGGAGCGCGGCGAGGCGTCGCCCGCGGACGACCTCATCAGCTTCCTCGCCAGCCTGCGCGCCGAGGGCGACAGTGGCGGCGGGGGCGAGCAGCTGCTGACGGACGAGGAGATCGTGGACAACGCCATGATCGTGCTCATCGCCGGTCACGACACGACGGCCGTGCTCATGACCTTCATGATCCGCCAACTCGCGGGCGATCCCGCAACCCTCGCCACCATGCTCCAAGGTAATCAAGAAAGAACCCAGCTATCTGTTCTATGGCTATATAATAAACAAATCAAATGCTCGTGACCATGGATGGATGTCTCATTCATGCAGAGCACGACGAGATCGCCAAGAACAAGGCAGACGGCGAGGCTCTGACATGGGAGGACCTGCACGGCATGCGGTTCACATGGCGCGTGGCCCTGGAGACGCTGCGGATGATCCCTCCCACCTTCGGCCACTTCCGGCGAGCGCTGGAGGACATTGAGTTCGACGGGTACTGCATCCCTAAGGGGTGGCAGGTGTTCTGGGCGTCCTGCGTGACGCAGATGGACCCCAGCATCTTCCCGGACCCGAACAAGTTCGAGCCGTCCCGGTTCGAGAGCCAGGTGCCGCCCTACTCGTTCGTGGCGTACGGCGGCGGGCCAAGGCTGTGCGCCGGGATCGAGTTGGCCAGGGTGGAGACTTTGGTGACCATGCATCACCTGCTGAGGCGCTTCAGGTGGAGGCTCTGCTGCGAGGACAAGGACAACACATTCGTCAGGGACCCCCTGCCGTCGCCGCTGAACGGGCTACCCATCGAGCTCGAGAGGAGAGACATGCCTTCTCCAAGCAAGAGCGTCTGCTGACTTTGAACGTGTGGAGTTCAGTACCATGATTCCAACCAGGATGTTGACAGTTCACAGTCCACCTCATTCATGTTCACAGTCCACCTCATTCATGTGTTTTTTTTTTTATGAAACCACCTCATTCATGTTCGGCTGGTGGAAAAGCCGTTCCATTTCGGTTGATTCAAGAAACAAGTGGAAATAAGACAAACAATGTACTTAAAAAAATGGAAAAGCATGTGTGTCGTGGACATCTGTATAATTCTAAAAAGAAATAAAACTCTTGTTTTACTAAAAGCAATTTCCTAGTTTTGCATAAAAAATGTTTTCATGAAACATATATCGGTGGATTTGGTTTAACAGAGCTGCTGGCACACACACACACTGCCGAAATGAAACCATGCTGCTGCAAACCTCGTCAAAAACCTAGCTCCAATAGGACATACAATGCCCCCACATCAGAGTCCACAACATGCAGTCATGACTCGTGAACCACAATTCTAGGCCCCAAACACTGATACAACGTGCAAACTTATGCTCAAAATCAAATTCACCTACCTCATAGATTACAGAGCTAAATGTACTAGAGACCTATTAACTTGTGAGGAGGTTCACTTAAGTTCATCAACTTTGAAAGTACCCTTTTGTCCATAAACTTTGTACTCGTATCCCTCCCGTGGCCTATCCCTCCACGTGGGTTTCTCGTGCCGACATGGCTTGGTAACTTGTTCATCTAAGACTATCCGCACTCATGTTACTTTAAATTCATTCTTTAAAAGAAATATTATGTCTTAGTCATTGAGATTCTCTACTCTACACCACTTTCTTCTGCACCCGTCATACTTCATATCTCATACTCCATATCAACTACCAATAGTGAGACCCATATATTTATAAATAAATTTTATTTAAAGTTTTAAACATATTCATGTGAGATCTTGTTTTGAAGAGTTTATTGAAACAAATTTAATGGTGTAATCGGAATTTAATTTGCTATTTTGGTTTATGATTTATAATATTTTTTAGTTTATGAAATAGTAGGGCCTACCGGGATGCATGCTGAGAATCTCCAGCTCCTGTCTCGCGTGCATGCGCTGGTGGCGGCCATAGGGCTGTCGCTTAGGCTGTCCCGGAAGATCTGTACACACGCTGGCTATACCGTTCCGTGTGCTGTTCGGGGTCGTTCCGGAAGGTATCCAGTGCGCCACTGCAGGGAAATTTCCTGAAAACGTATACTCCAGTATGGTTTACAGAACGCCGCTGCAGGTAGTCTAAAGCAACTCTTGACGCTTCATTTCCTCAAACAATTGTGGGCGCGCGAGTGGGTTGCCGTTGTGGCCAAATAGGCGAGCGAGCAAGCCCGCTGCGGACACGCAGGCACCTGGGCATGCGAGCCGGTAGTCGTCCCGGTCCTCAATGCGGTATGGCAACTTCGATAGGGACACAACGTCGTCAGGGTCATGTGAAACGAGCTCAAATGGGTTGTTGCACAACAAGGAGTTGTTAGAGCATCTCCAACAGTTGGGCATTTTTTGTTTGCCATTTGTTGGAGTTTGCCAAGTCTCAAAACCTTTTGCCAAAGGAAAAAAAAGGTCATCTCCAACAGTTGGGCATTTTTGACTTGCCATTTTTCAAAATAGTGGACCCAACTATTTTTGTCCGGGATCTTCTTTCTTTTCGCGCGCTTCCCGCGGTTCTTTTCCTCTTCTCGCGCGGGAGTTTTCTTTGGTCCGTCGCCGCCAGGTCCAGGAAGTCGCGCTGCTGGCCGCCGAGATCTGCTCGAGTCCGTCGCCGCCAAGTCCAGGAAGTCGCTACTGCTGGCAATCGAGGCTCCATCGCGGCTGCATCGCGGCGTCGACTCCCCAGCTAGACATCTTCGCGGACGCCAGGTCGCTAGACCTCCGCTCGACGCCAGGGTCGATCGCGGCCTGGTCTCCAGTCCTCTTCGCCAGTCCACGTACACAAGTCTGCTGCAGCGCCCCCCAACTCGGAACTAGGTCCCCAGCCGATGGATTCCAGATTGCCAAACATCGATTCAAGTCGTCGTTCACTCCTGTCAAAGGTTAATTTGTGTTTCGTACATGAATATGTTGCCATAGATCATATTTATTTTGTTCGATGTTCTTGGTTGCGCAATTGTTCTCAGCTGCGGCAGAGGAGGGCCTCCAGATCACGTCGCCGAAGACAGTTGGATGATGAGTCTTCAGACGATGACGATTTCTTCATGTTCACAGCTGCTCAAATTGTGCAAATGTTCTAAAAAAAAGGAAGACATGGTGGTTCAGTCCCTAGCCATATTGTCATCCATCGCGATAGAGGAGCCGACCACCGGAGGATGTATCAAGACTATTTGGCTGACAATCTGACGTACGGTTCAGTTTTATTTCGTCGACGGTTGTTGTTGTTCCCCCTCAGATTAACTCGTATTATCTGTCAAATTTTTATACCAGGTGTTGATCTTTTGTTTCTATTTTTCAGATTCAGGATGAGCAAGCCTCTTTTCGTACGCATCATGAATGTTGTCGAAGCACACGATGATTACTTGAAAGGCCCTTGTTTGGTTTTGATAATTGAGTGACAACTTTAGGTGGACTAACATGTGTGATGGTTGAGATACACAGGAGTTAGTTCACAGGTACATGTGTGTGAGCAACATATGCCATGGTGGAGATAGCTTGGAGATGTTGTGAGGCTCAACACATGAGTTGATGGAGGAGCTCATTGCAAATGAACATGACATTGAGTCATGTGACCAAGTGGTGAAGATCAAGATGAGGCTTGGCTCAATGGACCGGTTGCAAGTGTGAAGGGCAAGTTGAGGCTGCGAAGCGAAGGACCATGAGATGGTGAAGCTTGGGCAAGACTTGGCGCCGATGGACCGACGCAACGGTGAAGAGCAAGTGAGGTCAAGATCGATGGACCAAGAGCGTCACATGATGATATGAAGTGGATCATATCATTTTGTGATCGTGTCGTGCATGCGGTGCATTGGCACAAAGGAGGAAGACGGTGGAGATGGAAATGCGCAAGGCAAAGGTATAACCTAGGGCATTTCATTTCATCGGTCTAAGGTTGAGTAGAGAAGTGCTTGACCGGATTTAGGATAGATGGCCGTACTATCAAGAGGGGGTGATCTTGCTTGCATATCGGTCATCTAGTGCCACTTAAGCGATCTAACATTGCGGTGTGCTAGGATCGAGTGGCGGTGTGAGATGAAGAGAAAAATCCTTTGAAAATGCTAACACACAAGCACATGGAGTTGTACACTTGGTGGTGTTGGCACATTTACAAAGGTGGCGTATGTTCGCGCTGTGGTTTGTAGGGTTGAGTTGGACTTGGGATTCGGCGCTTTCGAGAAAAATGGAGGCATATTTTCTATTGCGCCGGATGCAATTTGTGGTTGAAAACATGCTATCCATGGTGATCAAGTTGGTTTACTTGTTGGATAGCATGGTGGAGAAGTTGGCGTTCGCGGCGGGCTAAAAACGGTGTTTTTCACACCGTCGGACGCGGCCGACGTGCTGCGTCGGACGCTGCGGCGTGGCGTCCGGCGGGTTCGGACTTGTGTCGGGTGCGCTCGACTCCACGGCGCCGGATGCGTCCGGGCGTGGTGCGTCGGACGCGGCTCGGTTGGAGCTCAGCGTCCGGCGCCTGGTAGTTCTCTGGCTGACAGGCGCGGCGTTTGCACGCGACGGACGCGGGGCAGCGTCCGACGGTGCATCCGGCGGGGCGTCCGGCGGTCGGCTGTTTTTCAGGACTTTCTGGACGGCATCCGGCGGTCGAGGCTGCGTCCGACGGGGGTCGGAGGATGCGTCCGGCGCTGGGATCCTGAGCGCGTTTTGGAACTAGCCGTTGGGCAGCAACGGTCGGGTTCGAACGGCTAGGACGCGTGGCGCAAGATGGAGCGCCGGACGCGGCTTGAAGCGTCCGGCGGTGGAGGCCGGACGCGTCCGGCGCTCTTGTTTTGGTTGCCCGAGGTGGCAACGGCTAGTTTAGCCCTTGGGGCTATAAATAGATGTCTTGGCCGGCTGTGGCTGGTGGCTGAGCACGCCCAAGCTTTGGTAGCTTATGTTGTGGTGCTTGGAAGCCCTTCTACTCACATATGCTTGGTAGTGACCATCGGATAGTGTGAGAGAGTGATTTCTAGTGCATTGCTTTGCGAGGTTGCATCGAGTGGCACTAGGTGGTTGTGTTGCAAGCGGGAGAGCTTGTTACTCTTGGAGGATTGCCACCTCCTAGACGGCTTGGTGGCAAGAGGCTCCGTGGTAGCACGCGTGGAGATACGGTGCTCCGGAGAAGAGATTGTGAGAGGTTCGGTGCCTTGAGGGGCAAGTGACTTGAGGGTCACACCGAAGAACCATCTAGGTGAAAAGACCGGAGGAACCACCGAAGGTGTTGGTCGACACAACAGGACGTAGCTTAGGGGCAACCAAGTGAACCTGGTGAAAAATCGCCGAGCCATCTTGTGTCCACATTTCGCGGTGGTTTGCAATCTCTTTCACAAGCTTTGTATTTACATTCCTTACTTTCATATATAGCTTGTGTAGTTGCTCTAGTGATTAGTTAGCTTGTGTAACTTGTTAATCACCTTCTTGCTTGTGTAGCTAGAAGTAGAGTAAGGTGCCTTGCTTAGCTTGTGTAGTTAAGTAAGTTTGAGCTCTTGGGTTTGGCTTGTGTAGCTTTGTCCTTGAGCATCTAGTGAGCTTAGGTTGGCTTTGTGCTTTTGCTCATTAGAATTATGTAGGTGCACACCCGCTTGCCAAAGTACTAGTTGCTTAGGTTTGTGTGACCTTGCAAGCTAGACTTATTTAGTGTGCACTAGCTAGATTGACACCTTGTTTGCTTGTTTAAGGATCTTTTACAAGGTGCATCTAGAGTGATAGTTAGAGGGGTGAAGTCTTGGCTAGGCCGATAGTTTTATTTCCGCACTTATATCGGTTAGCCGGAGCGATTAGTTTTAAAAAAGACTATTCACCCCCCTCTAGTCCGCCATCTCGACCTTACATTACTTTGTGCAAAAAAAAAAGAATTGTGCAGGTGTTCTTGGATTGAGTTGCTTCCAAAAAGTCACAACCGCTCTGCGTATGCTCACATATGGGGTCGCTGCTGATGCTACGGATGAATATATTCGCATTGGTGAAAGCACTGCCCTTGAGAGCCTCCGTAGGTTCGTTGCTGCAGTTGTACGGATATTTGAGGCACAATACCTCAGGCATCCGAATGAGGCTGACATAGCACGCTTGTTGGTAGTTAATGAGAAAAGAGGTTTCCCTGGCATGTTGGGCTCCATCGATTGTATGCATTGGGCATGGAAGAATTGTCCAGTCGAATCGCAGGGGCAGTTCAAGGGGCATGCCAACCAGGCTACTGTCATTTTAGAAGTTGTTGCGTCTCAAGATCTTTGGTGTTGGCATGCTTTTTTTGGGATGCCTGGTTCACATAATGATATCAATGTCCTTCACCGGTCTCCACTATTCGACAACCTGGCGGAAGGTAAAACTCCAGAGGTGAACTATACCATTAATGGTCATGACTATAACATGGGTTATTTACTCGCCGATGGTATATACCCCTCATGGGCTACTTTAGTCAAGACCATCTCTGCTCCTATGGGGAACAAGTGAAAATATTTTGCCATAGCACAAGAAGCAGTGAGGAAGGATGTCGAAAGGTTTTTTGGGGTTTTGCAGGCTAGGTTTCCCATTGTTCGACAACCAGGTCGCGTTTGGGACCAAGAGACGCTTGCATTGATTATGAGGGCTTGTGTGATCATGCACAACATGATTGTTGAAGATGAGAGAGTTCACGACCCCGATGAGCGGTTCGATGGTGTTGGTGCAAATGTGCAACCTCGTCATGGCATGCCTACTAGATCATTATCTGAATTTATTGAAGCGCATAAAAAAATTCGAGACAAGCCAACTCACTTTCAGTTGAAAGAAGACCTCATCGAGCACCTATGGAACCATCATCCAGATTTGTATCATATGGAAGGAGCATCATGATTTATTTTGGTATTGTTAGTTTTTTTTCCAAAGTGTGTAATGAATTGTGAAGAACAATTTAATTTTATATTGTTAGTTTTATAAACAGGTCCATGTTCTCAAACTAATGTGATAGTAAATAAAGTGGAAAGGTTAAACTAAAACTAATTTGCCATTTGCCGCGCAAGGATCTTCTTCTTCATTATCTTGTGCCACTCCAGCTGCTCTTCGTCGAGTTTGCTCGTGTTAGCTAACATTATTTCTCTCTCCTCCTTTAATAAGTTTGCTTCAGCGACTTTTGCTTCATTTTCCAGTCTCTGCTTAGCGACTTTTGCTTCATTTTCCAGTCAGAGCTTCTCGACTTGTGCTTCATTTTCCAGTCGCTGCTTCTCAAGCTCAATGAATGCGTTGTCAGCCTCCTTGTCAGCCTCCTTGTCATCCTCCCTTGCCTTGTCTCTTTCCCTATCACGTGCCTCTTTCTTCTCCCACATCTTGTCGAAAGCTGCAATGCAAGCGTCATCTCCTCCCCACCTAGCTTGTTTTTCCTGCTTCTGACCCGGTGGCCTCTTTCTTGGTACAACACCTGGGGCTGCAACCTCTAGAACTTCTGCATTGTTGTTGGCTTGTGTAGTGGTGATCGGCGTCGAATCCTTGGTAGTCTTCTGTTTTTTCTTCAGTGGTTGCTGCGGCTGAGACAGCTCAACCATCCTGAGCTTCCACTTTTCTTGATCCTTTAGAACATCATAACAATGCATGAGAGTGAAGGACTTGTTTTCCTCATCTATTCCCTTGAAAGCCCTTAATGCTTGACTAATCTGCACAAGTGAAATATTTGGTCACATATAAGGCAAATATTGCAAGACAAATAATAGAACGAACAAAGAAAACTAACCATGTCTTGGATAGTTGCTCCACTAGCATTCCTACGCACAATTTTGTCGTACACGCAGCAAAACTTGTGAACATCCGTGTGAATACTCTTCCACCTATGCATAACAGAAGTCTCTATCCTAGCAATTGTAGATTTCTTGTTTTCATCAAAGTATTCCTTAATTCTACCCCAAAATTTTGTGCCTTTTTGATTGGCCCCGTGAATGGGATCTTTGCTAGTATTCAACCAAGTTGAACATATAGTTTCGTCTTCATCTTGATCAAATTTTTTTGACCTATCGACAAAACCTTTTTAGCACTACGGCGAGCATCAACTTCAGATGCCTGCACTTCCACAACTTCTTCATCATTTGCAACAGGAATATCATGACTGCCTTGCTGCGTGCCTGGCGTTAGCGGCATGATCAATTCATCCAAGCTAGCAACATTAAGATCAATTCCTGTTTGTTCACCGAAAACACCATCTGATTTGAGCCAGCCCGAATACATAGTTGGGTCATCCATTGTACAAATCTACAGGAGACAAACAAGAGCATAGCTATAAAATTAAATCCAATTTGACATAGATGGTACAATATCTTAGCCACCATCCCGTACCCAAAAACAAACAAGATCAATCGCCAAGGACATATGGCCATGTATCTATCAATCGCCAAGGACATGTATCTATCAACCGGCAAATCAATGACCTCTACAATATGTACTTGAACCAGCCGGCCAAAACATCCCCCCAACCGGCCATCTTCTACTCCAAACCGCGTAGAAAAGACTGGATCGTAGGGAGTACCTCAACCGTAGCTGCGTCGAAGATGGAATAGCACGGGAGTTCGTCGCTGCGATCGATCTCGTAGCCTCGCGTCGCTGCAACAAAAGGAGGAGGCGATGGATCTCCTAGCTGGCGTCGCATCACGTGGAAGGAGAGGAGGCGGCGATGAATCTCTCCTAGCCTGGCGTCGCGTGAAGGGTGGAGGCGGCGCGCGGGGGAAAGAAAAGAAGGGGCGTGAAGAAAGGAGGCGGCGCGCGCGGGGGAAGGAAGAGGTCGCGCGGAGAGGAGGAGTCCTCGCGGGAAACTACCGCACCGCGCGTGGACAGGGACTCCAGGATTCACGGGATATCAAAATTGCCAAGCCATTGAGCCTATGCAAAAATGCCAAGTTTGGTCCCTCAAATGCCAAGTTTGGCAAAATGCATAAGTCAAATGCCCAACTGTTGGAGAGCAATTTTTAAGGTTTTTGGCAAATTTCTAGAATGCATAACCCAAATGCCCAACTGTTGGAGATGCTCTTACGAGATCTGCGGCCCATAGGTACAAGTTGCTGGCCACAGCGTGGGGGTGGTGCTCGGCTAGGAATCAATCCAAGGGCTCGCCTGTATGGCCTCAGCGGCTTGCCCGTGGCAGACCTGCTCGCCGGTGTGACCGTGGTAATCCTACTCGCGCATCCGTTTGGCCGCGGCCGCGGACGCGGCTTACTAGCGCGCCCACAACGCGTTTGACCAAAATGAAGAGTCGAGAGCTGCTTCACAACCAATCTGGTGTCTTATTTTGCCACGGTGTCGTTAGCTACGTTTCCAGAGCCTTGGTACCGGGTGGCCTAGTTTTTCGAACCGGACCAGACCGGTGGTTCGACCGCTAAAAGACCGAACCAGAGCCTACACCAGTTTGATTCACTTAAAAGACCATCTATGCAATCGGACCGCTAAAAACCGGTTGAACTGGCCGGTTTTTAATAGAACCGGTGAACCGGCCGGTTCCCTTTGAACCGCCCCGGTCTGATTGGTGGCGTGCATGCTGAGCGTGTCGCAGGTGGGCTTGTGTAGCTGTTGCAGGCCTGTGCACCTGTGCAAGGTGGGCCTAGTGTCGGCCAGTCGCTCGCTTGGAGATTTGGACCTGTATAAGTACGTTGCTGCATGTGCAGATGTGCCACGGAAATCTGTTTTTTTTTAGGCCTTGTTTAGTTACCCCAATTTGGGGAGTGCAAATTTGGCACTCGGCACTGTAGCACACTGCAGCATTTCGTTTGTATGTGTAAAATATTGTCCAAATATTGACTAATTAGGTTTAAAAGATTCGTCTCGCAAAGTATAACCAAACTGTGCAATTAGTTTTTGATTTTATTTACATTTAGTACTCCATGACATGTGCCGACATTTTGATGTTACAGAGAATCTTTTTTTTTTTGTATAGTGAAATTTGGGGGAAAATTTGGGAACTAAACAAGGCCTAAATCACGGAGATGTGGTTGACTTTGGTAATATTGAGCGCTGCCTTTCTTATTTTAATTATTTTTTATAACTTTTACATGCAAGCTCTAAACTTCACAAATATATATCCATTCTGTATAGCTTGACGAGCTCTTTCCATTGGTACATTTATTTTAAAAACTATAGTTCTTTTTTGCAACAATAAATATTTGAAATTCTATTCAAGTTTCTTTTCCACCAATTAATAAATGCTTTATATATTTTTTATACGTATTTTTTACCATTTTGTTCATAAATATTTGACAATTTTATTTTGCATTATTATTTTCACACAAATAATGCTTTATATTTTTAGTTATATCATATATACATGCACCGGTTCAAAGTATTTGTGGCCGGTTCGACTAAACGGTCCGAAACAATTGAACCGGCGGTTTAACCGGTTCAAAACGGTTGGACCAGTGAACCACTGAACCGATGGCCTCGCCGGTTCGATCTCCGGTCCGGTTTGAAAAACTTGGCCGGGCGGCGAGCGCGGCCGTCTCCGTCCCCTCGTTCGACCTTGAATTGAGCAAGGAACTAAACAATACAGGTATACAACAACATGATGAACGCTAGGTTGTGGTTTGGCAGGGTGCAGTCCAACGAACTGAATCGCAGCCGCAGCCGCTGCAAAGAATTAGAACCGTGGACTGATGTAACCACTAGAAATAGCTATTCTCGTGAGTTCAGGTGTCTATTTTCCCCTCGATCAGATACGATAAATCAAGAATCAAATGTATTTGCTCTGTTTCAATGAGCTGAATACTTGTGCGGGTTACACCGGAGAGAGAGCTGAATTGAGAAGGATGAAATACTTGTACTACTAATGACTGCATCTCTTGAGGCCTATGAACCAAATCCGTGAGCATGTTTTTTTTTAAGATAATGGATAAGCATATCCGTATCCGTGAGCATGTATGTATTTGTTCATTGTGTGTTGCTCCTCTTGGAGTAATGTTATTCAACTTGTCCGGAGTATTATGAGTATGTATGACACTGGAAAATTGTGATAGTGATGATGATAGTCCGAGCGGCAGAAGATTGGGCCCTCAATTGCCAAGATAGGCCTTTGTTAGCAGACAGTAGCCCATGCCCCTCGTGACTTCCCAAGCCCACTCAAAATGCCTAGGATGGAAACAATTTGGCGGGAAACTGCTGACGCCAGCCATGGCAAGTTGGCAACGCGGCGTCTAAAATTCAGGGTCCTTTGCCTTCTGCAGGAAGGAGCGCAGCGCATTCCTAGACCAAATTTTGTAGACCATGGAAACTGCCCAGTCTAGAATGCAAAGCGGGTCTACAAGCACCGCGCCTTGCAATCGCAATCCGCACGGCCACCTCTCTGTCTCTGCTGGCGTCAGCCGCACCCACACCAGAACCAGAGTCCAGAGCAAGAGCAACGCCACGCCACCACACCAATCCCCCTCCCGCAAGCACAACACCGGCACCTCGGGGATGCCGCTCCGCCGCCTCGTCGGTCTCTCCGGCGCCGTCTCCGGCCGCCTCCGCCGCGGCCTCTCCACGGCCGCCTCGCACCCTCCGTGGACGCTCATCTTCCCGGCCCCCTTCCTGGTCAGATCTGCGTCTCCGCGTGCGTCGTGCCGGCCTGTCGAACCCCCAGGAGTATCCCTCCTCCTCGTCCCTGACCACCTCATCGACCACCAGCCCTTCCCCGATGCCGACAGCGACATCGTACCCATGCTCTCCGGCGTGGCCACCAGCACCAGCGGCGACGGCCTCCTCGTCGTCAGGTTCTTGGACGGAAGACTCACGCCTGCCATCCTCGCCAAGGCCACGTACGACGCCACTCTGGGACGCAAGGTGACCGATTTGGACGACTTAGACCCTGACATCATGCACTTCATCTGCAACCCGCTTACCGGCCAGCTGCTCCGCCTCCCGGACATCGACGGCACCAAGAAATCGCTGGACTGCCGGAACCTCGGCATCCTCACCCGGTCCGCACACGGGCATCGGCCGCCTGACAGGTACGCCGTCGCCGAGCTCAGTGAGGACAGCGGCACCGGCATGGAGAAAAAGCCAAGCTTTGTCATGCGGCGGCTTCTCTCCGAGACTGGGGAGTGGGAGAAGCTGGTGGGCTTGCCGTCCCCGCTCCCACTCGCGCGGCAGTTGAACATCCACCACGAGGTATCTGCCTTTGCCGGAAGGTTGTGGTGGGTTGATCTGAGCTGGGGTGTTGTCTCGGCCGACCCGTTCAGCGATCGTCGAGCTTCCCAGTGCCAGCGTGTTACCAGCGGCCAACATCAAGGCAGAGCGTCTCGATGCACTGGCGCGGAGTGTGTACCGGCGCATGGGGGTCAGTGAGGGGAGGCTGCGCTATGTCGAGCTATCACAGAAGAAACCTTTCCTGCTCAGTTCCTTTGTTCTGGACGACGACAGCTGCTGCTGGACGCTGGAGCACCAGGTGGCGCTTGGCCGACTCTGGGCGCATGGAGGCCATCCATCTGAGAAAGGCAAGCCACGCATTGGCGCTGTTGACCCACTGAACGCAAGCATCATGCATATTACAATCGGCACCCAAGTTCTTGCAGTAGAAATGGACAAGGGGGAAGTGCTCGGGTGCTACCGGGCAGGTGAAGGTATATTAAGCCCTTCAGATCTTGATGCAGTTTCAGATTTTGTACCATGTGTGCTTCCACCCTGGCTCGGATCAAGCAGCATCCCTCAAGGTAATCATATTTCACAAATTTTCTTTGAGAGACATGTTTGATTAGTGAGATGTCGTTAGATATATAGAATCACTAGATTTCATACTGTTTTATTTATTTAATATGTCCATTCAAATCAAATAATCTTGATTTCATACTGTTTTATTTAACCTTTAAATTCAGTTCATCTTGATGGTGGCCTGTGTATGGTAGTATGAATTGATTTGTACCATGGTCTATGAATCATCTCTTCCTAAGTGAAACGGTGGGAATAGCATTAGTTTCTAGTAATGTGGGATCATGTTAAGAACCTTTGGAGATGGTTGCGTAAGGTGCTAGCGTTCCATAATCTGTGAATTGGTTGTGTTATCATGAATAATATTTCCTAAAATGTAAAACAGGTCAGAAATATGGTATTGGTATTAATCAGTATCTCTTTTAAGTATATATTGATGTAAGAATGCTATTTTATTGCTTCGTCAGTTTTGTTCAGTAGTTGAACTATTTATATGCAATCTGCAGCAAACTCCTCAATTGAAGGTGCTCCCAATTTTAAAAGCAAGACTTTGTCGGACATATTGGTACGTGTGGACAAAAACAAAAAGAATTGAGGTCTACAAGCTAATTCATTTGGTACTTTCTTCAGCTATTCTTGTTTTTTTCCCTCATATTCTTTTTCTGTGTCCCCCGTGTTAAGGAAATGAACGTTGTACTAGCTTCTCAAGTTAAAGCAGTAAATACGTCATTTGATACTTCTTAACACTCATTGGTTAATTCATGCTAAGGATACTGCTTATCTAGTTAGCTTGGCCTCCTGAAATGCAGTGGTGTAATTATTTTAAAAGCATGTACTCGACCATGACAAATCGATTTGCATGATGGCTATGTCAGTTAAGCATTTTACTCCAATATAATAGTTGTTATTTGCAGTTTTGTAGTTGCACATTAGAATCCCCTTGTGCAAGACAGCAGGGCATTTAACTTGTCTCTTGTCTGTGCAGAATATAGTTGTTATTTGAACTGTCAGGCATGATTTGTTAGAAAGCTGAATTATACTATGCCAAGAAAACTACCAAGTATGAAAGCCTAGAAGATCCCTATCCTTGTCATCATGATAGGTTATTGTCTTAGGAACTATAAGAGTAAAACTGAACTAAGGACTTTTCTGTCATGCCCCCCCCCCCCCCCCCCCCAAAAATCAATACATAAACATAATGAGTGAAAATAAGAACAGTATGAACAAATGAAAAATCTATCATTTTTCTTCAGAGTAATATATGTGATTATAGAATTATACTGAATTTCTTTGCTTGCAGTTATACATTATGATTATATGATACAGAACCAATAAAAAGTCCCTAATGTTTATTATTTTCTTTTCAGGTTTCTGAAAATTAAATAGTCAAGGTGTTGAAGTTTCTCTCTTTTTGCAAGGGGATGCATCAGGCTGTTGTTGATGTTGGTACAATCAAAATGGGATGCATTTTGGGTTTCTGGCAACGGGTTTATGCTGGCTGAATTCTGGGCATTGTGGATGCCACATTTAACTTCACAGCTGGGAGTTGTCTTAGTTTATTGGGCTTTGTGTAACTCCTAGTAGACCTTTTTAACATATTAGTAAGGATGTAGGATCATGCTTTGATCTATCTGCATAACAATAGCCAAGAACATTGATGCAATGTTACTTTTTTCTACAAGGAGTGACAATGAGGAAATTTCATCCTGTGGCCGCTTGGGTGTTGTGTCAATTGTCCGTGTCTCCATGGCACTGGAGTCTTGCTGCCTTTATGTTGGTGTTGATCAGTGTAATTGGCCTACGATGCGAACTGGCTTCATTGTTTGCTTCCTATTATTTCCTTGTCAAAATACTACTCTCCAGTTCCAACTGAATTTTGCTCGCTTCAATGCCATGATTTTGTCGTTTCATGCTTTGTCCGGACAATCAATTGGGAGCAAATCGGTTTCATGATAAGATATGATTTTTTTTACTTTATAACCAACTATTTTTTTTAATAGTAGGTTCCCCCTGCTTTATATTGAATAAAGCACAAACCCAGGTTCAGGTTCAGAGTTATGGCACACCGCGCACAGAAGCCTGAGGCTAAACAGCACCAAGGCCTGAACCTATTTTAACCAGCATAATCCGTTTTCACAAACAATATAATTATTAAATCCATATCCTGATAACTAATAATAATCCTATGCATAATCCAAACTATAATAATCGAGACATGTCCTTATTTCAAGTATTCAGAACTTTGTTCAGATAAATTGACTCTGAATTAACAAACTTTCCTATGCAAACATCCGCGACGAAATCTCTTTTCATTCTATACAAATCCCATATGTCCTAACTACCTCAATCTTAATCTCCTATAAGCACCGAACCAGCTTCATATATTCCTACAAATTAAAACCCAGCTAGCTAATCTAAGAGCATCTCCAGCAGATGTTCCAAATCTCTCCGTGATTTCAGATTTAGCTATTTATGGCTCAAAACCCCCTCCAACAAACTCTATCGGTTAATCCAATTTTCTAGAGCCTCCATCCCCTGATTCTCGCTCGCAAGAAAAGGCGAGTTCCACCGCTCGCTATGCAGGTGAGTAAATTTCTTTCTTGACACTGAGCAAGAAATAATTAATCCACATAATTTTGTTATTCACAGCCTCTTCTTGGGGCCGAGCATGCAACCGCCTCTTGCTTACTTAGCTAGTCCATCTTTTGTATCATATATAGATCTAATATTCGTTTCACAAGCCAGAGTCCATTTCCAAGCTGATGAGAATTCATGAATTTCAAAAATGCAAAGCAGCAATCTCACAAGAAATTGGACACTGAATTCCTGATCATTTCAGAAGTATCAAGCGTAATAGGAGTACAGGACTCCAGAATAAGATCACGATTAAACCAGCAATGCAGCAACCCATCAGGTCCAGATATCAGATATGCAGCAATGAGATGATTATTCGAGGTCAAGATGAGAAAACAGCAAAGCTTGTTGCAGTAGGCTGCAGTCATCAGGAATCAGGACAGCTCCATTTCTACGTTCTGAGAGCTGTCAACTTGATCAGAAGCGCCATCGCTGTCAGTGTCTGCCTGCATTTCAGAAGATCAACACCGAATCATTCAGCAATCTGGCAGACCGGCACACGAGCACACATCCAAGGGCGCGGGACCGCGACGAGAGAACACGATGCTTACCGGCGGAGGAGCGATCCGGCCTGCGCCCCATCCGAGCAGCAGGCCGACGGCGTCGGCGAACGCGCGGTGCGCCAGCCTCCTCTTGGTCCGGGCGATCGACCCGGCGTGCTGCACGAGCGCGGCGCACCCGGCGAACCTCTTGCCCACCCTGGCGCCGCTCCCCTCGCACACCAGGCACAGGAACTGCCCCTTGTCCCGCTCCGCCTCGTAGAACCCCCTCAGCGCCGCGTCACCGCCCAGCAGCTCGCTGAAGAATCGAGCCGCATTGCCCCCGTCCTCCTCCTCCTCGTCGTCATCTTCGACCTGCGACGCGAAGAACGCACGGCAGGACCTTACGGCGACGGCCTGAGGGTGCAAGGGGACCGCGGCCGCCGCTTCGACTGTGGGCTGCGGCGGCGTCGGCGTCGGCGTCGGCGAGGGTATGGCAGGCGGGCCCCAGCTCCAGGCGTCGGCTTCCGCCCGGTCCGGAGGCGGCGGCGGGTCACACGGCCAAGGCGTGTCGGGCTGCGCTCGGGAGGGGGACGTGGATCCGGTGGCGGCCGGGCGTGGCGGCGGGGCGCCGAGTGGTTCCCACCGCGCGAGCTCGTCCGCGAGGCGCTCCTGCCGCTTGCGGTCCTTGCGCTTGCGGCGCTCTTCCCGCTTGAACGCCGTGGACTTGACTAGCCGAAGCGGTTGCTGCTGCTGCTGGTGGCCGCTAGGGTTAGGGGCGGGGGAGAGGTTGGGGACGTCTCGCTCGGTGTCGGACTCCATTGCCGCGGCCCGTGGCGCCGCGCTGGAGCAGCGGAACCGTTTTTTCATTACTCCCTCGGTTTTTTTTCTGGTTTTTTCCGTGTGTCATATTACTTTCTGTCAAAGTCCAACCAATTTTTATAATTTTCCAGTATATGAATTATGAATTGTGTATTATGATAGTTTTTCTCTCTCCCTAATGAATTTGGTTCACCATCGTGGGTGCCCAATTTGAGTTTCATCTAAAATTAGAGTTTATATCATGTAGCAGACATTGTTTATAAAATGAAATTCATGTACCTTGTCTACTATAACATGAAGCCAAAGCCGCATAAAATGTGCGGAAGGAGGTTTGTTTTATTTCATCTTATGCTAGCCAAAAGCTGAAGCAAAAAAAAAGAGCTACTGAGTAGGCTTTGAAAGGCTAGAAAGTTGACTTTTGATAATGTATAGTGCACTAAAAGCTAAAAAAACCCGCTGGAGTAGCTTTTCTATATTTTGTTACTCTAATAAACTAAAAAAAATTATAGAAACTAGCAGAAGAAAATAACAATCACGAACTCAGTGTCCAAAAGATATAGCTCAAACAAGTGGACCATAGAGCTAACTTATTTTTTTCGAAATCGCGTTCAACACGTACTTCATTAAGAGAGAAATAGAGCTAACTTATCGACAGGTGGTGTGGTGAGAGTCTTATTGAAGCTAAATAAGAAAGCATAATATCTTGAACTAAATACCCTGAGAACCTAAAATTTATTTATTAAATAGTATCTTGAAGCAATTTTTGGAAAGCATAATATGCTATTACAAAAATATTGGCATTTTGATTAACTCAATCAAATTTAGATAGTTTGAAATATCATGTGCTTTTCCAAGAACAATGGTATTATTTCGGATGCAGCAAAAGCGGGACTAAAAAATCTAAAATACTTGACAGGCACTTTTTTTTTTGGGAAACTTGGTAGGCACATTTTCAGCAGAACGCAGCCTCGCGTCCAGAATCTAGATCCCTGTTGGCTGTTGTCCTCGTGGCACTCCGTATTCAGTGTTGACCGCAAATGCAGCAGTGCATCATCCCGATTCGACGAACCCACCCGACGTGCCATGCCAATGCCAGCCAGGGTGTTGCCGCTGGGGCCGTGCGCACATCTCCGAAGTCCCGCACCACCCATGACCGCGAGGTTCAAGTTCAATGAACGAAGCGCGTCCGCTCCTTTCCCTCGAATCTCGAGCCCACCTCCTTGACCTCCGACGTCCGACCCCCGGCGACCCAACCGGCCAACCAGCAGCCACCGCGGGCGGCGACCCGATGCGGGACGACACGACGCGGCGCTCCTCGCCGTCCGTTTCCGGCGCGCGACACCTGTTCGTCCGCGCCCTTCTGCTAGTGCCGCCTATTCTAGCTCCGCATCGTACAGTGTGCTCCACTGAGGCCGCCGGCCTAGATACCGCCAATTTTTTAACCACAACGCAAGCAATGGCCAATGGGGTGGGGTTCGGCGCCGTACGGGAAGGGCGCGAGGCCGACGCCCGATGACTCGTCGTCGTCGAGAGACAGCAGAAGCAAACGCGCGGGAGGACGAGGCCCCGCCACCGCCAGGCGGCAGGTCGCGATGCCGGGTGCGGTGGCACGACCGCACGAGGAATGCGTTCCAATTGTAAAATGGCCACGGATCGGCTAGTTTTGTTGTGTTCCCCCAGAGCACATCGAACTCTTCGAAATGGCTTAATCTTCAGTTTGGACTCATGCATCCCGTGACATGCTGGTCCCATGCTGATTTGGTCCCACACGTCATGGATTGAGACGGCGGTTCGGGTGCCACGCCGGACCAATTTTGGGTCTGCTCGCTTCTCGTTGCTGCACAGCGACAACGGCTGCAGCTGCAAGATTCGTGCCCTGTGATGAGTGGATGTTGCAGCAGCAGATTCACAGGAAGCGGCTGCTCCCATGTCCCACCCACTGCGCTGCGCCACGCCACTGCGGGCTCACGTGCCGCAGCCCGCAGCCGCCCTGCCCCACGTGCGCCACCCACCGTAAGACTACCCGCGCTCATGGATCACTAAATTTCTACTCTATCCATCCTAGTCATCAAGATTCTCTACTCTATACTACTTTCTCCTGCACTCATCCAATCTTTATATCTCTACTCTATACTAACTACCATATATTTTATTCAACCATCTCAACTATTGTTTTCTCTATCCTCACTATGGGCTCACTTATTATTTTATTTAAATATCCATGTGAGATCTAGTTTTGAAGATTTAATTGAAACAAATTTATTGGTTAATCAAAATTTAATTTGGTTAATTAGTTTGTGAGTTATAGTATTTTTAGTTGCTTAAATCAGTAGGGTCCACTGCATGTTCTCTCTCCCCCGGCCTGATTCAGCGCGCGCGGCAGCAGAAAGCACGTGGTTGTGGTCCCTACATCGATACCGCACCTCCTGGAAAACACCACATTTACCGCATGGCACGTGCGTACCGGAGGATATCCCGTACACGCTGCAGGCATTTGTTCTGTAAATTTGCTGAGGTGGGCTGAGCTGGAGGCGTACAGTTTGTTTTACCGTGCGCCAGTGCAGCTGGTCTAACCCTGCTCTTTCAGCGTACGCGAGGGCCGGGACACGAACAGGGCTCCACCTTCCTGCACCTGGTCCGTGCACCGCCAAGCAGAAATGTCCTGACCGGCACTCTCCCAGCCCACCAGAACCGCGCCTACGGAGTGCCGCATGATCCGCGCCTGGGGCCCGCATGTCATGTCACCGGCAAGGCGTCGCATGTCGACGGGCGGTATGGCATCCGCGACCACGCCGCTGGGCGCAGGGGCCCACAGCCCACCACCTAGTACACTCTCTCCGGGCTAATAAAAAAGATGACGCGCAGCAGAAGTTGCTTACGGAAAGAGGACCCGTTTGTTCGTTCCGGGCCAGGGCATCCATCCTGCTCGCTCGCGCGCCTCACCCCTCTGCCCTCCTCCTCGGCGCCTCCCCAACCAGGCAACCACAGTAAGCCCCTGCCTCCCCGACGCGCCCTGCCCGCCCCTCATGGCGAGGAGCAGGCGCTGCTGATGCCTCGCGGCGTCGGATCGGACGCGGCGGCCACGACACCCCGCGGCTTGCGGTGGCGCACGCCGATCCCCTGCGCGCCCAACCTGCCGACGCTGCTCCGCGGATCCTCCCCGAGGAGGGATTCGGGCCTCGTCCTGCCTAGGTGAGGCTCTCTGGCCTTCGAGCTGCGTGGGTGGGATCTGCCTCGGTTTGCGTCCTTCCCAAGTGCCCTGCCCATACCCCAGCAGCGGCCCGGTCGGCTTCCCCAGGTGCCCGACCCATACCAGGTAGCGTGAGGGCGTCGGTCGCCTCAACCCCTTGCACGCGCTGACGCTAACCCTATCTAGGGCCAGCTGCCACGCCGGCAAAGAGAGGACGACGGCGTGCAAGTAGAGAAGGCCCGCGTCAGGCGCGGCTATAGGTATTGGCCTCCCCTGTTCCTCTCCTTGATGTGCCCTTAGATGTGGAGATTATTCGACACGGGGTTGGATTTTGGAATTAGAGTATTAGACTGACGAATGATGGATCATTTGCGTGAATAACGTGATAAAACCCTTCGAAATTATGACAGCTTCCTAGCTTATCCTTCCACTCAACTAGCATCATTTGACGCTTAGGTCTGAAAACATTGTACTACAGTTTGTCCAGTTATTATAATCAATAATGCAGTGAATGTGTGGTAGTAGGTTTTTTCCCTGACATTGAGCCACTGAATGTGTGTAACCATGGGGAGCCACCAGTTCTGGGGGTGTGGTGTGGTCGCATTGCGATCCTGATGTTATGTCTGATGTACTGAACTAGTGATGCCTGATACTTTGATTAAATGCCAGCCATGCATGTCACAGTAATCTTTGTAATGGTGTGGTGGGCTTTAGATGAATGTGGGTGGGACATTTCAAACTATTGATTGCACCTTGGACTTATGGCAATCAGATGGGGAGCAATTGTTAATCCATATGCTGATGGAGTATTACATTTCTTTATCTTTCTACATGAGATTTTTTCCCCTCATGTATTATTGTCTGAGATATCAGTATTATGTATTTACATAGTTTATGTGTTCACAGTCTATAGTGGTTATGTTTTTTTTTTTTACTGGGGAGTGGAGGACTTAGGCATTTTGCATAGGCAGTCATCTGCTAGGGTAAATGTGCCTGTAAGTCCCCCAAAGGGGGAGGATGGCATCAAACTGTAGACCAAGCCAATCTCTGTGTTGTCTACTCTGTTGTAGACGTGAATACATAGCAGCTTCTACTAAGAGTGAATCACATCATAATTTAGTAACTCACCTGATCTTGATGTGTGCTTATTATGTTTTTTGCAGTGTAGTTAATCTCCATCCTTGTTAATATAAAGTCTGCATTTGTTCTACTATTCTCAAACTACACTTTATGTGATTTATGTATCAATCAATCAGTTATTAAATAAGCGATATGCCGATGTTCACTGGTTTTCCTTTGTTTTCTTCATTATCTTTGTTTTGAGGAGAAATGTTCTTGGATAATCTCATGGAATGAACTCTTATTGCTTCCGTAGGTGCAAAGGATAGGCAGCCAGTGTCCAACAACACATCTGTGGATCAGTTGACCTGTACTTCAGCCTTTCAGTTGAGGATTAAAGTAGAGCTTTAAGAAGCTTGACAACTGGCATCATCTCAAGAATACACAGTGCAAGATGCCAAAAATAAAGAATCTCTCTAATGCATGTAAAGTATCATTTTCTCCACAAGGTCCCATATCTGAAGAGGCGCTTGAGAGAGTCCGCGCACTATTAGGTGAGTCAAATCTTTTTATCTTCTGGAATAATTTGTATCTTTTACCATTGCCTGGTCGTGTTTTTCATAGTGAGCTTGAAATGGAAAGTCAACCTGTTTGTCACCATGATGGCATTTTTTTTGCTGGTGATTTGTTTCTGGTGCAACAAGACAATTCATGATCTTGTCTTTATATGTTACTTCATAAACAGTGTTGTTTGCCTGTTCTAGATCTGTAGCTTTCAGTTGCTGGCATTGGTCAATTGGTTTAACTGTTTAATTAATTTGTTTATTGCTGGGTCAGACTATAAATTTCATTGTGATGTTCCATCCTGTGAATAACTGGTAACACAATTGAACTTCAATTGAGTGCAGCCAAGGTACGGGGAATTGAGTTCGTAGTGTTGAATCTGTCTCTCCAAACAGACAACCGAGTTTTTGCACAAAAAAACGTGGTGCTGGCGTTAATCTGATGGGTTTACTGTCCTCTGTGTTTATTTGGTATATGATAGCAAGAGGAGGATTCACTACAGCTGAATTCCCTCCAAAAGGAAGCAACATCTTGGTTTATTGATTTTATTAAGGTGTTTGGCTTTCATGTATGATATAAAATTGTGTTCTGGCACTGCTACTCTAAACTTTATTTCGTCTAACATTGAGTTCTGACTCGTTCTGTGAGATAAGAGCGTTGGCAGACTTAAAATATGACCCCTGTTCCTTTTTGCAGATGAGATAAGACCTCTAGATGTCGGCCTTGATAATGAAGCACAAATTGCACGCAATTGGAGTAGTTCTACGCGTCCATCAAATGGGAGACGAGGACGTAATGGGGCTAACCAGTTCGCTGCTCCAATTAAATATTTGCACATTCATGAATGTGAAAGCTACTCCGTAAGATCTCTTGTTAATTCATTATTCCATTGCTATGTTTATTTTGTGTGGTTTTCTGGAGGTCAGATAAAGTGGTTTGTCTGTGGTGCTTATTGTGTTCAGGATTTACTAAATTATATATGATTTTGCAGCTGGGTATATTTTGTATGCCACCTTCTTCAGTTATTCCACTTCATAATCATCCTGGAATGACTGTACTTAGCAAGCTTCTTTACGGAAGAATGCATGCTGAATCTTATGACTGGGTTGATGTACCTGATCATCCAATCGATCAATTACAAAGTGAGTTCTGACATTTGAATTGGTTCCTTCTGCATGCCATTGTTTATTATGGTATTATTATTTGTTATTGTTAGTCAGAGAATATACTTAATGGAAATGCATTTTTTTTGTTGGGGGGGAGGGGGATAGGGAAAAGAGGAAAAAGGCATATAATTGCAGTTTGAAGTTGATTCGTTTGTTCCTAAATCCGAAGAAATGGTATCTCTTGTTTCTTGCACATCTGTTGTGTTCATCAGATGTCAAGGGGAACAGTGTTACAAACTTATGGCTCGTAGTGCATAAATTTTATAGATGCAAAGCACTGTCCAGTACTACCTCCGTCCCAAAAAGAATGCAATTCTAGGTGTATTCTCGGTTGAAGTGACTAAAGTTTGACCACATATATAGGTAAAAAGTATTAATGTTTATGACTTCAAATAAGTACATTATGAAAATATGTTTCATCAATAATGACAAATCTAATCTAATGATATCTATTTAGTACGGTAAGTATTTAGTGACTTTTTATATAAATTTGGTCAAACTTGACACTTATTCTTTTAGGGACGGAGGGAGTACTTACCTAAATCATAAAAATAAAACTAGGTCAATAGAAACTCGACCCACCTATGGAACTAAGTGGTGTTGTATAGAAGAATTAGTTATCTAAATTTGAGCCGAAGAGGACTCCGGTCGTACAGGCCCACAACACTACCTACCATCTTTGTAGGCCTAGGCTGTATCATGCTATAGAATGTCTTTTCGGCAATTCATGTTTATAGTGCATAAGTATTACTTTGCATTTTACTTAAATTTATTGGGCCTTTGGTGGTCATGCCCTCGTTTTCAATAGAAATGCTGATTTTTCCTTTTTTTTAAACTTGATTTTGCCCGTGTTGTCAAACTGAAGGAAGGCTTTGCCCCTATTTATTCAGTGAAGTCTTGTTAACGGTGTTTAACTTTTGGACTAAAATTACAAGTTTATCCATGTGATTTTACCCTTGTTTGTTAGAGATCTTTATGATATTACCCCAATTTCAAAGATCAAAATTGTGACATATTTGGTAGGGATGTTGGCAACAAAATTAGACATAAATTTATGCATTCGTTTTATTATTATCATAAATCAGTGCAAACTTTATTTTCACTGAAGGATTAATCGACTGAAGAAACTTTATTTGCAGGAACTAGAGTAGTTTGCTTTTCAGAAACTGAAGCATCTCTAGCACAAGCAGTGGATCAGAGTGATCAATAAAAATTAGCTCTGAACAACTTGTAGGACCCCACCATCCAAATCGAGCTCGACACCATACAATTCGACCTCACCAGTCTCCAATATCCAAATCGAGCTTGCCATAGCACGAATCGTCTAGGCTGTCTAGCACCTCTGCCCACCCACAGGACCTGCTCGCAGCCGCACGCCGTGCCTGGATCCACTGGACTGAGGACGACACCCTATGCCGTGCCCCTGCCTGAACTCTCTTGTTTCAATCCCTTTGCCTATTCTTTTATTTGTTTAATCTCCCAGCCACTAACGGCATCCCAAAGTAGGGGTAAACGGCAGATTCGAAATGAAAACACGAGGGTAAAATCACAGTTTAAAAAGAGGGGTAAAGTCACCATTAGCCTGTACAGCAGAGGCAGAAACACCAAATTCCCAATCTTATTTAGCTGAATTCTCCTGTATTTTCAGTATTGGCCTTGGTTCCATGTGATCTGTGACCACTAAGAATACTGAGTTGCTTAAAATACTGTATCATTAATCAAAACCTACCCTGGAATACTCTGATTTGCTTAAAACGTTGTATCATTAATCATTAATCAAAACCTACTCTGGTGGACTGCTCATTTGCATTCTAGTGCCGCCACCTTTTACTCACATTTTCTTGTTAGTCGATACTGGCAACTCTGAGTTCTATCACTTGGTTAGCTGGTCAATTGTATGAGCTGAATTGCGGAGTCTAGAGCTAAACAAGTAGAGGTACGTTCCACATGATAGACAATCTTGTATGGAAAAGCTGTATTTTGCTGGTTGGGCTATAGATATGGTTATTTATCACAAAGATCCAATTTATGTTTCTTTGACTAACCATGCACACGGTCTTTATAAATATATTATTTTGTACTACTTGTCCCATGAGTAATGTCTTACCCATTGGAATTTGCAGCAAGGCCAGCCAAGCTTGTTAAAGATTGTGAAATGACTGCTCCAGAGACGACTATTCTTTACCCTAATGCTGGTGGTAACATCCACACTTTCAGAGCTATTACACCTTGTGCTCTCTTTGACGTCCTTTCTCCACCATACTCCGCTGAGGATGGGCGGCACTGTTCATACTTCCGAAAGTCTCAAATGAGTCAACCACCTGGTATGTGGAGATCTTGAAACTTAAGGTTTAAACTTACAGTTATGTTTCTGCTGAGCTTTCTAACTTTGGTTAAAATATCTGCCTACCAGTTGTTTTGCCTGCTGAGATAGATAGCTCACAAGTAATTTGGTTGGAGGAACTGGAGGACCATCAGCCTCCAGAAGGCTTTGTTGTTGCGAGAGGTCTGTATAAAGGCCCTGTAATTAGGAGATGATTTGCTTTGGAGCACAGAATGCATCAAACTGCAAATCAGCTGAAAGACGATGCAAGCTTGTAGTCTCTATTGCCACTATGCAAGCATCATCAGGTCATGTGCAGCCTACGATTTACTTTGTAAATGTCAAAGTGATCTGTGATAATTTAATAGCAGTTTTACAGAACAAGAATGGATGTTTTTTTTTTGTTTGGCTGCCATTTTAATTGTGTCCCACTGCTGGAGTATCTCTAACCTAGTTATGGAGCTCTTATCAGATCAAGACCGTGGAGCACATACTTTTGAGCGTAGTCTAGCATAGCTATTGTTATGATGTACTAGGGAGAACAATGGACAAGCTTTTCCATTTGGTGATTTCAGAAAGAATTTGGTGTGGGGATACCATTTCTTCTGTGTAACACAGCAGCATTACTATTTTCGGGCATGGCTGTAAATTACAATTACGGGGGAGGAACCGTAAACAATTCTGTGCGCATTACCGCCATGTTTCATTTACGTCCGTTGACAGCACTGTAGTTGAACATGTTGCTCAACTTCTCGCCGCCGTTTATGGCTTCTTTCTTTCTCCGAGTAAAAAAAAAAGGCACTTGAGAGGGAAAATTGCCTAAAACTTTGTATAAGTTAACTCTCTGCTGACTTTCATAAAACGGCACTATTTATGAAAGGAAGGTGGAGTAGCGCCCGCGAGCTACTCCACCTTCCTTTCATAAATAGTGTTCAATCAAACATTTTTAAGCTTAACTAAATTTATAAAAAAATACTAATGTGAATAATAATAAATAATAATTGGATTTATCATGAAATATGTTTTCATGATAATACCTCTTTAGAGTTTTGTGTAGTCTTAAACATCAATGTTTTTTTTTTTTCATAAACTGAGTCAAACTTGTGATTTTGTTGGGGATCAAGTATGGACGTTTCGGATCTTGACTAGATTCTCTCAGAAAAACGTTTCATGGACAACCCAGAGTTTTAGGGCAGATCGACAAGTTCACATATAGCGCAGAGAGTGAAAACTTCTTATACAGCCGACAGCTGAAAAACAACCAAACAGGAACTTCAACACGACACAGAAGACCTAAAACATAGACTAGCCTCCAGCTCCAGAAGTATAGCACCTGTCCACATTTTTTTATAAGTTGTCCACAGAATTCATACAATGTTTACAGAGCACAAGAAAAAATATCTGTGTGAGGCGACATATTTTTTGGCCTAGGAGTGTTAGTTGAACAGCACGACAAGTCTACAATCCATTCCGCAGTTGACCCTCATCTGATAGTTCCAAGTGTTGAGGTCATGCGTCAATTCATAAGGTTCTTCTGCTCATCACATTTGCAGCTGCTGCTACATAATCTTCCATCTCCATGCCAACCAACGACAACAATGTAGCAAATAAAATTACTAGATAGTAGATACACAATATGCTGAATAAACTTAGGGCCTGTTTGGTTCCCACCTCCTAAACTAAAGTGGACTAAACTTTAATTAGTCACTTTTAGGGACTAAAGTGCCAAACAAACTGACTAAAAGGTAGACTAAAACACTTTAGTTCCACTAGTCACTCAAGATGTACTAAAAGGTTACTAAAACATTTTAGTCCATTTTAGTTTAGAGGTGGGAACCAACTGTCCGACACATCAGATTACACACAAATGTGGCACTAGATAAAGTTCTATGATTCTATAAGCACAAGTACTGACATATCCAGGTGATACAGTTATGAATAGAAAATGTATCAGGAATGGAAGCCTAATCTGTTTTGACATTTTATTCTTTGGGATGCATTACATTTTGCAATATCTCGGCCTTTTTTCGGTTTTGAGTACTATTACATTATTTCGCTATGGACAGTAAGAAAGAAAGCTGAAGTCATCCTATATGAATATAAGATTTACACCAAACCTAAACCACCACCTACAGATTACCATGAGAAACATACTGACCATAGTCAAGCAAACATGGCATGTGAACTCCAATTGCCAACATGGTAAGTGGTAACCAGCAGCTGTATCAAGTGACTACCACATCTGTAAAAGACAGAGGTGTATCTTGGGAGCTCGTCAAGTGCCAGTGAGGTATATGTCCCTGATGGCCTTCAAGGCATCAACACCGTGAATGGATAAATACCAATTTTATGATATCTCTGAATCCAATGAAGTTCGTTTTTCTACCACCTGAACAAAAGAGTTCATAGAAGCATATAAGAAATGGCTCCATGACGTGTGAGCATGTAATCAAAACAAAAGAGTAAAACATAGAGATATATGCAAAGTAGAAGAAGTTAACTCTTACATCTGCAAATCTTATTTGTCGTGGCCTCGAAGGTTTATGATCATTCTCCTTTGGTTGCATTGTGGCGCAGGGAGCTTGTTTCTTTGAGTGTACTTGAATTCCAAGAAAAGATGGCAGAGGTGGCTTATTTGTCACGGATGGCAAAGTGCGAGAAAGCCACGACTCTGAAGGTGATTTTGGGACAGGTAAAGGAAGCAGAGATTGCAATGGTATGGTTTCCTTTTTGGCAACATTATTGTCTTCCAAATGTTGTGGTAACTCATGACTAGCATCCTGCGGCAAATCTTTTCCATCATGAAATGGAAATGTAGGTTGTCTACACTCAGAAATCTTTTCGGTCAATGGATCATTGACTTGATCTTTCACAATCGAGTTCCTTCCAACTATCTTTTGCCTCTCAGGCTGAGAGTCATATATATTTGTATTCGAAGCTGCCTTTTTATCAACAAGCACACCTAAGTGGCATGTGTCTGAATCAGTATCTCCATGGTGATCCATTGAATCTTCATGCACTGCTCCATCTGGTCCTGAGCTCATGGAACTTGATCCCTTAAAGCTACTATGATCTGATCCAACCAACGAGGTTCGATCATGGTCTTTCCCAAACGAACCAGAACCATTGCTCCTACTTACCTTGTCATACTTATCTCCTGTTCCAGACGATCCATTTGGTTTACTTGATGGCGACATCACAGGATAGCTGCGATAAGGAGACATGCCACCAGCTATGGAGTGATAATATGGTGAAGATCCATCCCCAGTCGGTGAATCACTCCAGAAAGTGAGCTGATTCGACTCACTTGTCAGCTTGCTCCTACCATCCTCTCCTTGACCAAGATACTTCTGCTGTAACTTATGCTTATACACGTCCTCCCAGGATTGCTGCACACAAAAAATCCATATGGTTAGAACAATCATTCCTAAGAATGAGCACAACTACAAAGCATAATAATCCAACATGCATGCAATGTGCGCTGGCATTAGTACCCCACTGGAATCACATCCCAGGTGCTTCTTCTGCGAGCTCCGGGCAAGCGGACTCTGCGCCATTTGGCCTCTGCCTTTGCATGGCAACTGCCTGCCTCTAGCTTTCTTGCCGCGCTTCATTGCAGGCATTGGATTCAAGAGCAACAAGGAAGTTTTCGCACAAAGGCTAGGGAGCAAACCACACCCCTTGGCTGAAAACCCCCGGGCACTATGCACATCATAGTCCTCGTCATCCCCTTCGTCCTCCTCTTCATGCTCTTCGTGCCTTGGATAGGCGCAGGACAAGTAATTCGGCGGCAGGTGCTGGTACGGGAGCTGCACAGGCGCTCTCCTCGTCCGATCCTCGCCTGCCTTCACCGCAGCCGCGCGCGCGTGCTCGCGGCCATCGTTGCCGGCCTTCCGAAAGGTGTACTGCGGGGAGCCCACGGCGACAGCCTGCGCGGCCGGCAGGAAGCGGTCCATCATGAAGCCCCGCGCGCCTGGCTCGGCTCCGTGGCCGGGGTCCGGAGCGCCGCTGAGGCCGCTGACGCTGCAGTTCATGGCGAAGGACTCGGTCCGGGAGAGCGTGTCGAGCGCGTCGGAGAACCTCTCGTCGTCCTCTTCGTCTCCCACTTCCCCGCCGCCGACGATGTCGCCGTGCTGCTTCCGTAGCACCGCAGCAGGCACCGGGGGGAGCGTCTCGTGCTTCTCCACGACTTTGGTCGACTCCGCCGCCACAGCGTCTTCCACCACCGCCGCCGCCGCCACCTTGCGCGACGCGGCGACGGTCCGGGAGCCTTGGTCGGCGCCGCCAACGCCACGAGGCGCCCGGAGATCGAGCTCCGCGAGGGCGTCGTGGTAGGGGCTGCCGGTGCCGCCGCCGATGTCCTCCTCCTCCTCGCCCGGCCGCCGCGTCCAGGAAGACGTCTCCCGCGGGGGCGTCGGCGGCGCCGCCGCGCGGCGGGTGCGGACGCTCTTGGGCTGGCCCGGGCGCTGCTCCCAGGCGAAGGGCACGGCGCCCGGGTGCCGCAGCGGCCCGGAGTTGATCTTGTGCCGCGGCGGCGGCGGCGCGTCGGCCAGGCGCGCCGAGCGGAGCGGCGCGCCCAGGTCGATCCGCTGGTCGGCGCCACCCACCGCGCGATCCGCGCGCATCGCCTGTCCGTAGGAGGGGAGCTCACTCGGGAGCCACGGAACGGAAAGGGGTTCGGCGGTTCGCGCCTTGCTTCGGCCGCCGGGAACGGGCGGGCGCGGCGGCGAGTGTTGGAAGCGAGAGGCAGGGAGAAGGATCTGTACCGCGACGCGCGACGCCTTGCCGTGCTGATGGAAATAATAGACTAGCACCCGGCGAGCGAGCCGCCTCCGCGGCTCCACTTCACTAGTGCGGAGTGACACGGTGCGGTGGGGCGGCGGCGCAGCCCGCACCCGCAGGGTAAATGCTGCGCGTGCGGCGCGGGGATGGTGACTCGGGCGGGCGCGTGGGCACCGGCCGTGTGTCGTGGGTGCTCGCGTCAAGACTCGAGGGAGTGAGTGCGGGGAAAGAGTGCGAGACTTTTTGGGGGCGATCCGCCTAAAAAGGTGGCGCGCGCGGTAGTATTCTATGGCCACTCGGCACATGGACTGACGCACGTCGCACGGGCCGGCCTCTGGCGACGGCGAGTGCCGCCGTGGTTCGGACGGACGACGGGGGCGTGACCGCATCAGCGTTCGCACGCCGGGTTAGGCAGAGGCTGGCAGGCTGCCATCTCCGTCAACCAAAGTCTGGTCTTGTTGAGCAGGTCTGGATTCAGTCGCCTAGGATAAGAGATTATCATTTCCACTCCACGATTTGTTCAGTACTAGCACTAATTTTCTATCCATCCGTACTGCAGTAGTAACAACTGCCCTCCATCGGATTCCTAATGCACGATTCGTACTCGTCTATAAACAACAGATAACGGTGCTCTTGCTGAGGAACAAGAACAAACAAAGTGTGAGAACTCTGCTCCACCGTACGGCCTGGGCAATGCGACAGAGACATGCGCGTCCACTTGGCCCTGTGCCAACTGGATCGTCAAGGATCCATTCCTCTTGCCGTGTCACCCGCGTTATGTAGGATTATGAGCCGCCATTGGTGATGGGCTTCTGTCATAAATCTCGTGCCATTACTGCGAAAACTGCAGCAGCTTAACTAACTACACTCAGTAGGTGCGTTCTCTGTCGCTCTCCGATATTAGAGTAGAGAAGATGCAATGTCGGCGTCGACTGCTCGGGTAGCATGCAGATCACGTCGAATCAGGTCGTTTTCTCCGACAGCCAGCGCGAGGACGATGGTCGATGGGGGTGACCACGGAACAACTAGATCTGCAGCGACCATCGACACAGCTGGGTCTTTTTTTTTTTAAAAAAAAACAAGAATTAAGAAAATGTTTCCCAAACTTTAATATTAGCAACAAAGCGTATTGCACACTAATCAAAAGCTCCAGTTCAGTTTCTCATCCGCTGGCTTATCAATTATATTGCAACTTATTTTCATTCATAGAATACAATGCTGGCCCTAAGCGGTGGCAAGAGGTGCGATGGCTGAGGGTCTATGCGTGGAAAGGGCCCAAACCTAGGTATATAAATCCTCGGACCCTATAGTCTATTAGATATCGGTAAACTAATGAGAAGAGAGGCAGAGACCTAACACGGCGGCTAAGAAGACAACATCAACTTTTCTATCTTTCTTTCCCATTTTCCTTTTCACCCTAGCCCTTAGGTGGAGAAGAAGTGAGGAGTCATCCCCACACACACTAATTGTGATTCAGGAGTTCGCGACGCGTTGACACACACACGCGAGCATGCGGTGAGTCGGCGAACAGGCAAAGACTCCACGCCTCAACGGCAGCGACATCTTGATATTGGTTCTTGGTTTTCTTAGTGTCTTGCGAATTGCGATCGCCGATCAGGCGAACAGAAGTTTATGTCCAGGTCCACGTATTTTCCCCTTGTTTTAGTTATATTCTTCCTTAAGGTAATCTTATTAGTTCTATAAGTGCAAAATATATTGTTTTTTAGTCTTCATTGTTCCTTGATAAGTATCGAGTAATGTTAAATTTAAAATAAATTATTGGATTTGTTTTCGCTTTGCAAGTAATATTAGTATGTATATATTATATGATTTTTCAAATGGTCTAGATCAGGCAGTCACGACAAGTTCGCCATAGGGCTCTCATAATCCTAGGGCTACAGCTGATAGAATACTATTGAAATAACCAAAATTAGCTGGCTTAACCCTAGGGCTACTGCTGATACAGCTGGGTTAATTCTCCAAATGCCTATGGCCACAGCTGGACTTTAGAGGATCAAAAAATGATGTGTTCATATGACTTCGTCAGAGTGCTAAAATTGAGATTCTGCATGCCTTCCTCCTCAAGGAGATGCTAATTTGACTAGATTATATGCCTAACGTCGATCGCTTTGCTTGCACACTCAACAATTCCAGCCTCGGCAGAGTTGACATATGCGGTGATGGCGTGATGCCTTGAATAGGTCGTTGACCCTGCATTCATATGCTTGGCTTGAAACTGAGGCGGTGGTCAAGAAAACGGGGGATCGATCACATGCAGCTCACTCACAACTAACTACAGAAGCCACTTTAGACATAGTACAGTAACTTACGTACAAAATTACATACCAAGTCACTTTACTTAGTACAGTCACTTCAGAATTACTAAGTCACTCACAACTAAGTACAGAATTACCAAGTCACTTCAGACTCAGTATGTGCACGCAGAATTATTAGCTGTCCAAGGCTTTATTAAGACATTCTTCTCAAAAAAAAAAAAAATTGACAGGAGACATTCTTCTCATGTTTGTTGTTGCTGCAAATACTACCAGTGCACACATTACTCGTCTACTGCCAGTCTTCTGTGTAAACGCCTAAAGAGCAATGGTAGTGATAAACTCGTAATCCGTAGAAATGACGCTGTGGCAGTGCCGTAATGAAGACGGTAGACGTTATTCCACGCTCCGACAAGGTTAAACTAACTGCTTGCGTGCACAAGATGGAGTGACACTCGAAGTCGTCTGGACAGACGGACGGTGGACACCAACCCTACTAGCACAACTTGCGTAGCAGTACACTAGCGCAGTAAGTTACGTAGCAGTACAAGCACGGCAATCAATCATTTATCCTTGCATTGTATGCTCAGCGGACCATGTCGAGTGTTGATGACCGCCGGCCGGCCGGCATCACCAACACGGTCCGCTAGCAGGGTTTTTTTTTACCGACCGGTCGGCGGAAACCGCCGGGGTCCGGTAACGGTAAACCGCTCCGGTTTACCGGTAACCGCCCGGTAACCGGCCGAATCCAAATTTGAATTCAAAGCCTGCTGTTGTTCGAGCCGGTTTACCGCCCGGTTAGTCCGGTTTACCGCTCGGTTTGAGCGGTTTGCGCGGTTTTTCCAAAATTCAAATTTAATTTTTTTAAAAAAATGCTAAAAAGATTCCTAAAAATACTTCATGATTTGTAGAATCCAATGATGTCAAAATTACTCAAATTTGAGTGTGTTTAGTATATTTTTTTGACATTCATGATTTAATGGGCCTTAACGGGCGGCTGTGTTTTTTTTTTTTTTTCTTTTTTTCAAACTTCTAAACGTCTAAATAAATATTAAACGAACTTAAATTTGAATAATTTTGGCACCATTGGGTTCTATAAATTATGAACTATTTTTAGAAAAATTTTCAGCATTTTTTTTTTTAAGTTGAAATTTGAATTTGGGGACTTACCGAACCGGTCCGAACCCGAACCGGACCGGTCCGGTAAGTCCGGTAACCGCGGTTTACCACGGTAAGCCGAGCGGTAAAAAAAGCCGTGTCCGCTAGTAGCTCGCGGTAGATGGGCACAGGCAGAGATGGTCAGTGCAGTGCGGCAGGCGGCAGCCAGGGGAAGGGGAGGCACGACCGCACGGCCGCACGAGCCCTGCCGGCCGGCCGGCCGGTGCCGAGCTCGCATCATGCACGGGCAAAAGGAAATCGGACTCGAGGTAGCGTGTGAACGAATTCAAGATCGGGGCGCGCGGGCCGCGGGGCATCCATGGACCGTGTGAAAAGCGGACTCGCGGCTTCGAGGCGACTCCGATCCCTAGCGCAGCAGCGCTCGTTACTCCTGTCGGCCGGCCGGCTGCGCGGCACGGTCCCGTGGCCAGTGGCCTCTCTCGGCAGGCAGGACGGGCCGCGCCATGTGCGCCCGTGAGCGGCCGTGGCCGCGTCCGCGTCCTACCTGCAAGCTTCCATTATTCCATTTCCACCGGCCGGCTTCCGACGATGATTTCTCGACTGGACGTTTCTTCTACGGCTGTACGCCTGTACTAGTGCGAGACACGAGTAGCTGCGCCCATCTGCGGACTGCTGGAGCCCGTACGTGGCGACGGTGGCGTACGGTACGAGTGGCACCGGCCACCGGCCAGTGTTGGTGTTCGGTTGTTGAGGTCATCACTTTCAGCTACTACGTTTGTACAGGGTAGGGTAGGTGCCTCTCTCGCGCGTGCCCACTGGGCGCTGCTGATGTACTGCCACCAAGTGTTTACTGCTCTGTTTCGTGGTACTGCAATGCTGATCCAAGTAATCGGAGTGTTTTTTCGAAATCAAGTAATCGGAGTGTTAGGAAGAGCACGGAGGATGCTAGGCGATTCACTGAGGAAATCCTGAGCCAGCAGTCCGATCCGGGCAACAAAAATTTCAGGCGTCATATATATGCCGACATGCGTCACGGTCGTGTTCAAATATTCCAGCAAACCATCTCAATCCACGTTGGTAATTGCTCTCGTCTTCAGAATCCACGTTGGTACCTGCTCTCGTCTTCAGCTCGCTGCCTTTGAATTTTGTCTGATACAACGAGTGATGAGATGCGTGCTCCAATCATGGTGTGCCTTCAGTTCTTTGTCAGTCTCGGCCTCTCGGGTGCATGGCATCTCTGCTGCAATGGGGTTATTGACTTATTGTCGTTGCAAAGCCCGGGCCCGACGGATTCATGATCGATACATTGATACCGCATCCATCGAGTACTCGCGTAAGGCGTATCGTCGAAGCAAAGAGCTAGGAGGCCCCCTTGTATTAATACTGCTATACTGGTGTTCCAGCCTGTGAGAGATCTGCATTATTAAAGGGTCTTTGGACTCTTCCTTCTCACGAAATTTTAGTCTACAAGGTCCCCTGATTTGGAATCTCAAGTTTCCAAGACTTCGTTATAGGCCAAAAGTCTACTGAGTACTGACGGCGACGACGGGGCATGCGGTATCGAAGTGCCAAAAGATTATGAGAATGGCTGAAAGAGAAAACCAATCACAATTCATAGATGTTTGGCGATTCCATGCTCAGATCGTGTCTTTGGTTCTGAGGGGGATCCGTGAGCTGACTTTGTAATAGATCGTGTATCTTCTTAATGCAATGCGGGCTATGCCTGTTCTAGAAAAAAATAATAGAGTAGCAAAGCAAGTCACAAGTGATCTCAAGTCCGGGTGCCCGACCTGTATCGAGAATCTGTTGATCGCAGACCGTAACCCCAGAATTTGAGGAATGAATCTCCCCGATCACAAAAAAAAAAAGAGACTGTTCTACTTCAGTTGGACCGTTCCATTGGGCCCAATGGTATGGGAAGCCCATGGGGCGATATATCAGAAAAATCCGAAAATGAACGGCTCTACGGAAGGAAAAAACTCAGGGAAAACAAAAGGCGGCCTTGGGTTCGAGATAAGCCCAAATAATCACCGTTCGGAATGTGGCCCAATAAATGGGCCAAACAACGTTGAAATCCAAGGCTGGCCCAAAAGTTACTCTGGGCCTCCCCATCAACTCGGGACTTTGTCTCAAAAAAAAAATCAACTCGGGACTAACAATCCAATGATTCATGCGATTGCTCCTCAAGCAGACGTTGGATTGGATCAGTGTAATAGCAAGGGTGTTCACATTACATTAGCGTCTCCGCGACCTTAATCTAGTGACATTTTACGTCTGGGATGCCTTGTTGCAGTGCCGTGTGAGCCTGGTCCCATGACTGGCACATGCGCACTAAGAAAATTCAGAAGCCTCGGTAGAGGTCTGGCTATATTGGTGAAACAGGTGACCCTTGCGCAGGCCCCGCCAGATCTAGCCTAAAAGGGCCTGAGCAACGAGCAGATACGATGTGCAGCGTCGTCATTGCCTTTAGCTTTAGGTAGACACCGATGTGTCGAGCAAGAGGGCAAGGGATAGAGAGCACACTAAGGAATGGAGATAAATCAAGGAAGAATATGTTCAGGGGATGAGGTCGTGACGCGAAGGCATCCAGTGCACAGTCAGACTTTACGTAGCGACGCACATATTCCTCCCATTAGGGAAATTATTCGGCACGAGAGGAGCAGCCGGGCACTCACTGTCGATGCCTGTTTAACGCTTGTATTAAACCGACAGACACGGCACGGTTATTTTTTCCAAATCAAGTCTTTGTCCATACGTCTGAACAAAGAAAGACGCACTTGGTAAGAATTAGATGTACGT
Organism: Themeda triandra; assembly: GCA_018135685.1. Classification (NCBI taxonomy): domain Eukaryota; kingdom Viridiplantae; phylum Streptophyta; class Magnoliopsida; order Poales; family Poaceae; genus Themeda; species Themeda triandra. The sequence continues at coordinate 147,021 of JAENPR010000767.1, read as the reverse complement.
AGTCCTTGTGTAGGTATGTGACGATATACAGATGGAGCACAAGTGTCACATCTGTGATGCTCTCCTAGTGCACTGAAAAACACTGCAGGGAAGCACTCGGTACTTTGGGTAGGGCCGACGCCATGGAAAACTCGAAAGCCGAAACTCGCGCTGCCAATTTTGCAATTGCACTTGGTACGCCTCGTCACTTTCTGAGCCGTGTGCGCAGGCGCCAGGCGCAGCCACTCTATTATCTCGTACGAGCCGCGCAGGTAACCACGCCCACGCACACGCACACGGGCGTGCACCGTGCACGTACGCGCCCCACCACGATCTCGAGTAGTCGAGTGGAATTCCAAGAAGGAATCATCATCAGCTACTCAAACCCAACCCAAGCAGTCCAGGACCAGGTCCATTCCATGCCGTGCCATCACTCTCGGTGAAAAGCAGCGAGCAGATGTGAGTTGCGCCAAAGTGAAAAAACCCTCCTGTTCAACTCTTCAATCCCGCCCTAAAAAGGAGATTCTGCCAGCGCTAACTCCTCGTAGGCCACATTGGCATGCCCCATATAGCAGCAGCTCGGTGAGTGACCGAGTGCTAATGTGGACCTCGATCATCGATCGAGTTGATTGATGGAAAGCCGCCCGGGCGCTCATCAGCCTCCGGTCCCTTTTGCTGCATGCCTAATGGCAATTGACCGCGACAGCCGAGCACTAAACCCGGCCCGCCGCTGTAAAGTTCGTCCCCCGGGCGTTGTTCAGCCATTTGACTTTTGGCGATGGCCGATGGATCGTCGACGGGTTTTGATCGATCGGCGAGGCGGTCCCCCACGCACTACGCTCGCGCTCGCCGCGTATCTTGGCAGCTGCGGACGAAAGCGAAGCCCGCGATGCTCTTTTTATAGGACGCTAGAAAGGTAGTTACGAATTATACGGCTGCCCAGCTACCATGGTTCACGGCTCAGCCGCACAGGTCGGATAAGATTGGATGGCTTCGTTCGTGCATCATGTGGGTTCTGACGATCGGCTGGCTAGGTGGTCGGACTGTTGCGACGGCAGACGTCCTGGGGATGGACTCTGGTCGACTCTGGAGGTGATCCAATCCAATGGAAGTGTGGAACCCATAATTGGCGCCTGATGAGGGAGATCATGTTGGATTTATTATGGGCTAGGCCCATTTTAGATTTAATAAATCAAATAAACTCTACAAGTGTAATTGTGGAGAATATTAATCAGACGGACGGGAAGTTCAACGTTCTTCGACTTGACTTATATTGTGAGAATTATTCCACTTAATTTGAGAAGTAAGTAAAAGCGACTGGTGTCTGCCGTGTGCCACACGCCGCACACACCGCTTGCCGCCGGCGCGACCGCCAACCTCCATTGTTGCTGCTCTTCGCGTTGGGAAGAGTTCGTCTTCTTCCTCTACATCCCGGAGAAGAGATCGGCGAGTTCGTCTTCTTCCTCTACATCCCGGAGAAGAGATCGGCTCTTGCAAGTCTTCATCATGGCGTTAGAAGATGGACAGACTTCTGAGCGGGGTATGAACTGTTCATTTCCTTTTTTGTTTTTACGTTTCGATCATGCCTCGTTTCGATAGCCGTTATGCGATGCTTCGCATTTGTTGTCGCTATGTTTCACTAGATCCGTAACATCGTGCCAGCCCTTATATTGTCTCTCGTTTACCGTCTCTTATATGTTTTATCTATCTCTGTTCCAATAGGCCTTAAAATGTTTCGTCAATTGTTTTCTCGCATGTTCCAAAGAGCTCTGTTGAGATGTTTCTTATGCAACTGCTTTCAACCATGATATACATGTTTAATCTTGATGCTATGCAATATATGTCATATTTATATGTCTTTGATTATGATATGCTTTGCATGATTATTAATCACATGGTTCATGTTCTTTTGAACATGATTGATGCTATTCAACCTGGGCATTCGGTAAATACCGATCCGATCGGTTCGCACTTCAGTACTAATACAAATTCGGTTCCCGAAAATCGGTGCCGATCGGTTCCTAAAAAATTGATGCAGGAAATTCGGTATCGGTAAATTCGGTTCGGTTTCGGTATTTACCGAACAAGATCAACCGAGATGTAATAGCAAGTTTGAAAACTAATTTTGACATGATTTCATAGATAATAATAGTGCAAAAATACATATACATATAAAAGTCTAAGATTATAAGTGGGAGTGGCAAAAATACATAATATAATAGTCTAAAATAGTATAAACAATGATACAACAACACTCAAACTTATCATATTTTAGATAAATTCGGTAAGTTCGTAAATTCGTATATTCGGTTCGGTTCGGTATTTACCTCGGTAAATTCGCACCAGAACCTGGTATCAACAGAACCTAATTATTCGGTTTCGGTATTTTTCGTTCGGTTCGGTATTTTTCGGTTCGGTTTCGGTTTTCGATTTCGTGCCCAGATTGAGATGCTATGATCTTTATTTACAATTATATAAATGTCATCATCATTTTGTTAATTTATGAAATTAAATTGATATGGAAATTGCCTTATATTCTAACAGATCAAGGGCCGTGTACCAGTACGCGTGTAGCAGACGTGTGCATGCGTGTAGCAGCCGTGTGCATCATATCATCGGCGGCGATACTGCTGGGCGAGATCGGCTGGGCGGGCTCAACCGGGCATGGGTCCCCAGCTTTCCGGTGACAGCGACGGCAGAGCCCGGATCACATCGATCTGCCTGTCGATCCGTGCGTGCCTGGGTGCGCGCGCGTTCTGATTTCTGAAGCGGATTCCTCCTGCAGGGATATCTATCAGGACGAGTCAGTTTGCTGTAGCCGCTTGCGCGCGCTCGCGCGCCTTGTGCGCTGACACCCACCACCTGATGATCCCGTGCCGCGGCAGGCTCGCCCATGCCGCGGACGTGACTAACGATTCATCAGGTCGGCCGTCGTCGGCGTGGTACGATTTGCAGCGCTGCTGCCCGCTTATCGTCTCGCCGGCGGGCAAGGTAGTATTGTGAGCACTAGTGAGCGGAATCGACATGCTCTGTTTCAGGATAGTGTGCAATGACACGGACACGAAAGTACCAGCGTATCAGATGCGATCCCGGTCCACTGTACAAACGATTTTGGAATGCTGGTACTGTACCGTCATCATGTTCAGAAGAGGCTAGGAAGAGTAGAATCGTTCACGCACGTCAAGGATCTCAGGCCTTGTAGTTGCTGACTCGCTGGTGTTGTCTACAGTTTTTTCGGTTTTTTTTTCTACATACTCTTTCTTGAATACTATACGCTTCTAGCGAGAGCCCCAGGAGATCTACACGATTACCGAAAGAAATTTCGATATTATACAAATGGCTGACAATAAGGATAAGATCAGCATCACAAACCTAGCAAACAGAAACAAATTTCGCTTTTTCTTTTTCCCTACATACATTTCTCAGCGAGTTTTCTTTCTGTTCATGATCAGGAAACGTGTTGTATTCCAACTTTTGTCAACGTCAAAAAAGAGGCAAAGTAACATCCAGGGTGGGAAGATTTACAGGTTCAGATCCTTCTCACCTAAAAGTTCAGGGTCCATGGCAGCCAAAAGACCCCCAAGACAGACGATCCACCACGTATACGCACTCAAAGCTTCGGCGAATTTGATGAGCGTCTCCCCATAGGTATTTGAATGGGCTCAAACTGATGCGGGGCGTGGATAATCCACCTCTTGTGCCCCGCTCTTCAGCGCAACGTGAGGTGAAGGAACATATCGATCGAAACTAATGGATTATGGATGCAACCAATCTGTCGTCAAGTTGGGTCTGCTCTCCTCTCCTGTGACCACAGAGACCTAACTGGCTGATTTTAAGCCATCCGTAGCTCCCGATCCGGTCCCCCAGGGACAGACTGCACTGGGACAGACTGCACTGTGCGCGACGACTCCAGCACAGGACGTATTGCTTTCGTGCATGCGTACAAATATACATGCACGCATTGACGCACGCACGCAAAGAGATACATACATACGGATCGGCAGACAGGCAGGTGGTCCGGCTCTAACTTGTTGTGCCATGCAAATAAACCTGTGATTGTCACACCGATTTGATCTTGTCAGTTCGCATTAAGTGAGACTGACAACGTCTAATAAAGTATTTTTTGCGATTAGTCTAATCTAATAATAAAGCTAATTAAAGCGCGTCAGGGTGCCGATTATTAGAGCTCAAATGCATGGATGATTCAGCGATCCACGAGTGGCTAGCTCTATCGACATGGACAACACGCTGGCTGGATACATGACAATTGACAAGAGCATCAAGGGCTAACTGTAGCGCACTGTGTGCGCTACCGCTTTCGAAAGAGAAACAAATAAATAAAGAGGGCGGGCCACAAATTAGTACTATACCGTATAGTAGTAGACAACTTGCTCAAGAAAAGACGAAATAAAGAGAAGGATATAAAAGCAAACCAAACGCGCACACAATCATCTCATTCTCATCTGAGCCCATTTGATTTGTCGCATATATGACGAAGAATGAAGCTCATGCAGAGATCGTCTTATCAGCAGCTGTCAAAGATCGACAGCGCACCAACCAAACGATTGGTCTAACCAGTGTCATGCTACAGGACAGATCATAGTTCTTCAGCGAGGAGGACATGAGCTAATAATCAAGAGTACTACTCCTACTTAGGAGTAGTTCTTTATCTGCATTCACCATGCATTTCCGCGAAATTTTGTTTGGTTCAGCCGTTCAAGACGACGAAACAAAAAGGTTTCAGTCGTTGTAACCTGTACGGTCCGATAGGGAAATAAGCGTACGTGGAGGCTAACGTTATTGGGGGCAAGAGTTGCGATTCGCCACGGCAGATCTTGGCAGGAGAGAAAGCGAATCGCGAGCCCAAAAGAGACACCGATTATCGGTTCGGACGCTGTCGTTTCAGCCTGACGCGAGGCGGCGTAAGAATGGCGTGGACCGATCGATGATAATCGTAGGTGCTGCTGCACTACTGTGCATGTCGCGAGACAGCTTGCTCAGCTCGACGACATTTACACCTGCAGTTTGTTTGGACTGATCTGCCGATAACTACTAACCTATACTACGTGCATTAGACGAGTATATGTGTGCGCGCGTTTTAAGAATTTTAGTCTTCCGGTTCGCCGCAGTTTCAGCTGTCTGGTCAAGATCATGCATGATCTTCGTTGATTTGGCCATGCAACCACAACCACTGAACGGCATTTGTCACAAGTCACAACTGTACTGTTACTGTTTCCTTTCTCCACCCTTATCGTGTCGACTTTCTAGTGTCGAGAGGAGAATCACTTTCGTAGTACGTTCTCTCTTTCACTAGCCCCTACTACTACTAGCTAGCAGCATTTTGTTCGCTGTGGCGACTCGACGCATGCATATGACTGCACGATCATGGACCACGGATAACGCTCCAATTATCCACCGCACGCACGCCTTTAACTTTCTGTAATCGGCAACGCATGACATGTGCTTTGTGGTTTCTGACATGGAATGGATGGAGGAACAATCCCCTTTCACCAGCAGAGGACGTGACAGATGCTGCGCTCATTAATCCCCCCATCTGCCCAATTATCCGTCCCGAACGAACGATTCTCACACAGGCGTCGCCATGACCCTAAAGGCTAAAGCTAGAAATATTCTCCTGGAATTTGTAAGTCCGCAACGTCTCGCTAGCAAGATAACCATGAGATGAGAGCAATGAAAAGAGAGCCTTTGCCGCGCACTGTAGAGCTTTGACACCACGGCCGGCCGGCTGGCTCCGGCCACGAGCCCACGAAGATTGTATAAAAACGAAAAACAGAGTTCGACGTCGCTGTCCTGGAGCACATGCCAGGAGCCCGAGTGCGCATGCGCATAGGTATGCAGCGCGCACAGTGCCAGTGTGCGATCTGATCCGGTCCGTCACGCGCCTAATGCATGCTGAAGAACTGAAGCCTACTCGCTGATTAAACTCGCCCCGTCGTCCACCCGTTCCAAAACAGGGGAGGCGCCCGGCAACATCGGAGCAGCTGCACGTTCGCCGCGAGTCCCGGCACGGAGAGAGGACGGCGGCTGAGGATCCACACGCGCCACGCCCGACGCGGGGTTTGTCTTGCCTGCCGACCACGCCAAAGCCATTGGCTCGTGTCCTGCACACCGTCCCCTCCCAGCGCTCGACACGCACGCCGCACACGCATACTATACGGGGCCCGAGCACAGGCTTGCCCGATTAACCCGCCACGTGTCATGAATGAGAGGCCGCTCCGATCATCTGCAAATTTTACTACTACCGTCCCAGGCCCACAGCATCTGGTGTGGCTCGACATCCTCTGACCTTGTAGCAAGACAGCACGAGAATCGAGCTACCTTAATTAGTCACACATTCCCTAATCCTTGTCGAACAGGTGTCAAAGGCGCCCTGAAATCTGAACAGCAGCCTGGTCGTGCAAAAACTAACCAAAGTTTACCAAAGGACGGTCTCATCTCATGTGCGAATTATCAAGTCCCAGTCAGCCTGCCTTGTGGAGCCTTACGTACCGCGACCGTCCCAGGTCGCAGCAAAGCCGAGGAGCGTATCCGTGGCACGTGAGCCTCCGCGCGCGCAGAGAATCTCGTTGCGTTTCATCCCCTCTCCCAGCGGTTTCGCCGTCACAGTCCGCGCTGCTGTCTCTGCTGCGTCTGCTGCGCCGGTGCGGGGACGCCGGACCGATCGGCCGCGCGCTAACCCAGAGCGTTGTCCGCACGTCCACGAGCAGCAGCAGATCGACGACGACCGCTGCTGTTCCCGGGGCCCTAGCCGTATATGGACGCTGATGGCGTTGCGTGTGCTCTGCGCGCGGTCTCGCCTCTACTATCTCGTATGCCCCGGCCTCCTAACACTACACGGACGTATTGGACGGTATCGGAATATCATATATTTTTCGTACGTCAGTACGTGGATGGATGTACGTGTTGGCTGTTACTGTTAGCGATAGCCTTTATCTGTATATATAATATCCTTTGTAGCTACTACTAGTATAAGCTACCAATCGCGGTCCGCGACGTCGTACCTGTACGTGGTAATGCCATAGATTATTGTTAGTATACGATTCCTCGTGCATGGAGATTAACTTTACTTACGCAGTCTCTGATGATCGAGCCTGTCACGGCCGGCGGTCCCTCTGCTTTGGCCTCGCTCGAGTAACGATCGTTGGCTGGCCCCGGCCTTGCATAGTTGCATTGCATCTGTACAACGACCCAAGACGTGCATAATCCGGGCTCATTCAGACTCTCTCGCGAGAGCACAATCATTTTCGTGCGCGATAGGATGCGAATTGTCCCCCTAACCAGCGGCGCGGGTACTTGTCCGCCCCCATGCAGGTCGCTGCAGCAGCAAACACCATCATCTGGCCTTCATTCATCGCAACAGCGACGGCACGGCCCGATACGCTTGCTTCATTGCTTGTGCCTACCTGCTAGCTCCTCGCGCGGTCCAGGCGCGGTTCGTGCATGCCCAAACCGGCCAGGCGGCCAGCACGTTCATATGGCACCACGTAGGTAGAGGCCGGCACGGATGTTACTGCTGCTCCCGGCACTGTTCCCCCGGCCGTCTCGTCGGCCTCTGTGTTCCATATTGGTTCCACGTCAACGTGTGGAGCGTGGTCCAGGGCCTCCTGGACCAGGTTTTACAGGCAGGCAGGCCATCCTCTTCGGTTCACCGAAGCACATGCATGGTGCGCCCACGAGAGCCACTGCGTAACGCAAGTACAAGGCCGAGGAGGGGTGTCAATGATTTGGGCCAGCCGGCCAGAGAGCGGGTTCCACTTTCACACCAGACGCCACCCCACCACTATATACGATCAGCGTGCGGCGCAAAGGAGGATCGGAGGGTAAGAATGATGCACGAAAGGCAAAACAGAGTGAACAGTAGCGATGAACTGATTGAATTTTTTTTCACAGTTCCTACTCGGTTCTTCGCCACAGGCACCCACACCACTTCTTTATGTATACATCTTCCCACGTTTGAATGGAGCCAACACGAGAGACAGCAGTGGAAATAGTAGAATAAACAGGGGAGGAGGACCGCCTGGGGCTGCCGCCACTGCTGACTGTAGAGTGGACTGGCAGCATTGAGCAGCGGCAGCTGCCGACTGATCGAACAAGAACCAGTTCCCTCGCCGCCCGTGGGTCGCGAATTTTTTTATTTTTAGCACTTTTTTTTAACTATTTACAAATCTGCCACGGTGAAATAACTATTTCCAAATCTAGCAGGTTTTCACGGGCCTCAGGCAAAGGCGCGGCTTTCCACCTTAACCGCGCCTTGCATGGAGGCGCGGCTTGGGCGGCTACGTGGCAACCCCAAACCGTCGCTCCCGGTGACGTGGCCGGTCAAGCCGCGCGCCTCCATCGAGGCGCGGCTTAACCGCGCCCGCATCTAAGGCGCGGCTCGGGCGTATAGAGGTCCGGCCCGAGCCCGAGCGGTTCATTTGTTTCGTCGCTCGCCGCGCGCCGCCGTCGCCGCCGCGGCTCGTCGCCGCCCGCCCGTGGCCACGTCCCCGTCGTCGTTCCGGAGGTCTTCCCCTCCTCCACCACGCCCTTGCCCTCCCCGCCTCTCCCCCTAGTCCTTGTGGGTAGGGGGCGGCTATGGGGGTGAGGGATGGTGGGGCTGGGATGGCGCCGCCTTAGGCCATCTCCACCGCTTGGGAAGCCCCCCACGCTTCACTACCCACAAACCGAGAACCGTAAGTGTCCCGATCCTTTGTTTTACCCCTCTTTGGTTAGAGTGACATGCCTAGTTGAATTATGTCGCCTTGGTTCTATAGTTAGTTGGCTAGGATGATTTGGTTAACGTTACTTAGTTGTAGCTAAGTGGATACTTGGTTAGTTTAATTATGTGTACATGGTTAATTATTGATTCCATACTATATATTGTTCCATATTTTTCGATAGATGGAATTGTATCGTAAGGAGTATTGGACCAAGAGGGGTCGCCCTAAAGAATTATACCCCGATGCCTCTTGCAAAGATGCCCCGTCCCTCCGGAACTCCCCGTCCCTCTTTGTGACCGTGGTAGAGAATGTCACGTGTACCTATCTCGCCATCCCGACACCGCCGCCCGTGCCTTCTACACTTGTAGTTCACAAGCGGTAAGTAATTCTTGCACTTTCAATTTGTCATATTTTACGTGACTAGTCAACCGGAAATTTAATTTATGGTTGTTTTGCAGGACCATAAGAAGTGTTATTTCTTCCAATGGATCGACGGGCCGGACAAGTTTGATCCTAGCTACCTTCTCGTTCAAAGTGGTTATCAATGGTGTAAAGGAAGGCAACCACATAGCGAGGTTTAAACGGTGGGTGCCACCTCCACCTAACCCCCGCCAATGAATGAAGAGGAGAAGGAATTAGCCAAACTTAGACGTCTTGAATCACCGCCTCCATTTGTCATTGTGGAGACTATTCGTGATCGCGATGAAAATCCTAATGAATTTGAGTGTGCCAACCCTTATCCCGTAAGTTTCTAGTGTTTGTGTATGTGCATGCTCGGACCTTTTATTTCCAACTCTATGTGCATCCCGTAACCTTCTATTTTGTAGGATCGGGCATATACCGCGCTCCGGAAATGCCTCTTCGGGGAGTGGCCGTGGGGTCCCAAGTCTTATTGGCCGGAGGAACAACGGGAGAAGAAGAGGAAAACCGTTGTCCCCGCTCCTCCCGTGTTATGCAAGTGTGGCGTCGAAGCTCGGTACGGCCTAGTTCCTTCGGAGGTTGGAATTGGCTATTGGTGCGGCCATATGGTCGACTATGATGAGGTTGGTGCAATTACTGTGAGAATTGTGTTCTTATGTTTTAGTTTGTGTCTAATTGTTTTGTTTGTACACAGAGCACCCGCAAATGCAGGTGGGAGGATTTTCTTGATAAGGCTGAGTACAAGCATACAATTAAAATGAAGCAAAGAATGGGTGAAAGGTTTCGTTGTGGAAATCAGCTTGTGGAGAACTACATCAAGCATCGCATACTAGAGCAGCGCCGCAAGGCTCACGATATGCGTGTCCAAACCCCAAGCAGTGTTGAGCATAAGAAAAGGCTTGAGTATGTGAAGAAGAGGGACGCGGTGCGTAAGGCCGAGCAGGCAGAATGGCAAGAGTACCAGGACATCAAAGGACTTGAAGCTAAATTGTGTCTCAGTGAGTATTTGAAACTCCTAACACTCCCGTGTGTTGTCCTCCATTTTAATTGCTTCGTAACCGTTTGGTTTTTACAACTACAGAGATTGGGTGCTCTGGGAACTGGGAGGTTGAGGAGGCCCGCTCCGCTATCCGGAGCAGACGGCGGTGGAGGCCGAAAAGCGGGGCTGCCGAGCGGAGCTGGCCGCTGCGGAGAAGGCCGTGGAGGACGACACCTCTAGATTGGATGAGCTCATCGACCTAGTGTTGGCCGACGTGCGGGTGGAAGGGGAGGTTCACTTGCGGCCCGTAGATGATGCAAAAGCACCGGACAACACCCAAAGTTGAGCCATTGATTCCAACGGAGGAAGAGGAAGAGTGGGATACACAAGCTATGGATGAGGCGGAGGCCGCTTCGGAAGTCGAAGACGGATGAGGCAAAGCCGGCCGAGAGTAGCCACTCCGGCCGGTTTGTACCCGGGGTGCTCATTGAGGAAGATTTTGAGTGGGATACCCAAGCTATCGATGAAGCCGAGGCCTTGTACTACAAGCGTAAGGAGGAGGCCACACGTTCGACTCCAACCACCAACGAGGTTGTGGTAGAGGATGATTGGGTCCCCAACTCACTCAGCGATGACGATTCGCCCCCCAACTCCAGTAGCGATGAGGATTTGCTTCCTGGTTATGTTTCTGATGTTTAGGCATGTTGTCATGTAGTTTGACAGATTCGGTTTGTGTTGGACCACTATATGTCATGTAATGTACTTTTATTTAGTCATTGGCAAAACCTCTAATGTGTAGGCACTTTTATTTCCTACTAAGTTGAATGCTTTTATCCGAAGCCGGATAATGTTGATGACATGAGATTAGAATTTGTGACACATTAGTTTCGTCTGTCGCAAGTTAGAATTTGTGACACATTATTTTTCCGAACAATGGACATCTTGACAAGAAGCAAACGAGAATCGTTTTACGTCGATCGATCGATCGAATGCCCGCGCGCCATTACGGGGCGCGGCTATATAACAGTACCGCGCCTTCTATGGGGGCGCGTCCAAGCCGCGCCTTCAGCAGTGGCGCGGTTCAATTGTGTAGCCGCGCCCCCAGTCATGGCGCGGCTTACTCGATCAAAGGCGACGAGAAAAAAGGGAGCTATTTGGTTCTCTGTCCGATGACCATTTCAACAATGCGAGCAATGCTGAGAATCTTGTACAATAAGTAGTAATTTCAGATCAAGTTTCATAGGAGTTGAAATGAGCACATTAGTACATGAGTTTCATACGAGTTTCCAAATGAGCACATGACTACACGAGTTTCATAGGAGTTCTCAAATGAGCACATGAGTTCGAATTCGACAAACGACCACATGAGTACAAGTCTAGATAATACAAAAGACCTTGGCACTAAGTCACCTATAGCACAAAGTCCCCTCTACCACAACTCTAGCTACCAGGAGTGGACACTTTCTTCGGACGCCTCTGTCGCTTCCTCCCGGTGGTACATCGATTGCCTGTGAATGCAACGTCCGTGTGGTCACGGTCATGCCGCCCCGTCTCGTTGGCCGTGCTTCTTCTTCCCGTCGTACTAGGGCCCCGCAACAAGTATGTTACAACCATTTCCGGAAAATTATTTAATTCATCAACATTAAGCTATAGTAATCACCTGTTCCTCCCCTTGTGTGCCTACTGGGGCACCGTGGAGTTGAGACATGTTGAGGAAGTCCGCGTCTCTCCGTCCCGACCGGGTGCAAGTGAATGCCATACTACGGTGCTTCATACCCCGGTGCGTCGTCGAGGTAGAGTCGTCGGTGCCCACATTGCCTTGCTCGTAGAAGTATTGTTCTTCATCATCATCGGCACGGTCCCTTCCCCGTGCCGTAATGTGGTGGTGTCGGTGTACTTTCACGCGGGGTACCGTGGAACAAAAGGCTCCTCCATGCAACCCATTTTCTCGCGAGTTTCTTGCATCCCTTTGCCACTTTCTCAAAGATCGGCCAATGACCAAAACATGATTGGGGTCGTGTCATTTTTTGAGAGTGCAATATCAACTAATGACATAAAAAAGTGGTGATTGTTTATCTCATACCTTAACAAAAGCTACTAGGATGCCAGGGCCATCCCGCTCGGCCTCAGCTAGACGAAACTCAGCTTTGGCGGCCATGTCTCTCATCTGATTTGCCTGCGAATAAAGACCATTTTCACATTGTGTCAGTGGAAGTAATTAAAGCAAGATTCTATTACTACTTAACCACATCGATCAAACTTACCATGTATCTAAGTTGCCTTCCTCTTTGTGGATCTACGCCCTCCCTAGTGGCCTTGTGGTCATGTCCTAGGGCCCTGCAAGCTGTGACCATGTGATGACAGGGGGCATGCATGATCTGTGGTATGTTGCAAGTGCACTCGACCTTCTCAAGATCCACCTTGAAACATTCACCGCCTTGTTGTTCACCACCCAAGGTCGTTCCACCCTCGGCTCGTACCTGGTAAATCATCATGCTAGGTCCATAAGCAATGCGGTTCGTTTTTCGGCCCACTTCTCCGCCTCACTAAGGTACTCTTCTCGCAGCCTTTCCCCAAGCACCGTAATCAAACATCTTTGGGTTGCCCAACTTACCTTGTACATTTTGATACCTCGTCACAAAATATTCGTTGCACTTCAAACGAATACTCCAATATTCCGCACGACGCAATGCTCGGACACCCTTGAAAACACGGTTAAAAGACTCGACGAGTTCGTGGTCATGATGCCATACCTGTACCCACCTTCATCATAAGCCAAAGCCCACTTGGACTTCTCACCATTTGTTCTTCCAACCAGCCGCCGCGGTCTCATTCATGTCCTTCTTTAGTGCCACTAATGTTTCATCAAACTCGCCACCGTACGAACACAACACAATTTCTTCACAATTTACATACCTCCCTCTTCCTCGACACCGCCGAAAATTAGCGGCAAAGTGGCGCATGCACCATCTATGCTCCGAGAGGAGGGTATCCATCAACTGCTCTTCTGCGGCGTTCAAGAGACCGGCATGCCTATCGGATATCATGCATATCCTGCGAGAATTTCCAAGTATATTGACCCGCGAAGCCTCATGAACCATGACCATGACTCATTGTTCTCTCCCTCGGCAATTGCAAAGGCAAGTGGAACTATCGATTCTCGGGATCACAGAAGCGACCATCATCAACACTCCCCCGTACTTGCCTCGTTAAGAAAGTGGCGTCCACGACCACGACCGGCCTACAAAACTGGAATGCATGTTTTGTCTCGGTCGAAAAACTAGAAAACACGCCTCGGACATTGTACCTTGTTGTGGTCTCGCCCTACGATCACCAATCCGTACTTGTTACCCGTGTCTATCCACCATTTCATTCCGGGGTTGAAATGAAACATTGCACACGATTCGGGTACCCTATTGTAGGCCTCCTTCCAGCTACCCCAACGAATCTGCGGGGCTAGCCGCTTAGCACGCCACACCTTTCCGTACTTAGGCTTGTACTTTGTGAATTCTCTTAGTGAAATCTCGCAAGGAAGAGACCGAGATGTCGTTGTCGTTATCGACGAGGGCCAATATGCGACGAGCACAATACCGCGCAGATCATCGAGGATGGTTTTGTTGTCCCTCATTTGAGGCACAATCGTGAGGCCGCACGACTCGGGTTATCTTCCACTTGTCATCGCTCGGTCTCTTTCTTGCATTAACCCTCCACTCACAACCCCTCTTGCATCTCACATAGTACACGGCTCATTCACGTTAGAATTGGTGACATAGTACGGCCTATGGTGGTACACGATAGTTCTCAAGGAACAACTTCGAGATCAAGCAAGGAATTGAACATCATGCCCTTCGAATTATCGCTTTCTCATCCCCGAAGTGAGTGAAGAAGTCCCTACACATTTGGAGGCCGGTGTCACAAACCGCCATATCCGCCATGCCGACATCCCTATAGTTAGGAACCTCGCCGAAAGGTATGTTCGCCGACCTCACCGCACGTACTGTCTCTCGTGTAAGGATCGGGTGGCACAAAAGACCGTGCCGCACCGAAAGTAGCACATCCATCATAAGGGGCTTCCGGGTGTTCGTAGCTAGTCTTCCTTGGACCGCACCGCATGCGGCTCTTCAACAGCACACGGAGGTGGCATAGGATGAGCCTCCCTCCTCATCCCCGGTCATTACATCGAGATCCTATCATCCTCAAGCCTCTCCGCATCTTCGCTCGCATATGTGCCTCCCTCCTCATCCCCCCGAATCATCCGAATCATCTACATCGTCACCGATCCTATCATCCTCAAGCCTCTCCGCATCTTCGCGATCGAAATCATCGGATCGAAGTCATTGTTCATATGCCCCGGTGACCTCCCCAAATCGCCCGACTTACGCCATCCGAAGATTGCAATTGTGCTCCAAGAGCATCGGGCATATCTCCCTCATACGTCCTCATCCATCAAAGGTTGCTCCCGACACTCCAATGTAGTAGATTAGATCTAGATGAGAGTTAGGGAGAGCAACTTTGTATCTACTCTTGTACCATCCAAGTCCATCTCTCCGCGTTGTGTCGGCATCGCTCCCACCAACCCCATCATCATTTATCATAGAATTCTCATGTGTGCTTTATTATATTACCTTACATATATATATATCATTTACCCCCTCGCACCTCCATGGTCCTCGAGTAAGGCACACCATCGCCCAATGTCTCCACAACAACCTCAAGAACTTTACCATTGCAACCCCATTATGTGAGTCATGAAGGACATGAGTGTATGGGGACCAAAGAGCCGAGTTCCCCAAAGGCATCATAACATAGCGAGGCCTTTGTTTGCTATAGTATGCTTTGGTTTGGAAGTGTTGCCATACCTCCAAAGGTTTTTAAATTAAGCAGGTTAAATACAATTAAATTAGACATGGAGTCTAGTTTGGTTATTGAACTAAAATGTGCTTTAGTAGATATTGGTTATTTTGTTGGACTAACCCCTGCAGAAAACTCTCAAATCCAATTTGGGTAAGTCAAGAGATGAACACACTTTAGAGATGAAGCAAGGCATATGATGAATTCCAACAACTTCACACAAAAGACACAACTCATCCATTGTTCAAGGAAGAATTGTAAGTATCAAATATCATTCACATTGTCTTTTGTTGCAAGTTAACTTTGCCTTGAACCATGTTAGCGTGCCCTAAAAAAGAGCTGTTAGGAAACATGATAAATAAAGTCTATGCTAAAGTAACTCAAAAACCATCTCTTTATTAGCATAGATGAAATTCTAAAATAGATAGTGGATAATAGCCCATAGTTTGAAATTGTTGCAAATGTGTCCCCTAACATTTTGCGGAAAGAACTTATCACCAAAGAGAAAGACAAGAGTGCCACAAGAAGCATCAACATCTTGAACTCACTCAAAGAAGTGGATTAAGGCGACAAGCTATGAGCAACTCCGCATAAAAAAAAAAAAAAGAGGAAGAAAAAAAAAAGAAGGAGTGAAATTTTAGAAGACAAGATGCTCAAGGAGAGAGGTCAATCAAGCAAGGCAAACTCCAAGAAGAAGTAAAGGACCACTAGAAGCATCTACTCTTCATCACAAGGTATTCCGAGTGATAAAGACTAGCTGGACAAGAAAGAACATGGGTGACTCCTTTCCTAGAGTTACCATCTCAAGAGGTGCGAGTTCTCAAGGTCTCTACCTTTGGGATCAAATGATGCACCGAAGAAGTGAACATGACAAGAAGTCCCGTCGGAGGACTTAAATCAAACCCTCGCCAAGGAGGTAACTTGGTATTTATCAAAGATTTCCTTTCACAAAGATTGCATTTTCCTTTAAGCATATTTATTTTCCCTACATGCATCTTAATTGCATCTTCGCTTTACTATCTCCGCACTAGAAAAAAGAAAATAAAGATTTCATTTTGCATCCAAAAAAAACTACTAAGCCCCATGTGAATAATCATTCATTATGGTGGCATAAAAATAATTTTTCAAAGCATATTTATTTTCTCTATCCTTTATTATAAAAAGATAAAAATATTTCTTGTGATCCCGTTAGAAGACATTTGAGTTAAGACAGGTTCTAGACAGACAAGGCTTAGAGGTTTTATCACTAACACTTAATCAGTTCTACAAGCTTTGTTGTCTATTTGAGCTTCACAAACATAAAGGATCAAGAAGAGCTATGTGTCCATCTCTGTCAAGTGTGTCCTCACTTGAACTCCTCCAA
Organism: Themeda triandra; assembly: GCA_018135685.1. Lineage (NCBI taxonomy): Eukaryota > Viridiplantae > Streptophyta > Magnoliopsida > Poales > Poaceae > Themeda > Themeda triandra. Next base: position 130,709 of record JAENPR010000767.1, on the reverse strand, counting down.
AAGAACTATCCACGAAACTCCGGAAGACTAGAACTCCTTCACCGCTGTCTATCCACAGACTATGTCAACATCCAGCTTGGGGAGAGCATCCCCGTGTATCAAGCTAAGTGTTCCAACTTGTCTATTTATTTATAGAGCTTGCTAAACAACTAAAAAAAGATGCATAACCTTAGAAACCCGGAAAGATTTCCTTATTTATCTTTTCTACTTTTGGAGAACTCAAATGGAGATGATGAATAGTTGCTCTACCGTAATTCCTTTCAAGTACCTAGTTTTCAACCTTGCACTCTCCCAAGTTTTAGACACAACTTGTTTAGATTTGAGATTTGCTGCGAAACCTAAAACTTGTGGGTAGCGAATGCTTGATCTAAGTCTAGGTAGTTGGTGGATATGATATGGGAAGGTTTTGAGCATCTGTCCATCTGGGAATCACCATGCGGTTAAAGTCAATACTATGTGCTCTCCATCCATTGATCTATGCTACTTCGTCCTCAAGCACGCACCCATTTTATAAATACCTACGCACTTATGTCTTTTCCTACCACAGGGTCAAAAGTAGATGTTCACCAAGTGATCACCCCTCATAATCATTTCCTTATCATCACCATCTTATCATCCATCCCATTTCCTCATTCACATGCACATATGACTTTATTATTATTTTAGTTCCTATTGGATCCATGGTTTAACCGTGCAATATATGCAAGTGAGTTTGAGTGTCTCCCCACCTATGAGCTCCACATAAGCCTATTAGAAAGTAAAGACCCAAGTGACGGTTACAAGCCCCATGGTGAAAGGTAATATGAGTAAGTTTTGAGTCGAATAGTTCACTCTAATCCGGAGGAGAGTTCTTGTTTGAACGCATGTGTACTTTTGAGGCGTGAAAGCATTGTAGCAACTCCCGATCCACACTTTGAGTTTATCTTTGCTCGGGGACGAGCAAAAGGAAAGCTTGGGGGAGTTGTTGACGGTCATTGGAATTCCACGAGTTTTGGTAAATGTCCACGCTAAACTAGAAAAATACCAGAATCATCAAATGGAAGTATGTCAAATGATGGAATAAAGTGCACCATTGCATAGAGCTCATCGAGACACATGAAATAGAGTTTTGGTTCAGGTGCATCAAAGATCTCCAAGTCTTCTCGAACGAGTCTCGCGGATCCCTGTTCCACCGCCTTTGAGGATGAATAATAATCGTCCGTTTAGGTCGGTTTGATCCGAGGGCTGTGCTTTTGCATCCTAGTATATAAACAAACCCTAATTCATCAATGGATGACTTCTCTTCTCTAGAGAATTAGAGCTCGACAATGTAGTAGATTAGATCTAGATGAGAGTTAGGGAGAGCGGAGCTATGCTCCGCACTCTTGTAAGATTTATGCTTCAATATATTTATCTTCTCTATCTTATGCTTAGTATAGTTGTTACATTCTAGCATTCTTCGCTCGTATTGAGTGCTCTAGTTATCTTAAGTGATTACACTTAGTTGTGGTAGCCCCAGGTGACGGCTACGTCAGGCCTTCGTATTCCACCACGTTCGGGTTGGTGTTTCGTAGAGCTTTCAACGGCCGAGAGTTGAAAAGTGCTACGAACCAAAGTATTAGAGAAGTAGTTAGGAACCTTGATCTCTCCCGTTGTCCTCTCACAAACAATTCCATCTACAATATATATATATCATTTACCCCCGGTCTAGTTGGTTTACTAAGTTAGTAGATACATGATGGTGAGTTATCCGATTCTTTAACCCTTGCTGGTCCAACCACTCCCTAAAAATGCTAACCCTAAAGCCTATCTTCATAACCCAACACTAGTCAAACCTTCATCACCCATTTATCAACTACACTATACTCTCCAAGTCTTCCGTCAGAACCATACAACCATCTAGAAAACACGCACAAAACAATCCAAGTACCTATTAGTAACCACTAATGTATATCTATATATTACTAACTAATATATCTATAAGTATCTAACTTACTAACTAATGTATCTATTACTAACTAATGTAACTATCTATTACTAAGTAATATATAACTATCTATTACTAATGTATATCTACATAACTAACTAACTAACTATGCCCTAAACTAACTCATATACTAACTAAAGTATATCTACATAACTAACTAACTAACTATGCCGTAAACTAACTCCCTCACTAACTAATATATGAAAATTGAAAAAAATATACCTTGTTCCTCACTGGCGGGGAAGAGCACAGAGGAGGTACCCAAGATGGCACCAACGGCACGATGGCGCCGGGCGCCCGGAGACTCCACCTCCTCCCCCACCTCAAGCCATGGCCGCCGGGGCGCTCCCCCCACCTCACCTCACCACGAGATGGCCCCCAAGGGACAAGCCGGGACGGCCAACAATGGCGGGCAAATGCGGCCGGGCAGAGGCGAGGAGAGGAGCCGACGGCGACACGACCAACAAAGGCGGCGGCGGAGCTCCCAGTGGGCGGCGACGGCGGAGGCGGCGGAGCCCTCGCGGTGGTGGCCGCGGCGGCGCCGGACCTCCGGTGGCGGCGGCCGAACTCCCGGCGGGTGGCGGCGGCGGAACACCTCCCCGGTGGCCTCCCCGGGCGGAGCGGCGGCGGAGAGGGCGGCGCGGCGGGGCGGGGCGAGAGACAATGAGCGGAGGTGGGTAACGGCCGGGCCTCGGGCTAGACTGAGTCCGCCGAGCCGCGCCTTAGATGCAAAGGCGCGGTTAAACCGCGCCGTAGATGGAGCGCGGTTGACCGCCACGTCGGCTCCGGGCGACGACTTGGGTGGCCACGTGGCCGCCCAAGTCGCGCCTCCATGCAAGGCGCGGTTACGTTGAAAAGCCGCGCCTTTGCCTGAGGCGCGTGAAAACCTGCTAGATTTGGAAATAGTTTTTTCACCGTGGCAGATTTGTAAATAGTTAAAAAAAAGTGCTAAAAATAAAAAAAAATTCTGGGTCGCCTGGTACAAATACGCGCATCCCCTTCGTTCATTCTCCGGCTAGCTCGGACCAGTATCCTAACACAAGGTGCAGCTATATAAAAACGAGCAGCTCGGACATACCCGCACCAAAAGGACCCAAGCAAGATATACAAAGGCCAGCCAGCTGATCGTGCCTCGCGAACCAAAGCTTAGTTAGCTCGTGCGTGCGGCGCGCACGCATCGCCCAGCTCGATCCTTCTTCCTCCACGATCGACCTCTCCGGCTCTCCGTGCTCACTGCCGCTGCGCGCGCGCATATATGAACTGCTAGCAGCTGCCGGCAGGCCGGGCTACGAGCGGAAGGAAGGCGAGAGGGATCAGTCGGTGACGGTGAGTTCCGCGGCGGTGCGCGCGGCCACAGGCAGGGTCGACTGATGGAGACCATCAAGTGCTGCATCGCGTGCATCCTGCCGTGCGGGGCGCTGGACGTGGTGCGGATCGTGCACTCCAACGGGCGCGTGGAGGAGATCAGCGGGGGGCCCGTGCTGGCCGGGGAGATCATGAAGGCGTACCCCAAGCACGTCCTCCGGAAGCCGCCGTCCACGTGCCCCGCCGACGGCGGCGGCGGCATCGTCGTGCAGAAGCCCGTCATCCTGCCGCCCAATGCCGAGCTGCAGAGGGGCAAGATCTACTTCCTCATGCCGGTCATCGCCACCCCTGCCCCGGCGGCCGAGAAGCCCGTCGCGAAGCCACAGCCGCAGCCGGCGCCCGCAGGGCAAACAACCGCGGCGTCGGCTGCTGCAGCTTCGGTGGCGAGGAGGCGGCGCCGGAGGAAAGACCACACCGCCGCACGGGACGGAGGAGCGGCCTACGCCTGCAGCAGCGGGACCAGCAGGGCCAGCCGGGCCGGGGCCGGGCCGGCGCCGGCGCCGACGGAGGACGAGAAGGAGCGGCTGCTGGCTAACGAGAGGTACCTGTCGGAGATCATGAAGGAGAACGCCTCCACGGCCAGGGACCGGCGGCGGGGGCGCGTCGCCGTGTGGCGGCCGCACCTGGAGAGCATCACCGAGGATGACTTGTAATCAAGCAAGCAAGGTGTCTTTGTTTCATTTTTTTTTTCTCCTCTCTCCAACCTTTTCTTTCTCTCTCTCCATTTCTTTTGGGGTTTTCATTGCTACGTACTTGAGTAGTAGCACTAGTGGTAGTTTTCCTGGCTTTCTCTTTTGTTAATTCCTCCTGCTTTGCCTCTTGCTGCCCTTTGGCACTTATTTTTTTGCCATCTTTTCTCTGGCCCTTCTCCTTTAGAGCACCATCGTGATCATCATCCTCATCTCCCCTGCTCCCCTCCTGGCCCCTTTACAAGATGAATCATGTCCCTGTGAAGAAAAAGATACAATTTTTGCCATGTTGGTTCCTTCTCTTTACAGCAATTGATGGTTTAGGTAATCAACTGTATATTATCAATCCTTTGTGGTAGATAGATTGTGCGAGCTAGTAAATACTGTATCTAGCAATACAAAGAGGTGTACTGTAAATCGCATGAATACACATGGATTATCTCCCGTCCTTTTCTTCACAATAGGGGAAGGATAGCAGGAGCTCCGATCCATTCTTCTTTTTGCTCCTCCATTATCTTCTAGAAAGCGGAACAGGGCAACTCTGCTACTAGTCTATTACCACCGGCGGCTATAACCTTGATACCGGTGCACTCCGACTTGTAAATTCCTCTGTAAAATTTTAGGCTTCCGTGCAGCAGCCTACATTCCATATTTCCCTCCCCTTTTGTGCTGCAACTGCAAGACGGGCAGGCAGGAGCAGAGACAGGGCCGCCGAGCAGAGCTACTGCCGCTGGCCTGTGGGCTGTGGCCCTGCGAATGCGTGCATGTTGTCCTAGCCCATGATGAGCAAGCGAAAGTTCTGAGAGGATGAGCAAGCGAAAGTTCTGAGAGGCGCGAGCAAGCAATGAGTAGACCAATCATTGCCCGGCAAGGCCCCATGCATCCGCCCTCCAGTCCTCCACTATCACCAGTGACCAGAAGAGCATGGATGGACAGAGCTCCGGTGCGGTGCGGTGCTGTGGCGCCATTGACGCACATCACCCAACAACCACCGTCGTTGCAGCGACCAGCGGCAGCTCAAGACTGAACAAACACTGTTAGGCCGGGGATTAAGGATAAACCTCGCCCGGCCCCAGCTCCCCGCTTTTAAGTTTTAATTAATCTAGCTGGCAAGCATGATCGATGCTGCGTGTGTGCCTGAGAATATGAATTAATCTCTGCATCCAAATCCTCTTGGCTTCGGTCCAATACATATAGCTAGTGACAGAGACGAGTAGATGTAGCTAGTGCTGATACTCTTTCAGTTTTCACTTGGGGAAAAAGTGGCAAAGTGTAAAGGTTCCTCCTTGTAGGAGCTAACAATGGAGTCCCTTATATGGATTTGACGTAAAGATGGGCACGTACAATGTGCTTCTCGTCTCCGTCTTTCTCTCAATCAAACGTCTCGAGGCCACTCATGACTCAACGCACTATCTTATCTGAACTCTGAGGGAAGATTGGTTTGTTCCTCTCCTCCCACGAACGAATCAGCGAGGTACACGTAGACGACAGGAAACTGGTACGTACTCCGTACTGTACATTGGCATGAGAAACTAATTAACCAGCAGATGAATCTGCTCCTCTGCCTTTAGCTCGTCAATATAATTGCCCATGCATTAGCCTTTTTATATGATATATATCGATGGATTAGTTAGAGGACATATTTATATGATTTCGAATCATTCTCTGCTTACTACTGGCTACTTAATTCATGCTAAAGTCTAGTCCAAAGTAGCGAACTATATATATATATGACAAGAGAGCTAGCTATTGGAGATGGATGCTGGATACACATGCTAGAATATAGTACATGTCGCGAGGCCCAAATGGAGACTGCTTTTGCTGTGGCCCGGGTGGTGTCGACCGCTGCATGATTATCGATCTCGCAGCTCAACTCAACCATATATCCCCACACACACGCACTCGCCGAGTTTATTAATCCTGCAATTTCCCCCCGGGGGAGTGCTAGCAATCTACTTGATGGATTTACTATTGGATTTGGAAGCTCGCTTTGTTGCCCTAATGGGGTGCATAATCAGTAGTTTCGCGCCTAGCTTCGAAAAAGAAGCCCGGCCGTCCTGTAGCCGTAGGCACGACGCCGTCGACCGGCGGGCGCCGCGCTGCTGCCTCGGCTCTCGCCCCCCTGCTCACGAACCAATTAAATGCAGGAAAATCTTTGTATGATGATTGCTCTGGAATTCGTGGAATATAATGATTATCAAATAAACATTGGCCGTCGATCAAAAACTCACCAGTTCACCAATACTAATCACAAAGCCGCCTTTTAATCAATCTGCTGTAGAAAGAAAGTGAATGAAGTTCGGTGCATTTCTTTCATTTTTCTCTTCTTCTGTTCCACTGCTGTGAATCTGTGATGCCTGCTGATGATGAGATCGAGCAACAACTGGTAACCAAAATTCACATCGACCACCTGGTGACTACTATAACACGGAGAGTTCTGATGATCTTGGAGTAACTAATTGACAGGTTCTGATGGAACTAACAATAAGCCCTTTGATGTGATGAAGCTGCAGCTGCATGTGGTGTCTAGTTTTGTAATGCCAAGTGGATGCATGGAGCAGTGGTGTGGTAGTTTGATATACAGATAATTAAAGGGCCCCTTTAGCAAGCAACTGCCAAGCTGATACATAAAAAAGAGAGAAAAGAGAATTGATTAGGCCCTTGCATGTGTACCGGCCGGGGCCGGACCTCTTTTCAGATGGATACGTGCTAACTGAACTGTTTGTGTAGCCGTGTAGTAGGCCCTCTTTAGTTGTACAGCCATACCACCATACCCTCCCAATAGCCTTTCATATATGTAGGGTTTGGCCTTTGCATTGGCCCTAGCTTTTCGCTCGTGTGCCTGCAACGACATGTACCGGAAACGTGAAGCTGTCGACCTAACTAGCTGGCCTCCCTCGCCGGCCCCCTTTCAAGTTCCAAGAGAGATCTTGGAAGGCCGTGTATAATCTAGTGGCCATTGCCATTTGCCAACTCAGATGTCTAATGGCTTAGCTTATACTGTAGGCCGTGTGCACGCATGTGTGAGCGTGTGAGCACACAAGTGACTTTCGTGCGCGTTGAGGCAGATAAGAATAAGGTGCACGGTGTGTGGGTGGGCCGTGGCTCAAAAGTGGTTTTGATCTGGGGGGCTCCGAGTGGGCCAAATAACCATCTTTATATATGCGCGCAAATGAGCCGTGGACCACAGGCACCATCATGGCCATCATCCACGGCGCACAATGCAAGCTCGACGGCAACAATCTAGCTAGGTGATCTCCCTCGACGGGTCACCTTGCTTTTGGTGTCAATTCAATTCCCCGTCCGCCGATCGAGTTGGATCATGGAGCTCATGTGCCTGAACGGTGCGTGGCCTTTTGGCGAAAAGCTGGGGAGCTGCTAGCGATCGAACGTTCAACCATTGAACGGTCGTCGCTAGCAGGGCCCGGCCCATCATCAGGTCCCGCCGCCGCGACACACACGCGGGGTACGCACGCCCCGCAACACCGAACCGCACACACACGCGCACCCCGCGCGACGCGCGCGGGACACACACGCCCCGCACGCCCCCGCACAGGTCTGCCGCCGCTGCCCGCACCCACCCAACTTGGCCACCGTGCCTCTGAAACACATAAAAAGATGAAAACGAAATATTAGAAACATAGAACTGAGAGAGGAACAGAAAATACCGGGGCAGAACGATTGAAACAAACACAACAAATCTGAAACAAAATGGTTGAATCAAATGAAACAAAAAAAGAACATGAAGTGAAACAAATTAAGGGTGAAAAAAGAAACAACATGAACATGAACAAAAAACTCAAAAAAAGCCCCCACTGCAACCCCTAACCTGCTGCACCCCTACTGAAACAATTTTCTTTTACAAAAACGAAACAACACGGGCATAACTTTTGAAACAAACAAAACATGGCCAAAAAACAAAACACATGAAACGAAACATTTTGAAGCAGATAAAAAAAAGAAACACACAAAAATAATTTTTGAAACACCATGAACATAAATTTTGAAACAAAAATCTAAAACCCTTGAAACCCCCGACCTGTTGTGAAAACAACCCGGTGTCAACAGGTGTGTATCACTGAAACATGAAAAAAAAAATGAAACAAACGTTAAACGAAAAAGAAACAACATGAATATAAATTTTGAAACAAAAAGAAAAAACTCAAAAGCAAACTGCAACGCTAAACCAACTGCAACACGTGTAGGTGAAACATCACACCCGCAATAAATGAAACACCCGAAAAGTGAGAATTGAAACAAACAAAAATCAAACCTAAAAAAAATGCAGCAACAGCACAAAAAAACTAAAAAAAAAAAGCCTGTTGTACCAAAGGACAACATCGTGATGTAGCAAAAGGGGCGCCATGATGTAACAGATCCAGAAAAAAGGGGGAGGATAGTGGGATAGGAGAGAAGAGGGAGTAGAGAAGATAGAGGATGAGACCTACCTATGGCAGAAATGGGCGGATCAATTGTCGCCCCGGCCGGATCTAGCGGATCCGCGGCAGGCGCAACAGATCCGCCTCCGCCGCCATGCCGGAAGAAGGGAAGAAGGGCCGCCATCGCCGGAACCCTAGCTCGCCGCCCCCGGAGGAGGGTGTCGGATCTGTCGCCCCGACCCGATCCGATCCGGGGCCGGATCTCGCGGGTCGCGGCCGGATCCGCCGGATCCCGCGGTCCGCGGCCCGCCGCCATGGGAGAGGAGGGAGGATGCGACGGGCGCGGTGGGAGGTGCTTGCCGCGGCCATGGGAGAGGATGGAGGAGGGGAGGAGGGGCTTGGGGGTGGTAGGAGAGGTCGCCGTCGTGGGCGGGAGGGAGGCGGAGGAAAGTCGCCATCATCGCCGCCATGTGCCGACGGAAAGCTCGGCGAGAGAGTGAAAGAGAGAGTGGGGGGGCGGGCGCGGGGGGGGGGGGGGGTCGTGCAACATCCGCGCGTGCGAAATTCCTCTTTTGCCCCTGCGCGTGGTGAATTTCCTATTATGCCCGTGCCGTTGCTGCGCGCGCGGTGGGAAAGTGAAGATGGGCCGGGCCGTCCTGTTCGACGCGACGAACGTCCACTATACAGCATTACCGGAAAAGCTGGGGGGAGCCCAACTGCTTCCAGCCAGTGAAAAGCTGGGTGATGATCGAAGCGGCCGGAGCCCGCTAGTGCTAGCTAAGGTTACCAGCTGCTTATAGGTAGCTAGCTCGCGATAGATTTGACATGACAGTGCCGCTAATTAATCAGCGTACGTGATCCTCATCAGACACAACCAATTGTTTACTTCAGTTCCTACACCCTTTTGTCAGGCGGGTACAGGCGGCGTTCGTACCGTGCAGATGCAGACATGCAGTAGTCGCCGTTCACGCGCACTTGTGAATAAACAGCTGTCGGTTAGTGCTGTAGCACAGCCCATAGATCGTTGCGAAGCACCTTTCTTTTGTTAAAGGAAATGGCAAGTTTGAAATCCAAGGAATGTGGTTATTTTACTGTGCTCCTTCCTCGACGTGTTCTTTTCAGCGAGCTGTTTAGCGCGTGGCATGGTGCCCTCGTCACTCGGCAGATCTTCGTCGTGAACTATGCAACCAATAGCTTGTCTAGTTTTATGTCACAGGAACACCGAATTGCTACAAAAGATTATCTTTCTCATTGGCCTAGATATGCGTCAGAACTTGACGAAGATAAGGGGGCAAAACGCAAAACGCGACATGGGACAAAAGCGATATAAAAGTTGGGGAAAACAAAAGCTAAGAAATGCAAAATGCAAATCCACAAGCTACTATTTTGATGTGCCAACTGCCGACGACTTGTTCAGGCCCAAGATGTGCGGAACGGGCTGGACCGGTCCAGTTCGTGAAGTGTGAACTAGGCATCCAGTTAGCCCAAGTTAAACAAGGCCGTGCCAGGCGAAGCCCACCACTCCGTGGTTCATGGACTGTGAGTGAGACTGTCACGTCCGTTCATGGGCTGAGGCTTTGCCTTTTACGACGGCCTTTCATGCTCCAGCTAGCCCATGTAGCCTCTGCGCTCGCGCATCTTGCGAGTTGTGACCCCCATTCGCCACCTGCTCTGCTGCCCACCTGGGGAAAGGTCGGAAGGAGCACCAAACCAAAAGGTGCCCTTGTCACGTGACAAAGGAAACATGGCATGGATTCGATTTTTCATTATTCCCGGTTCCCGTCGGTCTCCCTCCTAGTCCCATGGTCATTGGCCATATCATATGCAATATATTCGTGCTCACCGAAAGCGAAGAGAACCGACGCACAGAGCATAAGTTGTTGGGGGCACTTTCGTTAAGCACCCCGATAATGGCACGCTTTTAAGCTGTGGGAGCGTGTGTCCCATATGTACAAGAAAGCTTGGCCTCCTTATACGAAAACCAGGGTCACAACACAGGTGTACAGCCCAGGCGTGGTTCATTCGCGTGAGTTCGACTGAGCAAACATGCAGCGCGTCACGTCAATGGTCAGCGGTGACAAAGGGAGTCTCGCCGCAAGACGTTAACCAAGCGCGCTCGACGGCTCGAGGCCCGCCCGCCGGTCTCCTTGGAACTCTCGGTCTCGGCGCCCATCGAAGATTCGCAGCCGTGTGCCAATGTGATGGCTGTTTCTAAAAACTTGTATGGCTCCAACAAAATCAACGCAAATCAGCTGCGTGCCAATGTTTTGAGACAGAGACAGCATAAAACAAGGCGAACAAATATGTGCATTTCAAAATGGCCTCTAACGAACCGTACTTTTGATGGATTCCACTTAACTTACTTTGTTTTTCTCAAACCGTGGCCACCAACGAACAAGTACTAGTTTGATGAATTGTACTTCGATCTCCTGCCGTCCGCCCGTTTTATACTTTTATTCCACCGCCATTCTCCGACTATCTAACTTTTTTGGTTTTCTCAAAAAAATGTGCGAAGCACCCACCGAAAGCACCGAGACATCGCCGAGAAACATAATGCCATCGCTATAGGCTTGAGGCTTGTCCAAGAATTGTTTTAGGGCACTGCATCATCATCACCCGAAACATTTTGATCCGAGAGCAGAGAAACATCTTCTCAGATGCACCGAAACACCGCGGCGCCATCACCCGAAACATTTGATCCGAGGTAGGAGGACAAACACATCACATATGTGCTCGAAACATTGAGTCCGGCTCCAACCGACATTTGATCAGAGGAGCATCTCATATGACAAACATTGCCAATGTACACCAAACACCGCGGCACCATCAACAAACATTGGATCCACACAGGAACCAAACCAATGAAACATCACGAAAACCATCGAGACACATTTTGAGTTGTTTGGAGGGCTAGAGGAGTCAAAATTGTGGATTCACTAAAACAGATCTGGCTCCTCTAGAGGAGTCCCGCGAGGACGCGCAGGACGGAACCGCCGTACCAAACACCCTTTAGCAGCGAATTCTTCAAAAAAAATAGTTCTGAAACCCTAGCGGAGCGGGCGCGGGAGGCCTAGTGGCGTGGGAGAGGGAGGGAGCTTTCGAGTTGAATCCTCTCGAAAAACATTTATCAAAACAACTTCATTACCGTATTTTTTGTGCATTATAATGAATGAGTAGAAAATGTCAATTTTCCATAGTAGAAGTGTACAAAAAAAGTTCAAGTTATCTATTTAATTTTATAATGTGATGTTATATGAAAAAGTGTAAATCAAATCTTTAATTTGTCAGAAAAATCAAAAACTAATAAAATTTACCAATAACTGGTGACTTATTATGGTACTCATTTGTAAAAAAGATAATTGTTTACTATAGTAGACATGGTGTTTTCATAGAACATACTCCTTCCATCTCAAAAAGAGTGTCGTATAGGATTTTATGCTACTCAAACTATTTAAGTCCCATAAATTTTTTTATCAATATTTGTATTTCTAAACAAGTTTTTATTATATAAATTATGACTAAAATTTGACCCGACGTGGATCAACTTGAGTAATATTTTTAGGTCAAATCGACTTTGTCAAATGGCCCATTATTTAATGTGGCAAACTCAATTTTAGACACTCTTAATACTAGAAACCACAAGTAGCTTTTTTACCTATATTAATTGATATGGCCACTACTTGTTCAAAAAAAAATCTATAGACACCTCATATATACACTATATTCTTTATTGACTATTTCTACATAATATTTTTTTGCGTAACCATATGCCTTCTCTCTTTAATCCCCAATCATCTACTTATCAAACCTCTTTATGTCTTGTTTAAGCATGCTTTTTATTTAAAAAAACATTTACCTCGTTTTTAATTGGAATGCCATGTCAACCTTTTATTTTTATTTAATTGATTGGCATTCTAATAATTGAGAAATTCATGGTTGGGATAGCTTGCAAGCATTTTTGGAGAACCATGTGCAAAAGAGGGGTTAAAGGAAGGAATTCCAATTCCCGCGGCGACAGACAAGCAGCAGCAGCCGAGGGAACCCGAGCGCCACAACTCTCTCTTCCCCTCTCCGCCCTTCGGAGAATCCCGCTCCACGCGCGCCGCCCCCGTCGCCGCGCGAGGCGGCGGTGCTGCCGCGTACTCCCCTGGTCCTCCCCTCCGGAGCCACTCTCTCCTGCTCCGCGACCTCGAAGGTATCTCCGTCTCCCAGTTCCAGCGACGCTACTTTTCGCTGTTGCGCCGGCAGGATTCCTGCGTCTGTTTAGCACTTCGGCTATGCCTTGCCCGCTCTGGATTGTTGGCGCCACGGCGGTTAGTTCACGGCGGCGCTGTTGCGCCGGCGGCGACCCGTTGCTTTCGGGGAATATCTCATCACGGACTGCATCCCGTCGAATCACGTTAGCTGGAGGGTGCTGGTGCCTCGGTTGTTACTCGTTAATTGAGACGATTTGGGACGGCTCTAGATGAGCGGTTGCGCGCAGCCATTAATCATCGCGAGAGCGACGGGCTTGTCTGTTGCGCCGCCGCGGGAACAAGGCAAGCAAGGCCGGCCCCCGTAGACTTGACAGAGCACTTCCCGTGTCCCAGGACGGAAGCAACGCGCGTATTTTTTTTTTCTGGGTTGCGGCGGGAGACTGTACTGAGGTCTTAGGAAAAAAAGTACTCACCCGCCCGGCAGCCCTAAACGGCAAAGTCAGCCCCTCTTCAGTCCTCAGCTCACCAATCCCCTTCCTCCATTCCTCCTCCCGTCCGTACCCTGGCCCGGCGGCGGCGGGGCCGCGCTTAGCCCGCCTTTGCGCGCCTCCTCCGTTTAAGACACGGGTGAGGAACCCTAGATTGATTGGAGTTGGATGGATGATTGCATGTTTTGTTAGTTCCTCTGCTGTCCCTGAAATCCAAACGTTACTTCCTGGGATTGGTGCTCCAGTTCATCTGTAGTAGTGTGCTTTTTGGGTACTTGTTTCTGTTATTTTTCCCCCGAAACTGCCTGGGGTTCAGTTTCAGGTCCACACGCTCTGAGTTTGAGACCTCTTCGGATTTATTGTTACAGTGAATTTTGCTTGCCCGGTGTTCAATCAGTGTACCGTTGGATTTTAGCATAGCATCGATCAAGCGTTCTGTTCCAAGTAATTTTAATTGATTTTAATGTGTGTTGGTTTCTACACTATCCATATTCATCTTATAATCAAATCTGGCCTTGTTGACTGTTTGCCTTTTCTTTTTTCCTTTTAGTAACTTTGGAGTACCAGTGATGCCTGACACTAGCTCTAGTGAAGTTTCTGCTTCTCATGTGGGGCGTGTAAGACGTCGAAAACATCCAACTGAGGTTAGTAATTTTTTTTCTTCCTTATGCTCTTTATTGCGCTCTGTTCTTTCTCTAGATTTCAGCTAATACATACACTGAAGCATGGTCCAAGCTAGAGCAGCAGCCTGTTTCAGCCTTTCAGGTGTTCTTTTTCGTAATTAATCGTGATCATTTTCTTCAGGCTACCACAGATGGGAATAGAGCTAATGGACAGCCGTTGCTTGTCAATGATCAGAACAAGTATAAATCAATGCTTATCCGTACATATTCGACAGTATGGATGATCGGAGGCTTTGTCTTTATTATTTATATGGGTCATCTATATATCTGGGCTATGGTTGTTGTGATTCAAATATACATGGCAAGCGAGCTTTTCAACCTACTCAGAAAATCCAGTGAAGAGAAACAACTGCCAGGGTTCAGGCTGCTGAATTGGTAAGCTAGGGGTCATTTTGATTCTACTAAGTTTAAACAGAAATTTGTCAGTCTCACAGCTGCCATGCTTTTCAACAGTATTTTTGCTCGTGTTGTTTATGCACAAGTGTTATTTCCTATTGTAGGCACTTCTTTTTCACGGCAATGCTGTACACTTATGGGCGCTTTCTTAGTCGGCAGCTTGTGAATACAGTAACTTCGGATCACTTGCTTTATAAGGTCGTCAGTGGCCTAATAAAGTATCAGATGTTTATCTGCTATTTTCTTTATATTGCAGGTAGGCTCAGTATCCCATGGAACATGCAATAATTTCCTCTAGTTAATATGTTACAAAAACTTCATATTAAGTTTAATATCCAAAGTGATTCTGTTTTTTCTAGTTTGATCTTGTGTGAAAAGGTCTTATCCCCCCCCCCCCCCCCACCACCACCACCACCTTCCAAAATGTAGGCTGTTTTTGTTTTGTCATAAGTCAATTCTCTCTAACTTTGACCAACTTTATAGAAAGATACACCAACATCTACAAAGTGAAATTTGTTTCATAAAAAACATCATGAAATGTTCTTGATATTTCAAGTATTTGGTATTACTGATGTTAATATATTTTTCTAAAAACTTTGTTAAAGTTAGAGAAGTTTAACTTAGGACATTACCAAAACAACCTACAATTTGGAGTGGATGGGGACAAAATAGACTATATCACTTTTCGTATCAATAATATTTTAGCATATTATAATCTATGTACTATGCTAGATTTTAGTTCAAGGAATCCCATAATTGATTCGATGTTTTTTCCGCAAATTGTGCTAGTTATTGTTTGGTCAGCAGTTGTCCACTTTACTTTAATGGGAGAATTCATGGTTGGGCTTTTGTATTATTCTTCATGTGAACATGAGCAGTTGAAAATTTTGTGCTCGTTAGATTTGATTATACATGCCTGCCTAAGTGACTACTATTACATACTTATATACATACTAGTTATCTTGGAAGTATCATGTATTTCTGGTTATCATGAATTTAACTTGATTGCATTTGCATGTGTTGACAGTCATGCTTTAATAAAAGATAACCTGCTTATCCTGAATTTCTGGTCCGTATCTTAGCAAAAAGTTTGTATTTATGGCTCCTTTGATCCAGGGTTTGTATGGTTTATTTTGACTCTCAAGAAAAAGACATACAAATATCAGTTCAAACAGTATGCCTGGACGCACATGATACTTTTAACGGTTTTTGCACAGTCTGCTTTCACTGTCGCAAACATATTTGAAGGGATATTCTGGTAAGTGATTCGTTTCTTTTTGAATAACCTGTTTAGAGTTTCAACTTTTTGGGATATATGGAGTGCTTAGCTATCTTTGTTCAGTTTAGGTTAGACATGTATTTATTTGGTATTTCTACTATCATCTGAAAATTTCTTTGTCATCTTTGTCATCTGGAAAAGGATTTGTGCAATTTTGTCTTTAATCTGCTCCAAACTTGCAGATTCATTAGATTTTTTGGACATAACTCTGCCTTGCTTTTTTCTACAGCTGTAAAAAGTATAGTAACTTTGAGCTTCTCAACTTAAGAGGAAAGTTTTGCACTTCCATTGTTCGACACTATGTGCCTCTTTACAGCATTTACAGTTTGCATTTGTTACTTCAGCAACATAGGTACTACGCTCTCGGTTAGCTGTATTGGCTTGTATGAGTTTACGTGATAGCAAGGCTTGTAATTACATCCAGCATTTTCTAATTTCTTAGCCATATGGGTAGACCAATCAGCTGACTACTCCTGATTAATCGATCAGGTCCTGTTAGTCGGTGGCTAGTTAGCTAGTTGAGCAGCCTATTTGCGAACCTTATAAGTATTATGTACTGCTGCTAGACTATAGCACCAGTGCACAACTGCCTTTATGCACAAGGATATACTATCATAAATTGGTAAGCAAAGCAAGCATCATATTCGCTCTTTTTCTTGTTCTTGATGATATTGTAATGGAACATGGTCATTTACTTGTGGGTCAAGATGAAATATCCCAGTGCCCAACCCCAATACCAGCTGGCGAGCTCATAATTCTCTCTTGGCTAGTTGTCCCTGAGCTAATAAGATGACTAATCATGATTAATTGGACAATCAGATTTCTAATGCACTAGTTGCCTTGGATTATTCTATGGGACTATGTCAGTGATGCATATCTCTAAATACATATTGTGGAAGATATTTGTCCTGATTGTTTAACTTACACAAGTTAAATGTATTATGCTACAATTAATGAACTCCGTGCATTTACAATCTTATGTTTACTCAGGTTTCTTTTGCCTGCTTCACTTATTGTGATCAACGATATTTTTGCTTATTTATTTGGGTTCTTTCTTGGGAGAACACCATTAATCAAGTTGTCCCCAAAGAAAACTTGGGAAGGTTTTATTGGTGCATCAGTGACAACTATCATCTCTGCGTTTCTGGTGAGACTTTGTTAAATTCCCTATTTCTCATCAGGATAATTTTATAGCAACGTTTATTTTTTTTAAATGCTGACATTTGTTATAGCCTTACGCCTTTGTTGCATGTTGTCTTTAAGTATAGGCCTACTTGGGAACATGTCTAAATTAGAGGCTTTACTTCTATCTTCTAATACTAAATGTTACCCTGGTCCTACTGGTGTGTTATAGTGTTGCCCACTTAGGCTTTTTAAGTATGCTCGTGTGGTCAGTTGCAATGTTACCCACCTTTTCTTTTGTTAGTTATCAGTCACCAGCAAAACCCTGATCTCCCTTCTCATTGGTCACTTGCACTTCAATTATGTTACTCATATATTTCTCGTGTACTAGGTGCTTTTCCCTTGCGGAACTCACAGAAGCTTTTGATATGTATTGAAGGCTTCGATATTTTTTGTCCATTACGTAGAGGAAAAACAGAAAACCCTCAGTACATTCTCTTTGACTTAATGTTGCATTCATGCCTCCATATTTACCAAACCGGTAAAGGTAGAAACACTGAAAGTCAGAGACACTCGAACTATTGCAGTCTGATAATGAACCTGGTAATATTGCAACTAATCTAGGCCTGCCTTTGATCCAAAGATGACTTGTGGGACAAAACCAATTCATTATCAACCTTATACAAGTTAAAACATGTTGCAAGGTGAAGATTTATGTTCTCCTGGGAATACACAACCCTTAAGGGGTTGATTTTTTTAAGCAATGATCCAATATTAATTCCTGTCTGTAAAAAAAAATGCTATTTGTTTTTAGTTCAAGATGATGTGTTGCTTACTTTCCTTTTTTCTGTGGCAGTTAGCAAATGTAATGGGCCGTTCCCAATGGTTGACATGCCCAAGAAAGGTTGTAGATTTTCTTCAGAATATGATTGTTGTATGGCTAAGTTGCTGTTGTGTTGCTAAATTTTGTATGCAAATAATTTCAGGATCTGTCAACTGGGTGGCTTTATTGTGATCCTGGTCCAATGTTTAAGCCAGAGCATTACTCATTGGCAGAGTGGGTGCCACATTGGGTGAGGAAAAAGTTTCTTTGCTCAATTTATTCATTTTAATTTTATTTCTTGTACTCTAAGATGGCATCTTTGCAATGTTCTCAATGATAAAGGATCCTCAATAATTGCAGTATAGCCTTTTCAATCTTATACTAGCTTGTATTGCACTTAGACATTTTGCATGGTCGTTGATTGTAGTCCCTAATCAACAAGTCATTCCAGAAGAAACAAAGTTTTCCTTCCAGATTATTTTTCTGTCATTGCTGTGGAAAAGGCTGGTTCTTATTGTGTATTAAAGAAACGAAGTTTTCTTTCCAGATTATTTTTCTGTCATTGCTGTGGAAAAGGCTGGTTCTTATTGTATATTGAACTTGAAAAAAAAGGGGATGGAAGTATGTATTAACTCTGCAATACTTTTCTGATATAGCATATTGTATAATATACTAGTACATTTGTGTTCGCTCAGAATATTCAGTTAGATACTTTGACAAATATAACAGATATTGTCTCCATGATATATGGCTACTACATGTGATGACATATCATATTTATGGAGTCAAGAGAAAATAGCCATGATTGATCATAGATCTCTTCTGTTAATTTTTTGGAGGGAAGGGAGAGGTTGACAGAGAGGCTTAGAAATTAAAGGTTTTGGACCCAAATGGATAGGAAGGTTTTTGTAGATATTTTACACTGTCAAAGTGATATAACCCCTCTTCTATTAATGCTGCTGTGTAGAATACAATTTAAATAACCTGCAATTGGATAAAAGATAGCCATCTTGCAGTGGAACACATTAAAAGATAGCCATCTTATCCCTAGGAAGGCCTCCTAGGGATAAGAGACATAGGGCTAAAGAGAGAGCCAAAAAAGGATCTTTCGTGTATAATCCTGCATAATCTCGAATGTTATCAGTTCCGGTACACATCTAATTATAAACAGCAGAATAAGACAGTGAGTTGTATGTGTAAGTTTTCAAAAATAAAGTTGTATGTGATGGGTGGCACACATGTTCTGAGTAGCACAGATTTTAAGAACAGTAGTAGACAGTACTTTTTTTTAATTGGTTATTCTCTGAAATCAATGATAGGATCAAGGCTAGTTCTTGATGATAGATCAAGGGACCATTGTCAAACAATCATAATCATAATCATTCCCCTAGCTTGTTTCTAAATTCTAATAAAGAACTAAATGTCTAAATCAATGTAGAAGTTGCTTATATATATTTAGAATTACTGATATTTATTCTATTGGATCATCATTGCTTTTGTGTTGTCTTTGTAGAGTTTCTAGACGTTTGATTTTGTATTCTGTTTGATTACATGTGTCTCTTAACAGTTCCCATGGAAAGAACTAGCCATTATGCCTGTGCAGTGGCATGCTGTAGCCCTCGGTTTGTTTGCATCAATAATAGCACCATTTGGAGGATTTTTTGCAAGTGGCTTCAAGAGAGCTTTCAAAATAAAGGTATACACCACTTCTTGTTTGCGTCAATAAAACTGTTTTACTCAAAATGATATATCTTTTTTTTAACAAAAAATGTAGGATTTTGGTGACAGCATACCTGGGCATGGTGGGATTACTGATAGAATGGATTGTCAAGTAAGTATCTCAAGAAACATTTTAGGTATAGGGAAATGATACTGACCATGGCTATTCAAGCTTTTAACATTTTCATTCTGTTGAATAATGTAAGAGGAGGCCATTATGATGTGGCTAATCTAAACCATCAGCTACAGAACAATCGGTTGAACCAAACCTAATTATGGCAGGAGTAGCAACCTCATTTCTGTGGATCGTTTTTGTATTTCTCCTTTTATGCAGACATGTTACCTTTTATTGAGTATAAATGTGTTTGTTGTTTGTTAAATGCTTGTTGAAAAAATCCTGCCAAGCTGAAGAAACCCATAAATACCAGCATGTACACTAGCTTAACATAAATTTCTGCTTGCTTTTTCCCCAGATGGTTATGGCAGTGTTTGCATACATATACCACCAATCATTCATTGCACCTCAGAACTTCTCTGTTGAGATAATCTTGGATCAGGTGAGGATCATTATTACTTAATTTTCTTTATCTCGAGTGATTCTCCCCTTCTTAAGCATTTTATCTTTTGTCATTCTAACCAATGTCTACTTTTTTTTTTCATTCAGATTATAAGAAATCTAACCTATGAGGAGCAAAAATACCTATACGAACAACTTGGGCAAATGTTCCATGAGAGGCAATTGGCGCAAAGCTGAGTTAGCGTGCTTGTGAAACGCATGATATGTTGTGTATTTAAGCCTTCGGCTCATTCTGTAGCTCTAGCTCATGTATAGCATGGCATGAATGTACGTGATACGGAGCCCTTGCTCAAACCATTGTATAGAAATGGTAGAATGGATAGAATGAATGGGTTTTAGGTGCTTTATTCATTCTCCACTGACGCTGCCTAATTCACTCCCCTTGTCATCATTTCTGCACTCTTTGTAAAAGGGGACACGGAAAGTTTTATTCTTTCTTATCACTTCGTGGTGCTGTCCACAGATCAATTATTCTAGGATTCACAGAATAATATAAGACGAAGGCTTCCTTATCTTTCTTTCTCGGCAATCAGGCTCTTCACAGCATATTTATCATCTTAGGGGGGGTCTCCAATTGCTCAGCTGTCACTGCATAAATCGCAAGCTGATGTTACACCTTCTGTTCGAGGGAGCAGAGAGCTAAAAGGAATGACACTAGCGTGGGTTCAAGAGGTGATCTTGTACGCTCGCAGATAGGCTAAAGGTGGACACCCTGTTGGTTTGAGCTTTTACTAGCCATTCGGGAGTGTTTTTTCATTTACAACAAATCAGCCAACCAGAAATGATCTAGCGAACAAACTGAATTTGTTCTTGCTTTAATATAGGCTAAAGGTGGACACCCTGTTGGTTTGAGCTCACTAGCCATTCATGAGTGTTTTTTCTTTTACAACAAATCAACATCAGTCGACCAAAACCGATCTAGCGAACAAACTGAATTTGTTCTTGCTTTAATACTCCCTTCTTCCTAGTATGTAAGGCATAACCACTTCTGGTTTAAGAGCAAGAATGATAAAAAGTAGTTACGTTTTATATATTAGGATTGAGGATTTATCGTTAAATAATTGTTGAATATATTTGTACAATAAGTTTATTTGAACGGAGATACAAATTTTAATAATATTTTCTATAAAGTTAGTTATAAATTTAAGAAAATTTGTCTTACATATCTTTGGTAGTATGCCCTTTCGTATTTGTAAACGACTGATCCATGCCTTTTACTTTTCTTTTATGCCCATGGTCCTCCAGATTAGCTAGGGAATTCGACACCGTGTTGAGGACGGCCTTGCCAAGAAAAAGAAAATCCTGTGTTTGTTGATTGATGGAAAATGTTTCTGCTCCCCTTCTTTTCATGCATCCACGTGTTACACCACTCGTGCAAAAATGAAATCTGGTATGTTTGCCATTCTCTGCCTATTTCTAAGTGCAACAACTTATAGCCGATAAGGTTCACAGGGCGATGCGTCGTCCTGACTATCAGATAATGGGAACTTGAATCACAGATGTTGCTCCTTTCTTTTTCTTTCCTTTTTTTTTTATAATACCCAAAGTGCAGGAACCTGTCAGTTCTCGTGGTGAGCCGTTGTCGAAAGAATCCGAATCAACGATAATCACACGCAACGGTTCTACTCACGGATATCCGCTCCGGGCAAAGCGTTACTACTACTATCTCAGATGGCTTGTGCTTATTACCTGATATAAGCATATCTTGCAATCCTGGGAATTGCCCATGATATCTTGTCGCGTGATACGCACTCGATTATGCTGAGCATATATAGAAGATTGCTTTCTAATAACCATCAAATTTACACCAAATTGTTGCTATAGATCATTGGTGTACACTTAAGGCAAATAATTTCAGTTTGAGAAAACAATTGTATGTAAGAGCATCTCCAAGAGTTATGCATATTTGGTTTGGCAATTGGTGTTGTTTGCCAACTCTACAAATGATTTGGCAAAGGAAAATGAACTTCATCTCCAAGAGTTATGCATTTTTGCTTTGGCAAAATCTAAAAATAGTAGACCCACCAATTTTTTTCCCGATTTTCTTTCCACTCCCGCCGTGCATGCGCGCGCTTTGTTTCGCGCGAGGCCAGGTGAAGCGCGACAACGTGTCCACAAAATTCGGGATTGCAGAATTGCCAAGCCAACATGGCTATGCAAAAATGCCAAGTTTGGTCCATCAAATGCCAAGTTATGCAAAATGCAAAACTCAAATGCAAAACTATTGGAGAGCACTTTTTAAGCTTTTTGGCAAATTTCAAGAATGCAAAATCCAATTGCATAACTGTTGGAGATGCGTAGATTATTATACCATTGTGAGGGTCCATAGGTGGAAACATACGTTAAAGAGTAAAGTATATATATTTTTAAATCTCCAAGTTGCACCCACTTGAGTTTGATTTTCAAACAATTATGAAATTGGGTAAAAATTTTGGTTCACTAACTGCTTTATTGGTTTTCTATGCTTTTGATACGAAGTCCATGTACCCGCATCCGATTCTTTGGGTGCACCATTAAATACTTTCAACTCGTCTATTTTATTCCCAAAATATCTCTTCTTTCTTTACGATCGTTTTTTTGGTTAATAAGTCGACCGATGATGTTGTTTTATTGTAAAAAAAATATTGTATCATGACTGATAAACTGAGCTCATAAATTTACTTTCTTGGTTTCTTGGTTTTCTATGCTTTTGATACGAAGACTGGATCCATGTATCTGCATCCAATAAAATGCCTTTCGGTGCGTAATACTTTCAAACTCATCTTTTTTATTCCCAAAATATCTCTCCTTTCTTTATGGATTGTTTGGCTGATCGTTTTTGTGGCTGATAAGTCGATTGATACTGTTTTGTTATGACAAAATTACTATACCATGACTGATAAGCTAGGCTCATAAATTCACTTTTCAAATTGGCTCGTGTCTTTCCTATCTCGTATTCCACAACCGGTATTCATACGAGCTAAATTGAACAACTCGCGCCAATGATACAGATTTCAATTCAAAAATGTATTGAATTTAGTGCTCTAAAATGTATTGAATCCGATTGTTAACAAACAAAAATCCGGGAAACAAACTCTTGCTCCCCCGACGGGCCTCCTCCACCATGAAACCTGTGGGCGACGCTCCACTGATGGGCTTCCACCACCACAGTCCGAGTTGGAAGGGGGATATACCACGAATCCACCCAGGAGCAGGACAATGCACAAGCGACAGCCCCGTCCCGTCCTATAAATAGCAGACCACAGCAGTCTCTCTCCGCTCCGTCCCAGGAAACCCGGTGGTATAGCATCAAGGAACGTTTTTTGTCCTGTTGATCGAACTGTTGATTGATCTCCCTCCCCTTTCGCCCCCGTCCTGCCTCCTGGCCTCGGCTCACCCCAGAAAAAAAAAAGGTGAGGAGCTTTTCTCTCCCCTTCGATCCACTAGGTTTGCACTCTGTTTCTAGATCTTGTGTAGGCATTTGTCCATCTTGGAGTGGCGAAGTCCCTAGCGCCCACAGCGGCTGATTGCTGTGGGTTTTGATCGTGCCTTTTTTTTTCTGCATTCGAGAAAAACCCTTGCTTTATTGGAATCCGCGTGCTTAGGTCTGGGTGGATCGTCTTCTCGCTCCAAGAAAATGTCTAAATCCGTGGGATTGGAGGAATTTGTGGGCGTTTTTCTCTTCTCCTTTGATGGGAATTGTGGGTGTTGATCTGTGTGGATTCTGTTGCAGGGGGCGAGAAAGAAAGGGGGCTCCTTTGGGGCAGAGAAGGAGATGGCGCGCAATGCGGTGGACAAGGCGACGTCCATCGACGCGCAGCTGCGGCTGCTGGCCCCGCAGAAACTCTCTGACGACGACAAGCTCGTCGAGTACGACGCCCTGCTCCTCGACCGGTTCCTCGACATCCTGCAGGACCTGCACGGCGAGGACATCAGGGAGACGGTATGTAAATACTCCGGTTGGTTCCTGCCCGTGGTGCTATTTCTTCCTCTTTTTTTCGTGCTGGCGATTGATTTAGGTGCTAGATGGTTCGATCATGCTCGGAAATCTGTTTATACTGTCATGCATGCATCGGACGCGATAGCAGGAGAATCAGATAGTGAGCAGGCGCGAGGCCAACTCTAACTTTATGCTGGTGCAGTGCTCAGGGTGACAGTTTTGTAGCAATACATGGTGAAAATTGGTCTGCTTATAGGTGGTAAAAGTTTTCTTACCCTGGTGCATTGGCACCAAGCAACATCAACATAACATCGCACCTGCTTGCAAGTTTCTTTGGTGATATATTCTTTGTATCTGTTTTGGTATCGCACTCTGGTGACAGAAGTTGGTGCTGCGTTTAATAAAATGTAGTGTCACTGGGGATCCACCCATTTTGTTCTCAATTTGCTGATCAATAGTGTCCTAGTTCTCACTTTTAAATTGGTACATGACCTGATGTTCAAAACTGGTGGGGTTATCATGATGTGTGGAGCACTTGCACTATAATCATGGCCTTTTGATACTCTCGAGTTATTATTCCCTTTGAACTATTGTTGTTGCTGATATGAGGTAGTTTGCATATCAAATTTATTGTCTTTCTATGCATGAGCAGTATGATAAAATGGTAAAAGGCCACCTTTTACATTGCATCGACCTATCACATATGCTATTTTACATTATCATTTTACCACTCAAGTAAGTCCCATCTCATTGCCCATTTTATAGATATCTGCAAGCCAATCTTTGCTTAGCATTCTGATAGGTGGCTTTTATTTCTGTGCTCATTTGTTACACAACAATTCCAGTTTGTTCACCAACTCACTCTATATTCGATAAAATTTATATCTTTTGCAATGCCGTAAAGTTTCTCTTTCTTGTGAATAGGTGCAAGAATGCTACGAGTTAGCTGCTGAGTATGAAAATAAGCTTGACCCCCAAATGCTGGATGAGATTGGGAATGTGTTGACCAGCTTGGATCCTGGAGACTCCATTGTCATAACCAAGTCATTCTCACACATGCTTATCCTGGCAAACTTGGCTGAGGAGGTACAAATTGCATACCGCAGGAGAATAAAACTGAAGAAGGGGGACTTTGCTGATGAGAACTCAGCAACAACTGAATCAGACATCGAGGAGACATTAAAGAGGCTTATGCATCAGCTTAAGAAGTCCCCTCTGGAGGTATTGGATGCTCTCAAGAATCAAACTGTTGACCTTGTCCTGACTGCACATCCAACTCAGTCAGTCCGGAGATCACTGCTCCAAAAGCATGGCAGGTTAGTCTTGAAGCTTTCTGAATTCTTAGATCTCAGGATGAGATTCACTCGATGGAATTGAATATTTGCTATGCAGAAATGATGGTTTTGTTTGTTCTTTATGCACTATGCATCAGAGCAATGTAGTTTGCTCACACTGAATTTCACATACCACTTTCATAGAAAACCTGATGTTTATTTGTCCACTTTTCTTTTATCTGCAAGTATTGCTTGCATGGTTTTGCTGTAGTCTGCCTTTTAACAAACAAATGCAATAGAAAAAAAAAATCTCAAGGCATGTTGAGTCATATGTTATATGTGCCTTTCGATGCCTTAGATTTTTCACCTTTCAATGTGCAGGATAAGAAACTGTTTAACTCAACTTTATGCAAAGGACATCACTCCAGATGAGAAACAGGAACTTGATGAAGCACTTCAAAGAGAGGTAATTTGCTTAGATATTTTGGTATATTAGTGTTGTATTGCTAGCTGTGTAGTAGTTAATCAGTAAAACTTTGTCACATTCACTAGATATATATTCATTATATATTTTATTATTTATATGATTCTAATTCTAATATCCTGTTCCATTTCTTATCTACAGATTCAAGCTGCCTTTAGAACTGATGAAATCAGGCGGGCGCCTCCTACCCCGCAGGATGAAATGCGTGCTGGAATGAGTTATTTTCATGAGACCATATGGAAGGGTGTACCCAAGTTCTTACGTAGGGTCGACACTGCTCTTAAGAACATTGGCATAAATGAGCGGTTGCCATATAATGCCCCTATCATTCAGTTTTCTTCTTGGATGGGTGGTGATCGTGATGGTACATGGCATTCTCTCTCCTTTTTTGGATAGTATATATTTGGTGATGTGCAGAATCATGCAACTGTAGTTCACAAGAAAGAAGTTCATATATAACTCTAAACTGATGTCCATGACAGGGAATCCAAGAGTCACGCCAGAGGTTACCAGGGATGTATGCTTGTTGGCTAGAATGATGGCTGCTAATTTGTATAATGCCCAGATAGAAGACCTGATGTTTGAGGTAAAAATAAGGACACATTTTTTGTAGGCATATTATAGTGATATTAGTCTCACAAGAAATTTTTTTCTATCGTATTCAGTTATCTATGTGGCGCTGCAGTGATGAGTTACGTGTAAAGGCTGATGAGTTATACCGTTCCTCCAAGAAAGATACAACTAAACACTATATAGGTGAAGATAATATTATGCTATTTTTGTTAAACATATTATACGATATCTTCTACATCCTTGCCTACCATCTGCTGCAAAGTATATTAACAGAACTAGTTGCCCACCAGCTCTTTCCAATCAATGAAATAGCTATACTTTTTATATACTACATCCAGAAAATAATGCAGTTCTAGACTTCTAGTTCTAAAGAAAAAGAGTATAAATAATTATGACACCAAATAGGTATATACTAGAATATATTTCATGACAAATCTAATGATACTTATTTGGTATCATGAATATTCATATATTTTTGGCGCAAAGTTAGTCAAACTTGAGATGGTTTGACTTAGTACTAGGCTAGAATTGCATTCTTTTCCAGATGGAGGGAGTATCATATTGCTTATGATTAATATGATCCTCATCATAACCATAAATTGGTTCCAGTTTGATAGTTCATTCTCGGATTACAATAAACTGCATGAATCTATGTTGTTGAAGACTAATCTTGAGTCATGCAGATGAGGATTCTAGTCTGGTTCTAACCCAAGTCAGCAATTGGGGAAAAATGGGCATGGCAAATCCATATCCCAAAAGGGTTGGACTGTAAGAATCAGAAACAGTTACTTGCAAAAAAAAAAGGCATTTAAGGATTTGAAAACATGCAATAAAAGTAATGTATTTATCTGTTAGCTTAATAAATATGATCATGAAGCAATATAATATTAAGAAACAGCTATGTCATCAGGACTCAGGAGTGGCATGGATATATATGTGCTTTCTTGCCAACATAGACTGCATTTGAATCGTGTTTCGTTCTCTAGATTTGTCTGAGACATGTGGATGTCTATTTCTGTCGTTCAACTATGTTTTTTTTCTTGAACGCAATGGCAGGAGCTCTGCCTTTCATTTAAAAGAGAAATCACTATGGAGTTATTTTTTTAAAAGACAAATTCTTGCTATTTTTCATGCAGACTGACATGATATTGATGCATGCTAATTTTGTCTATTCCTTTAGATTAATGCAGCCAATTAGAAAAAACTAGGTGAAGTTGATACATGCTGACATTCTTTTCCTGGATGCAGAGTTCTGGAAACAAGTTCCCCCTAGTGAACCTTACCGTGTGATTCTGAGTGATGTCAGAGATAAACTCTACAACACGCGTGAACGGGCACGCCATTTATTAGCTAGTGGGTTTTCTGAAATCCCAGAGGAAGCAACCTTCACCGATGTTGAACAGGTATTTGAAGTGAAAACGGTAGTGTTCATTTGATGTTCCTGGCTAGGATAAAAATTAATCTGTACCATACACTTTTTAGTGCTATATTAAGATTGGATTCTATGATTCTATGATGTACTGTAAAAGGTTGAAACACTCCCAAGATAAAGGATCTCTGTAACTGTTTCAGGGTATATTAGGTTTTATGGATTCTCGTCTCAGATTTTTTTTTTCTCTTGCAGTTCTTGGAGCCACTTGAGCTCTGTTACAGATCTCTCTGTGCCTGTGGTGATCGCTCTGTTGCAGATGGAAGCCTTCTTGACTTCCTACGGCAAGTGTCTACATTTGGACTATCCCTTGTCAGACTTGATATCAGACAGGAATCTGACCGACATACTGATGTTATGGATGCTATAACTGAATACCTCGGCATTGGATCATACCGTAAATGGACAGAGGAGAAACGCCAAGAATGGCTTCTCTCGGAACTTAATGGAAAGAGGCCGTTATTTGGTCCTGACCTTCCCAAATCGGATGAGATTGCTGATGTTCTAGATACTTTCCATGTATTAGCTGAACTTCCTTCAGACAGCTTTGGTGCATACGTAATATCTATGGCGACAGCTCCCTCAGATGTTCTTGCTGTCGAGCTCCTGCAGCGTGAATGTCGTGTGAAAAACCCGCTTAGAGTTGTGCCATTGTTCGAAAAACTGGCAGATCTTGAGGCAGCTCCCGCAGCTTTAGCTCGGCTGTTCTCTGTTGAATGGTACAGAAACAGGATCAATGGCAAGCAGGAAGTGATGATTGGGTATTCAGATTCTGGCAAGGATGCTGGTCGTTTCTCTGCTGCTTGGCAACTGTACAAGGCTCAAGAGGAGCTCATTAATGTTGCTAAGCTGTATGGAGTTAAGTTAACTATGTTTCACGGACGAGGTGGAACTGTGGGAAGAGGTGGGGGCCCTACCCATCTTGCTATTCTGTCACAACCTCCAGAAACTGTTCATGGATCACTTAGGGTAACTGTTCAAGGTGAAGTCATTGAACAATCTTTTGGAGAGGAGCATTTGTGTTTTAGAACCCTGCAACGTTTCACAGCTGCTACTCTTGAACATGGTATGCATCCTCCAATTTCACCAAAACCAGAATGGCGTGCTTTAATGGACGAAATGGCTATTGTTGCCACAAAGGAGTACCGATCAATTGTGTTTGAGGAACCACGCTTTGTTGAGTATTTCCGCCTTGTAAGTCTTCAGTTTTCTTTGCTTGTGTTTTCCTTTTCTACACACCTTCACTTGTCTTTATATTTTTATTATGCAAATACCACTATGAGACTTTAGCTTTTATTTAGTCCTTGGCATTTCCCTCTTGTTTTTGTTAGTTGGGAATTCATCTAGCTAGGCCTGAAGGCTAATATACTGTTTCATTATCGTTTTTGTACTGTCATGTCATTACTCCTTGTAGCACTCTATAATTTATTATTTTTTGGTAATGAGTCAATTTTTCTGCGTAACTAATCCTGGCATCTGTGTCTTTGTTTCAAATAGGCAACACCAGAGATGGAATATGGTAGGATGAATATCGGAAGCAGACCATCGAAAAGAAAGCCAAGTGCAGGCATTGAATCACTGCGTGCAATCCCTTGGATCTTTGCTTGGACGCAGACTCGGTTCCACCTACCAGTGTGGCTTGGTTTTGGTGCAGCATTCAAGCATGTCTTGGATAAGGACATAAGGAATCTTCAAACCCTTCAAGAGATGTACAATCAGTGGCCATTTTTCAGGGTTACAATAGACTTGGTTGAGATGGTGTTTGCCAAAGGTGATCCTGGTATAGCGGCTCTGTATGACAAGCTTCTAGTATCAGAGGATCTGTGGTCATTTGGCAAGCGTCTTAGAGACAACTATGAAGAAACAAAGCAACTTCTCCTACAGGTGATTGTCTAAGATCTTCTTGCATCTGTTACAGACTGCTAGAGTTGCATGTAGATTAGGGTGATGCCTGTACCAGGCTTGAACAGTGTGCGTCTGAATGAGTAGATGATTAGATTAATTCATAATCTATAGCTACATCATGCCTAACTACTTACAGAGAATGTTTAGATACAGCTCAAACTGATAGATAAACAAGGAGAAAATCGTTCTGGCAGTAGGATGTTCATTCACCACATCTTGTTGTCTCACCCATGCATTGTGACCTTGTGAATTTCAGGTTGCTGGGCACAAAGACCTTCTGGAGGGCGACCCTTACCTGAAGCAGAGGCTGCGCATCCGTGACTCTTACATCACCGCGCTGAACGTTTGCCAAGCCTACACGCTGAAGCGTATCAGGGACCCTGGCTTCCAGGTGAACACGGGGCCTCACCTGTCGAAGGACATCATGGACATGGGCAAGCCAGCTTCGGAGCTCGTGAAGCTCAACACCACGAGCGAGTACGCCCCGGGGCTGGAGGACACCCTTATCCTGACCATGAAGGGCATCGCTGCCGGAATGCAGAACACCGGCTGAGAGAACAAGAATGCAGAGTGCCTTGTTTATTCTGAAGTTGATGTATATATCGTATCGTAGGGGATCATGGCATGAACCGGTTCACAAGACGTACGGGTGCTCACCTGGATATGGGGGATTATTACCTGTTTAGCAGTAGTATTAGTATATTACTCTATGCTATGCTATATGGAACTCCTATCTATGCAAATCCGTGTTGCTTGAGCCTGCACTTAGCTTTTGGACCATAAACTTGTTAAATGATGCTCAGGTCATCTTGTTACGGCCAAAATTGTGTCGTTTGATGTGCCGTTTGGTGCTGCTATATTTGTGCCAAGGAGTCTGAGTCTACTGAATGCTTGGATCATTGTATCTTCTCTGTCGTGTGGTAATCTTGTCGAATACTACTAGTATGTCCATTTGTTCAGGCTCGAGGACAAATGGACAGGCTGTAGAGTGGCGCGCGGAGGCCTGTATCACGCACGCGCAGCGGCCCCTGGAAGCTGCAGAGGGCCGGAGACAGTGAACGTGCAAGAGCAGTAGGGTCTGTCACTCATAAGTCATAACTCAGTTTTTTCCCTTTCTAATTTTACACTAGCAATTCTGTAAGACTATCCAGTGGAACGTTATCCACTAGCAATTCTGTAAGACTATTCAGTTTTTAAAATAAGATTTTTCTAAGATTTAATGTGTTGTGTTTACATTGCGCTTGCACTGTGTAATCTAAAAAATATATAGGTAGTAATGTATTTATTAGACCTATAGGTATTAATATGTATTATAAACATATATCAAATTTGGTTTAGCATAAAACAAAGTGATCTATCTATGTACTTATAAAACGGATCAACGGAGGAGAAGCCCCGATTGCTTTTTTATCCTCAGTTTTAATCATTGTACTTTTCATTATACAGTTTGAGTTCTGGGAGTGGCCGTATCTATTCTAGGAACGATAATGTCGTGCTCTCCGTTGCTCTCGAATTTATGCGTGCATGGCCCTTTGTCCCAGGCCGGCGCTCCCGCCCGTACTTGGTGCCACACTATCATAAACTCGCTCGCTCAACGCTCATGTTCGGTCGGTCGCATTTGCGTACCAGTACAGTTCCGGGCCGGCGGACCGCGTTGAGCATGCATGAACAAATCATTGGCGACCGCGAGGTAGGTAGGTGCCGTCGATGCACACGGACACAGTGTCCATTCGTGCCAAACCACAGCAGCACACCAAAAGGAGATCCGACGACCGTTCTAGCATACGTACCCACGCAGCTAGCCTGGCCCTGGCGTGCGGCCCCGTCTCGCGGCACCGGCACAGCGGCAGCCGGCAGGGGCCAGGAGGCACCGGCCGGCGCATCGCGGCAGCCGATGCCCTGGAGGCCAGCCAGGCCAGGCCGCGCAGCCGACCCGACGAGGCAGCCCAGACCGCCTGGCGAGCGGAATGGACTGTAGCGTGTCATCGCGAACCGTGAGACCAACAACGACGGTGGCCGCGACGGACCGGATTCCGGAGCACTGCGCTGTGCGCTGTACCGTATCCGGCGCCGTATCCGCGGCAGCCTCAGATGTTGACTACGTGTCCCCCTTTACCTCTGCGTGAATTCCATTCATTCACTCACTCATTGATCCACTCATCTCGCTGCGACGGAAAGAGGCAAAAAGAGGCAGCCGGACGGCCAGAGCGTGGCAGCGGCAGTGCGGCAGGGGGACCGCCGGAACGGGCCAGGCTCTCTGCTCTCTGCCTCTGCTCTCCGCGCGCTCCGACGCCGGCCCGCCCGCCCGGCCGTACCCGCGGCGGAGATCTCCATTTATTGGCGGTGACGCGCCCACGTTCTCTTGCCCTTTGCATTGCCTGCATCTGCAATTCTGTTCTCTTGCCCTTTGCATTGCCTGCATCTGCAATCCTGCATCAATGGATCCGATTCCGATGGAATGGACGGACGCACCCGAGGGCCGAGGCGACGACGCCCACGCCCACGCCCCAGTTGGTTTTTGTTTGGAGCCTCTGAAAGAAAACAAGCTTACTGGCACTGCATCTGCATCTGCATGAGACGGAGGGAGATAACGCATGCAGGCTCAAAGTTCACAGCTCTGTTTGCTCAGTACTCGCACGGGAGCACTGTCCAGCATGAAATGCCCACCGCGCAGGTACGTAGTACTGCTCTGTCTCAGGCCCCTCTAACGTCTAATCCTTGGTTCAAAAAAACGTCTAATCCATGTCACTAGCTAAGTAGCTATGCAGATTGCGGGCCGGGCTACGACTAACAACGTTTAATTAATGTTGCTAAACAGTTTGACTCCGACAGTACAAAGGAGTACAACTGTACACCAAGGTTTGATTTGGACGATCCCATTAATAGACGACTATTTCTGTATGAATGAACCAATATTTTTTTTCAAGAACGTGGCACGTATTTCATTAAGAAAAAATTTAGAATCGTACAAGTCCTACATCACATTACAGCGAGATGCCATTAGTGATGATGCAAAACACAAACAGAAGCATCACAGGGTGGTGGAACGCCCTGAATGAACCAAATACTTACATTTCAACAGCATCTTCTCTTGGCCCAATCAAGTCTGCTGTTCAGCAAAAGGTTTGAGCACTACATTACTCATCAGTGTGCACTGATGGATGAGAGCGAAGTACTGGGAGTTATTGAAACTAGTATTATGTCTTCCTGCGTGGTCCAAAACGACATGTGCGCGACTGTTACATTTGTGACCTCTTGGATTGTTTGCCAAAAAAAAAAAAAAAAAAAAACAGCAATCGCTTTTGCCCTTTTGGACTAGCAAGAAAAAGGCAACATGGTTAATTTCCAACCTAAGCAACACCTTCTTTTGTCCTCACCAAAAACTACGCTGCCATTTTTCTAGGGCCAAAGCCCAAAGGTGCAAAATGCACGGCAAAAGCTTATCTCTTTCCACGATAAAGAAAAAAGATACAGTATAGATTCTTTGTTTTGGATTGTTTTATGTCTAAAAGCAAAAGCCATCCATTGGAAAGTGTGGAAGGTGCCTTTGCATTTTCTTAGGTCGTCCGCAATGGTTAGCTATTTGGCTATCTAGATGCGACTTGGCAATCAAAAAGTAAGAGAGAGAGTGTTCACTAGCTACATGCAAATAGCTTATCTATTTCACGTGGCCAAAATACGTGAGATGAGCATGTGGACCCATTAGTATAAAATAGTCTTTTTTCTTGTCTCTCACCTTCATGTCAGCTGACTACGTAGTTAGTACTACCTATTACCATTGCGGACGCCCTTAGGATGTCGGTTTCTTAGTAAACAAGCCACGTTCGCGTTGACACTTGAAGGCCACGTTCTGGCCAAAACGGAATATATAGGCTTTAC
The DNA here is from genome assembly GCA_018135685.1 of Themeda triandra. Taxonomy (NCBI): domain Eukaryota; kingdom Viridiplantae; phylum Streptophyta; class Magnoliopsida; order Poales; family Poaceae; genus Themeda; species Themeda triandra. The sequence continues at coordinate 97,564 of JAENPR010000767.1, read as the reverse complement.
ATTTTACTAAGAAGAAAGCATACTATATATACCAGACAAAGTATTATTTTGCAGGACTTTGTGGAAATGGTACTGAATATGTTTGGATGCTTGCAAAAGAAAACTCGTGGACCCATATATAAGGGTTGTAACAAACATTCATAGACTATAATCAAACACTTGGTAATATGTACATTTATATTTGACGGGGTGCTTGGAAATATGTACATATACTCTATAAGATCACGCTATCTTTGAATCCATAATTGATAATGTCGGGTACCTAGATTAGGGGGTCCTAAACTAGGTGGATTAAAGATGGGTGAAATAGCTTTACTCCCCTCTAAAAAACCGATCCTCCTCATACTGGGCCGGCCCATTATCAGGCCCACTAAACCTCAGAGCCCTCTAAACTCGAGCGGCAGCCGCACACCCGCTCGAGAAAGAAGTACGGAAACCGCTCGAGCGAGCGACCGCTCGAGACGGAAGCATAAACCGCTCGAGCGAGCGACCGCTCGAGCGGGGACGGAGAACGCTCGAACGAGCAACCGCTCGAGTCTGTCCTCAATAATTGCCTGTCCAGAGCACGCACATGGCTACAGGGCTCGAACAGCGCCAAAGTACTCTGACACCACCTAACCCCATGGCTACGGGGCCCGCAATGGGGGCGTGCGCCGGTCACCTCCGCCATTACGCCGCCCATCCCCGGATTCAAGGATGGCGGTGTGCCACCGTGGAGCCATGCCACGCACTATGCCATGTGCGACACCCTCTTTAAAACGCCATAGTCAAATCCCCGTACCGTCAAACACGTCACGCCGTCCCATCGCTCGGGTCGACGACCTCTCGAGGCATACCCCGACCCCTCGAGAAATAATGACGGACGTGACTGGCGTACAGGGCGCGTAGTGACCCGTCTATCCTACCTCGACGGCCACTCGCCGGGGTTCCCAGACGAGCCGTCACGACCCACGCCTCGATTGCATTAGCTCGCGTCAGATAAAGGACGGCCAGGACATCCTTACCCATACCGCTACAGGCTCGGACCGGATAAAAGCATGGATCTACAGGCTCGAACCGGATCGAGAGGAGCATCCACAGTTCCAACTGCTCGGCTTAACGCCCGTACCTCGACGTCATGCACACGATTGCCCTACCGACTCTTGTACTCCTGAGCCTCCCCTTGGCCTATAAAAGGGGATGCCCGGCTTAGTTTAAGGCGTGCTTTTACGCACACACGTTCCCACATTTTCACACTCTCATTCACGGCTAAGTCCCGCTTGTATTCACCACTGTACAAGCACTTCGATGCAAGATAATACAAGTCTCCCCCCACCGCTGGACGTAGGGCACTCTTTGCCCGAACCAGGATAAACATTTGTGTTCTTCTTGCATCACCATCCGGATTAGGGAGCACGCATAGAAATTTACTCGTTGGTGTGATACCCCCTGGGTACGAAACACCGACAGTTGGCGCGCCAGGTAGGGGAAGCTGCGTGTTTCGCCCGATTCCCGCCATTTTTCCGGATGGCATCACCCACTTCCTCGCTTCCGTTCGCTACGGTGATCTGGTTTGGGAGCTTAGAGTTCGTGTCGCTCGGCCCCGGCCACGACATGGCTCTGCTCTCGATCGGTCAACCAGGAGGGGGACGCTCGACACCCCCACGCGTTTGTGGAGCCGCGCGCCGACCGCGCCACCACGGCTCACCGCCACGTCGCCGACGCCACCAGCACCAGCGTCATCGCCAGCAGGCACAGGGCCTCGAGCACCCCGCTAACATGCCCTCCCAGCCAGCCGCCACGACGCACCCAGCAGGGGTGCCGAGTGTGCGACAGGGAGTGGCGCGTAGGCAGGGAACTCTCGACGAGGACCCTGGCTTCACGTTCGCCATGCGTTCGCCGAGAGAGCCCGGTGTGGCACCTCGAGCGCGCGCGCGGCCGACGTCGCCTAACCTCTTGCCGCACGGACTCTATCAAGCCCGTCGCAAGCTCCCATTTGGGCTCACCAATGCCGCTGCCACGTATGCCAACGAGATCCAGTCAGCAATGGAGCCGCAAGAGGAGACCCCTGGCCCCCTCTTGCGTGCCGCCATGAACTTGGAAATCGTGTGGCCGGCGTCAGTGGACCGCGGGTTCGACAGAGCGCCTGGCTCACAACGTCGCACCACGGTCGGGAACATGCGCCGCTGGATCGAGGAGGAGAGTATGGGAAGGCCCTGGACTCCGTCCGGCGCTGACCCTGACTCCGATGACTCAGATTCAGGGTGCTATGACCCGGCTCGCGAGTGTTTTCGCCTCGAGAACGACGTTCCATCAGACGATGAGACCAGGGACGACGCCGCGGCAGCCGCCGCTGCGGCCAACTGTGGAGGTATAAACTCCATATACCCTCACGGCCTAGTTTGGGCCGACACGCTATCGCCAGGCCGGCCCATCAAGCTTCAAGACCGATCGGCTCGGCCGGGCCTCGGACGGCCTAAAAACAGTAAGAATATCGAAGACCGACAAGGAGGACAAGACCTAGGCGATATAGGAAAGTTTAGACTTGTAAAGTATGTAAACTTAGTACCGAGATAGGCTAGTTCCGACTTGTAACCTTGCTCCCGTGATATATAAGGAGAGCAAGGACCCCGTGCTGAGGACGAAATCCGGCATAACGCACGACTCATACATCCACATCATAATCGAAACAGAGAGCGGGACTAGTGTTTTACGCATCTTTGCGGCCCGAACACAGGTAAACCTCGTGTGATTGCTCCCCGTTTACGTCTTGCTCGCAATCTCGTGCGCCTTCCGCCAATCCATTACCGGTCGGGGCATACCCACAGGGTCGGACTATCGCCGATATTTCGTCGACAGGTGGCGCGCCGAGGTAGGGGGTGCGCACCGAGATTTCACGTCGATCAAGATGGTTTCCTTCCCGGCTTCCATGACTTTCGAAGCCGGCCTCACCTTCAACTTCGGAACGTTCACCTGGACTTCCAACTCGGCAAAGAATCGCTACTACAACTCTCACGCCTCCGGCTATCACGCCGACAATGGCACCAACAATGGTGGCTGCGCCAAACCAGATCCAACTCATCCCGGTGACCACCATTGCGGTCCCAACCAATCCACCACGATAGTTGACGGCACGGCGTCAACACCTCCGACCGGTCCTAACCAAAGGAGGCATGTCGCAACACGGATCTACTCCGTTTGATCCATCAACAAGACATGAGGTTGACAGAAACCCATGCCAACTTTGAGTCACTCCGACGACGCGTCAGTCGTGATCTACAAACCGCGCGACAACAACAAGTTCCTAATCCGTCAACACGAGGACAAAACAACCGTCGCGAGAGTAACTTTTGGGCGCTCCGAACGGCCACGTTCGCGGCCGGCGAATCTACGACGTCACATTCCAACAAATCCTCGTGGCAACCGTACACAAACAGTGGCGGAAGAAACTCACAGCCGGCTCCGACCACGGCCAACCATCGTTCGTAGTGGTCGGAGAGGCCGGGCGAGCAATATACGGCGAGAGAATCTTAGCCGATATTCAAGATCCGAGAGAGAGGACTTCACAACAAGCCTCACGGAACAACAAGCCCGTCCAGCTCGAGATGACACAAACTACCCGACACGATGTACCTAGTCGGAGTTACGCGTCAACGATAAATACGCGTAAACGCCCGTCGCAACGAACGACGGCGACGCCAACAAAGAGAATTGACCCGACCGGAGTCCAAAAATGTACCCCCGGATGGACGTGACAGTCGGTTCTTGATGCACGGTTGCATCGGCAAGCGAATATTTTTTGCTCCACACGCGATCGTGACGTGACACAACGGACTAAAAGATAAGTATCCAACATCTCTAATAAATTTTCTATTTTATTTATCCATCCATTTCAAAAGACCACACTTTGGAAAAACCAGTTCTTCACAAATCTTTTTTCTCAAACACGAAGCAAGCCGAACGCACCGTCTCGGGGTCTCACTCGCTACGTGTTAACGGACCACGCTCAAACAACACAGAGTGCGCCGGTCGCTCCCAAAGGAAAAGGGCTCCAAACACTCCGACCGTCTTTGTTTGTTTAGGATCATCTAATCCCTAAGGCCAGGTCGGCTCTTGAATGAGAAAGAGACTAGTTTTGCTTTGGCAATTTTTTCTTCTAAATCTATAACAAGCATAACTTAGCCTTACGCATGATAAGAAAATCTTACACACCACATGACCATTCTTTCGGGAACAAAGGCATGATCAAAATCCACCACGGGAAGACGGTGGCTCACAAAGCAAAATACGGATAAGTGCTCTCCTAACCTAACATACATGCCCTCACCAATCTTTTTTCACAAAAGATTTCTTTACACGAACTACTTCAAAGTACGTTCAAAACATCTTTACAAAGCTAAAAACATCCTCTTTTCTTTGTACCAAATGGCCAAGTACGTCACCCCTCCAACAGAAAACAATCAGCATGCACTGTCTCTGATCAATCCCGCTACGTGTTCACAGCTCCAACGCTATACAACACAGGGGACACGGCCGCTTCCAACGGAAATAGGGCCCTAAGTGATTCGGCAACGCGCTATTCACTACGGTCATCTACACACCCGAGGACCGATTAACTCTAAGGAGAGGCGATTACCAAGACCATTCTTAAATAATACATCCTAATACAACTTCGTGTCATAGATTATATCAAATCAATACGATTCAACATACTTCATCAAAACATTCACTCATACCAAATTTTCTCTTTGCGGAACAACTCGAAGAAGCGTTCCAACCCGCAAACAAAGTTACAGTATAGCATCAACAATTCAACCCACACAATCCGATAGCTGAGCTGGGATTTTTTCACCAATGATACCGGTTATTCTGGCACACAAATAGCTAAGCTATTTCATGGGTTTAGATTCAAAACCATGGTCTCACAGCCACGCTGGGGACTGAGTTAAGTAGCAAAGCTGCCTTAACTTAATCATGACAAAGTTATGGCATGGTTCAAACCGACCAGCCCAAATGAAATTTGGCCTGCTCGGTCTCACTCAAAGAGTGGTCGGAAACACATAAAGCACGATATAATGATCAGTTGTCTTCTTTTTTAGACCCTGACATAACGTGTTCCACCTCATCTCAGGCTCGGGGACTACGTGGGCCCACGTCACCTGAGAGGTGACATGGGCTAGATCCTTCTTTTAGAGCTTGCTGCAACATATACTATCTTACAAAGAACCTCGGGGACTACGTGGTCCCACGTCATTTGCATGACTCGGCGATCCTTTCTCTTTACAAAGAGTTTAGTTTCAAAACTAAGCTAAGGCAACGACCAATCACGACAGATACCATGTGATGGCGGGCATCACATACTAACGAGGGCCCACGTCTCCGCATTTGGGACCCTTTCAAAATTCTTTTTCTTTTCGGGAGCATCATAAATCTTTCGGTCAAAACCGAAAACGTCAACCAAGTGTAAGCAAAGTGTGGTCGGAAGCATTAGACGGTCCTCCCACCCTGCTCGGACCACATGTCGAACGTGTGTCCGACCACCCTTTCTCACTCAACCAAGCAAGACGGTGTTTTTCCCTCAAGATCCATGATGCTCGGGGACTAGCCGTGGAGGTATAAACTCCATATACCCTCACGGCCTAGTTTGGGCCGACACGCTATCGCCAGGCCGGCCCATCAAGCTTCAAGACCGATCGGCTCAGCCGGTCGGACGACCTAAAACAGGCAAGAATATCGAAGACCGACAAGGAGGACAAGACCTAGCCGATATAGGAAAGTTTAGACTTGTAAAGTATGTAAACTTAGTACCGAGATAGGCTAGTTCCGACTTGTAACCTTGCTCCCGTGATATATAAGGAGAGCAAGGACCCCGTGCGGAAGGACGAATGCGGCATAACGCACGGACTCATACATCCACATCATAATCGAAACAGAGAGCAGGACTAGGGTTTTACGCATCTTTGCGGCCTGAACCTGGGTAAACCTCGTGTGATTGCTCCCTGTTTATGTCTTGCTCGCAATCTCGTGCACCTTCCGCCAATCCATTACCGGTCAGGGCATACCCCTGGTCGGATTATCGCCGATATTTCGTCGACACCAACCGCCCCGTCGGAACGCCGGTCCTCGGGACGCCAGCGGCTGGAGCCTTGCAGGCAATCCCTCCCCGCGAGGAACGACCGCAAGGACACGCCAACCCACGACCTGAAGAGGACGCACGGGCCGCACAATGGGCCCAAATCCGGGAGATCGAGGCTAAGATGGACGCCGAGTGCGCGAACTTGGAGTTGCTCAAGCGAACCCTTGAGCAAAACCAACCCCCCCCCCGCCTCGAGCTCTTGGCGCTCGAGGGAAGGCGCGGGGTGTCTTCGACCGCATCGTCAATGACGGGCGGCCGGAAGCACCGGTCGAACCAGCCCATTTCCCTCGAGCGAGCCAAAATGTCCTTGCGGCAGCCATGTTGCTGCGGGACATGCCTGCACCCTCGAATCCGCACGCGCTACGAATACGGGATGAGGTCCAGGGGCTCCTCCAAGTCGCGGCCGTTCAGCAGGCCGAGAGCTCGGCCTCAAGACAGCGAGAGGCGGCCCCAGAGCAACCACGGCACGAGCGAGAGGGCTCAGTCCACCAAGAGGTACCCCCTCGAGATGGTAGGGCCCCCGCCCGAGACCGCATCCTCGACAACCGTGAGCCTCAAGACGCGGGTCATGACATCAACAACAATCGACGGCGCAAGGCCGCGGGGGCTGAGGACCGTGGCTACAATGCTCATCGAGGAGGGCGCTACGACAGCGACGAGGACCGGCAGGCTCCCGAGCCGCCGGTCCCTCGAGTCTTCAGTCGAGCTATTCGGAGCACGCCGTTGCCCAACCCGTTTCGACCTCCCACGAGTTTGGCTAAGTACAACGGGGAAACCAAGCGGAACTCGCTCGGCGATTTCCGGGCCGGCTGCCCCGGGAGGAACTCGAGAGGATAAGGCAATCATACGCCAACTCCCCGTTCCTCTCGACACCGCTCGCCGGTGGCTCGAGGAACTCCCCCAAACCAGATCTACGACCGGACCGATCCGTCCGGATTTACGAGGGGAACTTCAAGGGCACCTATATCCGACCCGGGCAACTCGTGGGATCTCCGCAACCGCAAGCAAAATACCACGGAGTCTCTCCGGACTTTGCTCGGCGTTTCTCCAAGCCGCGCACCGAGCCGCCACACATTCCAGATCATGACGTCATCCTGGCGTTCGTCTCGGGCACCACGTGCAAAGAGCTCGTGCGGGAGCTCGGGCGCAATTGCCCAAAGACGGTGAACGAGCTCATGGACGTTGTCGCCGACTACGCTGCCGGTGACGAGGCCGTGGGGGCCTTCTTTGGTGGTGCCAGGAACAAGCCCGCACCGCCCCCGGGAGGCGGTGAGGGCTCGAGCAAGGCCCAGAAGAAGAACGGGAAGAAGAAGAAGGGTAACCAGCAAGGCAAGCGCGTGGTTGCGGAAGAAGAGGTGGCCGCAGCTGACCGCAAGAAGCCTCGACCCCCTCCAGATGGGGCCGTTTTCGACAAGATGCTGAAGCAGCCATGCCCATACCATAAAGAGCCGGTCAAGCATAATCTCGAGGACTGCCGAATGCTTCGAGGCTACTTCAAGAAGTTCGGTATTGACAAGGACGATGACAAGAAGGACAGAACTGGCAATGACCAGGGCAATAACAACAACGACGATGGGTTCCCGCCCATTGCCGACTGCTATATGATATACGGCGGCCCTGCAACACAGATGTCACGTCGAGAAAGGAAGAACGAGCGCCGGGAGATCTTCTCCGTGAAGCCCGCCACGCCTCGATTTCTCGACTGGTCGGATGCTCCCATCACGTTCGACCGTGATGATCATCCAGAGCACGTCACCAACCCCGGCGCGTATCCTCTCGTCGTCGACCCGGTCATCCTCAACGCCCGCTTCACCAAGGTCCTCATGGACGGGGGCAGCAGCCTCAACATCATCTACATGGAGACACTCACGCTGCTCGGCATCACGAGGGCGCAGCTCAAGCCGAGTGCCGGGGGCTTCCACGGTGTCGTCCCCGGCAAGAAGGCGCTCACGATCGGCCGCATCGACCTCCCCGTCTATTTTGGCACACGCTCGAACTTCCGTCGAGAGGTCCTCACTTTCGACGTACCTGGTTTCGAGGGGACCTACCACGCCATCCTGGGCCGCCCTTGCTACGCCCAGTTCATGACGATCCCCAACTATGCATACCTCAAGCTTAAGATGCCGGGGCCCAAGGGGGTCATCACCGTCGACTCCACGTACGAGCATGCGTACAATTGTGACGTGGAATGCGTGGAGTATGGGGAGTCCTTGGCCGCATCCAAGGAACTAGCCAAGACGCTCGACTGCCTAGTAGCCGAGACCGCCGCACCAGCGCCAAAACGACAGGCCGGCAACTTCGAGCCTGCCGAGGACACTAAGAAAATCCCACTCTATCTGAGCTCCTCAGACGAGAGGACGCTGATCATCAGCGCCTCCCTCGACATCGCATAGGAAGCAGTGCTCGTCGACTTTCTCCGCGCAAACGCTGATATGTTTGCGTGGAGTCCCTCGGATATGCCTGGCATACCGAGGGATGTCGCCGAGCACGCCTTGGAGATCCGTCCTGGTTCGAGACCTGTCAAGCAACGCCTGCGCCGCTTCGACGAGGAAAAGCGCAGGATTATCCGCGAGGAGGTCGAGAAGCTCTAGAAGGCCGGATTCATCAAGGAGGTACATCACCCCGAGTGGTTAGCTAATCCTGTATTAGTAGAGAAAAAGAATGGGAAAATGAGGATGTGTGTAGACTACACTAGTTTAAATAAAGCATGTCCCAAAGTTCCATTTCCTTTGCCTCGAATAGATCAAATTGTTGATTCCACTGCGGGTTGTGAAGTACTTTCCTTTCTCGATGCCTACTCTGGCTATCACCAAATCAAGATGAAGGAGTCCGACCAGCTCGCGACTTCTTTCATCACCCCTATGGGCATGTACTGCTATATCACGATGCCTTTCGGCCTTCGAAACGCCGGGCAACATATCGGGCTTTTGCATGCTTCATGTTTTTGGCAAACATATAGGAGAAACGGTTGAGGCGTACGTGGATGACATCGTTGTCAAGACACGTAAGGTCGAAAACCTTGTCGAGGACCTCAAGTTGACGTTCGGGTGCCTCAGGGCTAAGAACATCAAACTGAACCCCGAGAAGTGTGTCTTTGGAGTGCCTCGAGGTATGCTGCTAGGCTACATCGTCTCCCAGCGCGGGATCGAGGCCAACCCTGAGAAGGTCACGGCCATCATGCGGATGGGGCCGATTCGAGACCTGAAAGGGGTACAGAAGATCACGGGATGTTTAGCCGCCCTTAGCCGATTCATAGCACGTTTGGGAGAAAAAGCTTTGCCTCTATATCGACTCCTCAAGAAATCCGAGCACTTTGCATGGACACCCGAGGCGGAGGAAGCCCTCTCGAGGCTGAAGAGCATGCTCACCTCCCCTCCCGTGCTCGTGCCACCTCGACCAGCCACACCAGACAAACCCGCCGAGCCGCTCCTCCTCTACATTGCCGCGACCACCCAGGTGGTCAGCGTAGTCATAGTGGTCGAGAGGTAGGAAGAGGGGCACGCGCTCCCTGTCCAGCGGCCGGTATACTTTGTCAGTGAGGTGCTCTCGGATGCCAAGACTCGATACCCCCATATCCAAAAGCTGCTCTACGCAATCGTGCTCACCCGTCGAAAACTCCAGCACTACTTTCTTAGCCATCCGGTGACGGTGGTAACATCATTCCCACTTGGGGAAATTATCCAAAACCGGGAAGTCGTGGGTCGAATCGCCAAGTGGTCGGTCGAGCTCATGGGCGAGACCATCACGTACGCCCCATGAAAGGCTATCAAATCCCAAGTACTGGCTGACTTTGTCGCTGAATGGACCGACGTCCAACTCCCCCCAGTACAGATTCAAGCCGAGCTGTGGACCATGTATTTCGACGGGTCGCTCATGAAAACAGGAGCGGGCGCAGGCCTACTCTTCATTTCACCTCTTGGAGAGCACATGCGCTATGTGCTGCGGATCCACTTTGCCGCCTCGAACAATATGGCAGAATATGAGGCGCTCGTTACTGGGTTGCGCATCGCCATCGAGCTCGGGATTCGACGCCTCGATGCTCGAGGCGACTCACAACTCGTCATCGACCAGATGATGAAAGCCTCGAGCTGCCATGACGAAAAGATGGAAGCGTATTGCAACGAGGTACGCAAACTGGAAGCAAACTTTCACGGCCTCGAGCTCAACCACATCCCGAGACGTTTCAATGAAGTTGCAGACGAGTTAGCCAAGATCGCGTCATCTCGAGCGCCGCTCCCCCCAAACGTCTTCTCGAAAGATCTACACGAGCCATCCGTAAAATGGGACTCGGGGGCTGGCTTCGAGCCGCCCGTCGAGCCCGCTCCCCCGACCGCACCCCCTTCGATGGGGGTTGGAGTCATGGAGATCGATGGGTCCTCGAGCCCTCCCACGGACTGGCGCGCACCCTTCCTCGAATACCTTGTTCGAGGAGAATTACCAGAGGATTGGACAGAAGCAAGACGCCTAGCCCGACGAGTCAAAACGTACGTCCTCTACGGGGACGACAAAGAGCTCTACCGCCGCAGCCCCACGGGCATACTCCAACGATGCATTTCGATCGAGGAGGGAAGGAGGTTGCTCAGAGACATGCACTCGGGGGCTTGCGGCCATCACGCTGCGCCGAGGACCCTTGTCGGAAACGCTTTCCGTCGAGGTTTCTACTGGCCCACTGCGACTGCTGACGCCATCAAGCTTGTTCGAGCGTGTGAAGGGTGCCAATTCTACGCCAAACAAACGCATCTTCCAGCACACGCACTCCAGATGATCCCCCTCACGTGGCCGTTTGCGGTCTGGGGGCTCGATCTGGTCGGACCGCTCAAGAGGACGACGGGAGGCTACACCCACTTGCTCGTGGCCATCGACAAGTTCACCAAGTGGATCGAGGCCAAACCCATCACTAACATCCGCTCGGAGCGAGCGGTTGAATTCTTCACCGACATCATCCACCGTTTTGGGGTCCCCAACGTCATCATCACCGACAACGGCACTCAGTTCACGGGCAAAAAATTCCTAGATTTCTGCGATCGACATCACATCCGTGTGAATTGGTCGGCAGTCGCCCATCCTCGAACTAACGGCCAAGTCGAGCGCGCAAACGGCATGATCCTCCAAGGACTAAAACCGAGGATTTTCAACCGCCTAAACAAACACGGCAACAAGTGGGCAGCCGAGCTCCCGTCGGTCCTATGGAGTCTACGAACGACTGAGAGTCGAGCCACTGGGTTCACCCCGTTCTTCTTGGTCTACGGGTCTGAGGCCGTCCTCCCCACTGACCTCGAGTATGGGTCCCCTCGACTCAAAGCCTACAACGAGCAGACAAACGAAGAAAGACTGGCCAACGCTATCGACCAGGCCGAAGAGGCTCGAGACACGGTACTCCTACACTCTGCGCGCTACCAGCAGAAGCTGCGTCAGTACCACGAGAAGAATGTGCGCAAAAGGGATTTCGAGGTCGGCGATCTCGTGCTCCGTCGACGACAGGACAACAAGGGGCGCCACAAGCTCACTCCTCCCTAGGAAGGCCCCTTCATCGTGGTCGAGGTGCTGAAGCCAGGAACCTACAAGTTAGCTGATGAGGACGGCTCGATCCTCACCAACGCATGGAACATCGAACAGCTACGTCGTTTTTTCCCCTAGGCCTCGATGCCTTGTACATTTTTTCGTTTAAATGTACCGCTAGTATGAATGAGTAAAGGATTTGCGAGCTAATTTCCTGTCTTCTCGTTTACACACAAGGTGGGCTCGACTTTGTTTCCACAAAGTCAAACCCCCTCGGGGGCTAGACCAGGGGGGGACCCCCTGAAGTCCTCGAAAAAACACGCCTAGTTTTTTTCAAAAAATGCTCGACGCACTCTTTTTCCTTCCCGCCTCGAAATTTTTCTTGTAAAAACTAAGTATGAGCGTCACCTCGAGCCCGTCGAGCCGGGACAACCGAGCACAGGGTTTCATATGCTCCCGAGCTACGGCACCCCAACTCATCTCCCCTCAAAGCGGTTCGAGCACAGCGCTACCACTTAGTTAAAAAAGAAAAAAAAGGCAAGGAATGAAAGACAACTTGGAGCACAGAGAAAAAACTAAGAGCACAACAGCACGAGTCATAAACATTACGATTAAAGGCCACTCGGGCCATTCTACGACCAGAATATTTGTTTTCTTACAGGGGCCTTGTTGCCCAGATCTCGGCTCGCAGGCCGGTTGAAAACTACTGCATGGCGGGAGGAAGAACGAACGCCTCGAAGCTCTGACCCAATTGCTCTCCAGGCCCCTCGGCGTCGGCAAGGAGTTGCTGATGCCACGGAATCACGGCTCCCTCCTGCTCGCCCTCAGCATAGGTGAAGCCTCCAGCAACGGCCTCCATCCCACTCCGAGCATCTTCCCTTGAGAGGGCAAACCCGGAGTAGAAGATGGCGAGGCTCCGGCGCGCGGCGAAGACGAGGGCGTGCCTAACTCGGTCCCGCAGGGAAAGGCCAAAGGCAAAAACGCGAGCGGCATAGCCACGTCTAGCGTCAGGCCCCTCGACGTCCACCACGGGCTTGAATCCCCAGCGCTCGCTAAGGGTGTCGATGGCGCCGCAGATCCGAGTCCTGGCACCCACCTCGATGTCCAACATCCTCTCAACAGCTTGAAGAGCTGTGCGTGTTGAGGAGAGATCAGCCTGGGCGAGCTGGAGAGCCGTACGTGATGCGGCCAAATTAGCTTCAAGCGCTGAAAGGAAAAACCCAAGTCAGCGATTAAAAGAGTCCAAGTCGGCAAACGACACGAGCGCCTCAAGCACGTTCGAGGACTCGGTCAAGAGCGGCTCGGGCATTTTTACCTGTGCAGCGGGTCAACAACCCTTGCTCACGCTCGAGCGCGCTCGAGAGCTCGGCCTGCTTCCCCTTAAGCGCACGGCTGAGATCGGCCTTCTCCACTCGTACCCCTTCGAGAGTTCGGCCGGCGGCTTGGACGGCGAGCTTTTTCTCCGTCACCAATTGACGGAGGTTGGCCGCCTCCGTTTGGAAGTCGCCCGCCCGCTTCTTCTCCGCCTCGAGCGCGTTCGAGAGGGCCTCCTTCTCGGCGGTTACTCGTGTGACCGCCGCTTGCAGGTCCTTTGCATACGATTCGGCGGCGGCCTTGTCTTTCTCGAGCTGCTCCGCCTGCTGGCACTTGGCCTTGTAGCTTCTTAGCGCAATGGCCGCATCCTTCTTGAGCTGCTCAAAGACTCCCTGCAGCCGCTCGTGCTCTTGCCGAGCGGTCTCCGCCTCCCGCGCGGCTTGGGCAAGCTTATCACGGGCCTCCTGCTGAGTCGCCTCTGCTTCTTGCGCCGCTCGAGTGAGCTCGTCCTAAGCCCTTCTGGCATCTCCCTTGGCGGCGTCCAGGGCGGCGTTGGCCTCTCGGAGGAGCCGGGCAGACCGGTGCAACTCCGCCTCAGCATCCCGCCCCATGCGCACATATCGCCGGATCTCGTCCTCGCTTTCGCGAAGGGCGCGGATATGAACCGACTTGGCGTATGAGCAGCTTTGTGCCGTCTGAATCACGAAAAAGAAAAATCAGACACAAACTACGATAAGCCTAAACGAAAAACGACCGTGCCCGAGAATACTCACAGAGGAAAGCCGAGGCAGGTCCTCGGAGACGAGTCACAGGGCGGCCTTCAGAGCGTGCTCGAGCCACTGCCGGCGCTCCTCGGCCTCCATGTGCGCCTCGAGCTCCTTCTGATCATTCATCACGATCGCAGGAGCCTCGTGGTCGAGGGGGTCGGGGAGCACCAGCGGCGGCCTTTCCCATAGAGGGAATTCCTCCCGCATCTCCTTATCGACGGAGGAATGGAGTCTCCTCACCGCCTCCAAATCGACGCCCGCCGTCACCACTCGTTCAGCCAGGGTTGTCGGGCGTTGCGGCTGGCTCCAGGAGGAAGATGCCTCTTGGGCGAGCGCCCGCGCCTCGATCCGCCTCCGCTCCTCGATGGATACGTCGGTGGGCTCGGTGCGTCCAAAACCGACCGTCCGCATATGACTGTCTATGATGGCAGACGCCGTCTGCTTCCTCTGGGCCTCCTCCTGGTCGGCCTCGGACATGACGGTGAACTCCACCTCACCCGTCGTCGAGTCGGGCACGAGGTGGGGCACCATAACCTCCCCAACCGCTGCGGTGCGCGGCGGCGCGCCGATACGATACGGCACCGGGTGGAGCTCCGCTTGCGCCCCACTGCGAGCTGCTTTGCTCCTCTAGCTCGGCCGCCGCTCCCACTGCGGGCCGGGCGCTCCTCGGCGCTGCGGCGGCGAGGCCGCTCCACCGGTTCCGCCCGCCGCTCCACTTGCTCCTCCGCCTTCTCCCCCTCCTGCGTGGGGGCGGGGTGCTCCTCGAGCGTCCCCTCTCGAACAATAGTTTGGGCCTCCCCCTGCTCGACTGGGGAAACCTGGGGCACCTCGACCCGTTCCCAGCAGGGGAGTCGACCTTCATATCCCGGGGGGGGAGGGGGTTGGGGACCGGCTCGGCTGAGGCTCAGGCACCGGGCCCGCCTCCTGAGTCTCTACATCCCCCACCGGCCGGTCGCTGACCCCCGGCGTCTGCTCCTCCTCCTCCTTCTCCTTGCGCTCCTCCTCGAGCTGGCGCAAGCCGATTGGCCAGGAGGTCTTGGAGCCCGAGCTCGGGCTCTCGTCCTCGAGCGTGATCGGGTGCTGCTCCGACCCGACCCTCGCCGCCGGAGCGGTGGCCGCCGTCTCTCCACCAGCCGCTGAGCCACCCGGCACAACCGGTGACGACGACGCCTCGAGTGGGGAGATGGTCGGGGACGTGGTGGTGGAGGTCGTCTTCTCCCCCGCCGCAGTGATCGTGGCCCCGGCACCTGCACGAGATGCAGCCGCCATCAGCTTGCCACGCTCAATCGCGTCCTTGGCCCGCTCTAGCCAAACCGGAGTAGAAAGAGGAAGGGTCACTCCACCTGGAATCGACGGGGTGCCGCTCGACCCTCCTGTGACCTTCAACCTCTTGGTAGGCAGCATGGGAGGGAGTGACGGCAGTGACTGCAGGGGGCGCTTGGCTCTGGAAGAAAGAGAAAAACAAAAACCACGATGACGATGCATTCACACACCAAACGGAAAAACCAACGAGAGGAGGGTTAATCGAAAAACTCACCCTGTGGTCGAGGTGGCGCTGCTCGAGCCACCCGGCTTGCTCGAGACGCCCGGGGGCTTTCGAGCCTCAATTGGCCCCTTCGAGTCACTCGAGGACTTTGGGGCCTCGAGCCCGCCGCTCGTGCCGCTCGGGGGCTTCAAAACCTTGGCGGTTTCCCCCGCTCCCACCGGCTCCTTGGCCGGGTCGGGCACCGAGTCCCTTACGGGACCTTGGGTCCTGCGGCCGAAGTCCGCTCGGCCGGCGATCGCCGGAAGGAGCCCGGCGCTCGATGGGTTGCTCGCCGGCCGCGCAAGATGATGTGCGCACATTTGCGGCCGATGCTTTGCCGGGTGTGCGCGCCCGTTGAAGACGAGTGGCGACGGACGAGTCCCGCCGCGTCGGAGAAGGCGCCCGCCCGCCATGGCTAGAACGGTGGGGCGACTCCTCGCCGCCCGCTCGAGCCGGAGACGGCGAACGGGCGCGGTGGCCGGAGCGGTGAGACGTCCCCCGCCCCTTCTGCGGCGCGGCGACGGCGCCCGAGCGCCGTGGCTAGAATGGTGCGATGACCCTCCCGCTGCCCCCGCTCGGGTCGGTGATGGCGATCGAGCGCCGCGGCGGAGCGCCGGGACGACTCCTCCCGCCCGGCCCGCTCGAGCCAGCGACGAGCTCCCGCCTAGCTCGAGACGAGCCAGCGCCAGGGACACCTCCTGCACGCGAGATCGAGGAGGCGTTAGCGCTCGAGCGGCGGTGGCGCCGTCGCTATCGGGCCGCCTCGTCCTCCTCCTCATCCTCCTCCTCCTCGTCGTCATCAGTCGACTCTAGACTGGAACTCCAATCGGTCGGATCCGCCCCCAAGCGCACCTCCCGCGCATGGCGGCGCCGAGATTTACGCTTCTCCTTCTCCTCTAACTCACGAGCCTTCCTCGCTCTCTCCTTCTTTCTCGAGAGCGCCGCCGCGTGTTCTCGATCACCTTTCAGACGTCTTACCTCACGGGCGGACACGTCCTCCTTCACCGGGGGCCTCGAGTCCGCGTGGTCGATGATGTCCTGAGAAAGCATACTTCAATAAGGACGGCTCGAATAAAAGGAGCGACGAGAAAGACCTCTAGAAAACTTACATAGCCAAGCGGGTTGTTGACCGGCGCATGGGAAGAGTCCGACTTGATTCGCCCCGAAGTTCCTCCCGCCGTCGATCGCCTCGCGCACTCGAGCCACGATCATGGCGGATGAGAGGGGCACGTCAGACATCCGGCTGGCCTCGAGCGCCTCCGGGTCGGCGTCCTCCGTCATCTGGTCCAACCGCAGTGGGCACTCGGCGAGCGGGATCACCCGGCGGGAATGGAACTCGGCGACGACGTGGGCAAGGTTGAAAACGAGATTGCCGGCCCTCCGTCGGCTGAGACTCGCGATGGCCTCGAGCAGAGGGTCGAGACGGGGCTGACGCTTCTTTGGCTGACCGTAGACCCAGTTCTCGCCGGGCGCGGTCAGCACGGCGCCGGTGTACTCCGGAAAGAGGTTCCCCTCGTTTCGGAGGTAGAACCACTCCGCGTCCCACCCGGTGTTGTTCGATGCCCATGTGCCGGTCAGCCAGCACTCTCGCCTCTTTAAGCCAATCGAGCAAGAGCCCGCTCGGACGTAGCGGCGAGCCTTCGGCTTCTCTTTCTCCTTCTCCTCTTCCACCTCCTCGTCGCCGTCGTCGCCGTCGTTGCCATCAGCGCCGCCGCTCACCGCCTTGGTGAATAGCGTCGCCTTGAAGACGTGGGTGAACAGATCCCATTGCGGCGCCATGCCCAAGTACCCCTCACACACGGCGGCGAAACTGGCCGCGTGTGAGATAGAATTCGGATTGAAATGCTGGAGCTCGACCCCAAAGTGGTGGGGGAGCGCCCGCATGAAGCGGCTCGGCCGCGCCCCGAGCCCCCGCCGATGAAATTTGACGAAGCTCAGGACGTAGCCCGGCGGAACCACGGGCTCGAGGTGGTCGTCGTCCGGCACCTGCCACTCCGGCGGCCCCTCCACCGGGTTGGGGGCAAGCAGCCCGCCGTTGACAAGGTTCGTCAACATCGCCTCAATCACCGTGGACCGGGGCCATGGGAGCGCGTCGTGCATCACCACCGGCGTGGGAGGCTTAGCGGGCTCCTTGCCGGCGGCACCCTTGCCGCCGGTCTTGCTGCCCCCGGCGCCCTGGCTCGCTTTTTTGCTTGGCTGCACCATGGCGTCGGTGGAAGGACGGCGGCGGGACGGTGGAGCAGGAACGGCGGCGGAGCGCGGAAAACGGTGGCACGAAAGATGGCGGCGCAAAGGGCGAGCGCAATCGCAAGCAGGCGCAGCGGCGGCGGTCACAGGCAAGAACGGCAGTGGCGGTTGCAGAGAAAAGCGGCGGCGATCCGATCTGGGAGCGGAATGCAACTGGCGGCAGGAGCGGCAAGAAAGGCAAGAATGCGGGGGAGAAGAACCGGGAACCTACTCCTCCATATTTATAGAGCCCTAGCCGATCCGCGTGAATCGCATCCAACGGCCCAGATCGCGCCATCCAACGGACGCGCGCCCCCGGCGGATTCGACGAGAAACGCTAACCGCATTTATTGCCTCTGACAACCGCCACCTATCTCCACTCACAGGGTGCACACGTCGCGAGACGAAGCGGAACCGTCGCCGAGCCACGATCATCATGACGCGCCGGTTTCTGCCTAAAAAGGCGCGCCGCCAGTAACGGACAAATCCCTCTCAACTGGCGCAACGACGGGACGTCTCGAACAAACGGTTCCTTACACGGTAAGATAGCCTGGGACTCTGGTCCCACCTATAAGACTCGAGGGAGCGGAGGCTGACCCACGAACGGGTTCGAACAGCCGCCCTCGAGCACCGGAGTCGTGGGTGTCCCCGGAAGGATCCTCGAAAGGGTCCGCTCGAGAACGAACTCTCGAAACCCAAAGGCACGTCAAGGCGGGCGCTAAGCTTTCAAGAGATCCCGTCGACGGAAGGCACTCGAGCCGCCGGTCCCCTCGAACGGAGCCGGTTCTCTAAAAGCTATGCGCACAGCTCTAATGAGAGTGCCCCCGGGCCTCGACGCCGCCTCCCCTCGAAAGGAGACGGACTCTCACTTGGACTCCCCGCTACCAGCTCACAGGGAGACTTGACGCTCGCTCGACCGCGAGTAGTGTCAGTCCTCCCACCACTTGGATTTGATCCAAGAGATCCAACGAGGAACTGGGTCACGACTCTAGCTCAGCCACTCGAGGCTCGGGGGCTCGAGTCACCTAAACAGCCTCCATCGACGGGGGAAAAGCAGGAAGTGCCCGGGGGGTCGAAGAGTAATTGAATCCTCTACCCCGAGCTGCTACAACCCCAGTTAACGACCTTCTTGCTCAAAACAGCTCGTCTCAAAGCCCCCAGAGGAATGCCTCATTCCTCTGGGGCCTCGGGGGCTACCCCCGCGGGGGATGCTCGCGCGCCCCCCATGGAAAAACGAGAAATTTGCCCCACGAAACAAAACAACTTGACCCCAAGTCTAGGTACTCCAACTCCACTTCATGATCCCTTACTTGAAGTTTCACAATCAAGTAAGGGCTCGGGGGCTACTGTCGGGTACCTAGATTAGGGGGTCCTAAACTAGGTGGATTAAAGATGGGTGAAATAGCTTTACTCCCCTCTAAAAAACCGATCCTCCTCATACTGGGCCGGCCCATTATCAGGCCCACTAAACCTCAGAGCCCTCTAAACTCGAGCGGCAGCCGCACACCCGCTCGAGAAAGAAGTACGGAAACCGCTCGAGCGAGCGACCGCTCGAGACGGAAGCATAAACCGCTCGAGCGAGCGACCGCTCGAGCGGGGACGGAGAACGCTCGAACGAGCAACCGCTCGAGTCTGTCCTCAATAATTGCCTGTCCAGAGCACGCACATGGCTACAGGGCTCGAACAGCGCCAAAGTACTCTGACACCACCTAACCCCATGGCTACAGGGCCCGCAACAGTGGGGCGTGCGCCGGTCACCTCCGCCATTACGCTGCCCATCCCCTGGATTCAAGGATGGCAGGTGCCACTGTGGAGCCATGCCACGCACTATGCCATGTGCGACACCCTCTTTAAAACGCCATAGTCAAATCCCCGTACCGTCAAACACGTCGCGCCGTCCCATCGCTCGGGTCGACGACCTCTCGAGGCATACCCCGACCCCTCGAGAAATAATGACGGACGTGACTGGCGTACAGGGCGCGCAGTGACCCGTCTATCCTACCTCGACGGCCACTCGCCGGGGTTCCCAGACGAGCCGTCACGACCCACGCCTCGATTGCATCAGCTCGCGTCAGATAAAGGACGGCCAGGACATCCTTACCCATACCGCTACAGGCTCGGACCGGATAAAAGCATGGATCTACAGGCTCGAACCGGATCGAGAGGAGCATCCACAGTTCCAACTGCTCGGCTTAACGCCCGTACCTCGACGTCATGCACACGATTGCCCTACCGACTCTTGTACTCCTGAGCCTCCCCTTGGCCTATAAAAGGGGATGCCCGGGCTTAGTTTAAGGCAGGCTTTTACGCACACACGTTCCCACATTTTCACACTCTCATTCACGGCTAAGTCCCGCTTGTATTCACCCCTATACAAGCACTTCGGTGCAAGATAATACAAGTCTCCCCCCACCGCTGGACGTAGGGCACTCTTTGCCCGAACCAGGATAAACATTTGTGTTCTTCTTGCATCACCATCCGGATTAGGGAGCACGCATAGAAATTTACTCGTTGGTGTGATACCCCCTGGGTACGAAACACCGACAGATAAAATTATGTATCCTCATGTTCTATATTTCTCTCTTTTTTATTTTCTAAAAGTATGCATAGAATGCTTGTTTGATTTGTGTTCTAGGAAGCATGTCTGCCCTTGCAACAAAAACATCCCCCCAAAGACAATCAAATGTGGAGTAATGAGATTGCTACCGGGGCATGATCAAGCTCAGACCGCTTTTACAAGGTCCAAACCAAATAGGCTCGTATATAGATCCTACATTAGTTTTTTTTTGGTCTCCTATGCATACAACCTTCATAATGAGTTTTTTATTTGGCCAATATAGAGTTATCAATTATATGTTTTTTATTTGTATCCATAGCTTTTTCTCTCTTTGCATGGCACCTCCATAGTCTTGAATATGCATTTTGTTCAAATCTTAGCTTAATAAATTATGGTGGCCCTTATTGTAGCCCATGTTTTGTATTGTCATAAATCTAGATTCTAAAATTTTTCTTTTAGTTTGTTCCTATAATTTCTTATCCCTAAGTTAAGTCAAAACATGGTGCCTATTGTAAATTTTTCAAAACTCCTTTTGTATTTGTATCAAGAAAAATATGGATTTAAAGATATAGAATGTGCTCTCAGTTGGTACTAAAATGTCATAAAAAGGAGGCCTGCACCATAGCATTCAAGAACAACAATAGAGCATGAGTTGAGATTTAGGAGGAGCCAACGGTGCTAACCTCAAGAGATTATTAATTGAAGCCTAATAATTACACTTACACCAACCAAAGGGCCAATAGCCATATATCTTGGGTCTACTAACCACCTCCACTGCTCAAGGTATCGAATTTTCTTATCAAACAAAAGATTATGTGTCATATTTTTACTTTTTTAATATATAGTTTATTAAAACTATCTATCTTTAGACATTGTGGATATTATTATCAACAATGGTTCGAGTCTACTGAATTGATGGCTAGATTTGTTTTGAATTTTTTAAAGCTTTTAGGACTTATCATTTTCTCTAATGTTTCTCATGGGAATTAATGTATGCTAGACTTCGTTGAAACATTCAATTAGTTGGAAAAAAGTTTCTCAGCTAGGAAAGCTATTAAGAAAGTACGAAAGGAAGAAAAATTGATGCATCACACATGCCCTGATGATAAGAAGATAGATAAGTCAGTGGACAATGCTGGAGCTAAACATGCACCCGCATTGAGATTATTCTTCAAAAGCTTAAAGAAGACCAAAAAGTTGGATGGGCATCCATGGACTTTTGGGTAAAATAATGGCACATGCTTGGATAGTTGGATGCGGTGGAAGTGGGATCAACGAACCTAGAAAAAAAAAAGAAAAGGGACAGGGAAGGCCATTGCCGTGCTCGCTCTTTTGCTTTATTCTAATCAGGAGACTAGCTAAGGGTGGTCTCTCGATCTGAACCGATTGATGTTAATAATTAGTAACTAAAATTAATACTAGTAGGTGTAAACAGGTCTGTTAATAGACTAACTAGTAACAATTCTCATTTCTAAAGTCAGATGATTTAGACTTTGAATTAATTATGAAATATAGTATGTTTTATAATAGATTTGTTCAAAAACATAAATATTAATACTATTTGTTATATATTTGATTAAATTTAAACTTGTTTGACGGCTAGTACAGTATGATTAATACTACACAGATGAATGGTTGAAATTGAATGAATGCTGGCACGAAAAGCTCCTTCACAGGCTTGAGTAATCAAAAGCTGCAGGCATGGCATGTACAGTATCTGCGTTTCACCAGACCGGCGAGAGTCCCCCGTTCATGTGCAGCGGCTGGCTGCTGTAGAGAATCTGTGCTTCAACTCACTTTCCGAGCCAAAAGGTGATATGGCCACAGCCTTTTGAAGTTGCCATTAGTTGGGGACTTTCACTGAAGTTCCTTTTTTTCCAGAACAAGGCTTTCTCTAAAGTACTTTTCGGATTTGCTTTTGCTGCACTGTCCAGGCAGATTTGTTGAGCCGAGCGGAGGTGTGGCAGCCTTTTGCATATTGATCATCGCTGCATCGCCCAGAGCGACCCAATGAGACATGAGAGAGGGACATGAGAGAGGAGGGGTCTTTGTTAAAAGCAAGGAAACAGCATTGTACTCGCAGGAGTGCCCACCATCCGTTCCTTTTGGGTTGGTTACACGTACGTTTCCTCTGATGCTTTTGGGAACGGGTTTATATGGCACCGGTGCTGGTGAAATATGTTGCATGCAGCGCGATATATCACTCAGGGTCTCAGGCCGGCCAGGTAAACACACAGATGGTCACGAGGAGGTATGAGTAATTTAAAAGTTCATATTTTTCAACGTGCATTTGAAAAACATCTCACTTTCTTTCAGCGTGTCTCATAGCTCCCCTGCAATGCTGCAATTTCTCGGAAAGCTTGTGGATCAGGTTGACTATAAAGAGACAATAGGTCGCCTATTGATAAAGGGAAGACCGAGGCAGACGAACAACCATGAAGAATATCAGGGATGGGAATGCCTGCAAGAGATTTTGTATATATAATGCCCACAGGCTACCGTATGAAACGAAGTTACACTGTGTTAAAGGTCTTTAACAATATTATGTGTTTTTTCTTCGGGCTTTTCCTCTTTTCTCCTCTTTTAACAATGGAGCTCCTAAAAAAAAGGAGAGGAAATAAGAGGGGCTGGACCCCCAATGCTCCACCGAAGTTGTTTGTTTTATGTTAACAAGACTACAAGAGTCACGGAGGATCGAATTTTTCCTCAGGTCCCTGCTACTGTGCTATACTGCCCACTGCCTCCGCAGTTTAGCAGGCGGTCCGCAGCAGGGAAGCGCGTAGAGAATCAGGCGTGGCACGCGACCCACGCTCGGGCGAAGCGCCCCCATGCCTTCGCTTTTCCGCAACAGATTACTCCCGGTCCACTCCCTCCCCGCCCCAACCCCACACGCGCGCAACAGTGCTTTTTTATAAAAACCGGCAGATTCTCCTCGAATCACAAGCTCCACATGCAGCATCCATCGGTTATTTGATCGTCACCGCGTAAACCGAACCAGGAAGTGACTTGATCACAGGAGTCGAGTCGAACCCTCGCCAGCGCGCCGTAACCTGTTTCACCCGACCCAACTCTCAACTCATCAGTGCACAGTACAGCCATGTGTGTATCCGCGAGCCGAAAGCCGAGGCCGAGGGCATTTAAGTAGCAACGACCCCTTGGTCCTCGCCCGCTAGCTTAAGCTCCCTGTTCTGCCATCGCCGAGCCTCTCGCTCTCGCTCTCGGCCAGGCCTATCCTCTCTCTAGCTACTACTAGCACGACTTCCATTTACTGGTGTTTCCTTGCTTGACGAAGCAAGCAGCACCAGATGTTGTCCCACGTCGAGATGGCCCCCGCGGCCGCCGGCGGCGGGTTCAAGCTCTTCGGCAAGGTCATCACGCAGCTGCAGTGCGCCGCCGAGACCACCGCCCCGCCGGCGGTGCCGACGCCGGAGCAGGAGGCCGCCGCGGCGCCGATGAGGTCCACGGCCGCCTTCGCGCGGGAGAGGGACGATCCGGACGAGCGTGACCAGCCGATGGTGAAGCGGGAGGCCGCGGCGTTGGGGTCGGACCACGACTTCGTCATCGCGGACAAGCAGCAGCAGCACTCCACCGCCGGCGGGCCGGCGCCCGCCGAGAGCGACGACAGCAAAGGCCAGCAGCCGCAGCTGCTGCAGCACCCGCGCCCGCGGCAACAGCATCATCAGCAGCAGCAGGACACCGTGGACCAGGCGCGCGCCGCGGCCGCCGCGTCGTCGGCGCCGCCGCTGCCGTGCCCGCGGTGCCGGAGCCGCAACACCAAGTTCTGCTACTTCAACAACTACAACGTCAACCAGCCGCGCCACTTCTGCAAGGACTGCCACCGCTACTGGACCGCGGGCGGCGCGCTCCGCAACGTGCCCGTCGGCGCCGGGCGACGCAAGAACCGGCCCCTCGGCCCCGTCGTCGGTCCCGGCGCCGGTGCCGTGCCAGTGCCCGTCTCCCTGCCGGCCCACCACCACCACCTGCACGCCGCCGCTCAAGCCGCGGCGGCGGGTTTCGTCCTCGGCTTCCCCGGCGGCCAGCAGCACCCTTCCTCCCCGACGTCGACGTCGCCGTCGCCGGCCGTCTACGCCGAGCGGTGGCCGGTCTGCCCCGACCGCCGGTTCTGAGCTAGTAGTCCTGATCCTGACGTGACGATCCGATTGATTGATCGAGAGCGCAGGCAGACACCAAGTAGGGGTGGTTTGACCTGCGTCATTTGCTGGTGGCGAGGTGGGGAAGGCTGCCTTGTTTGTACGTGCGTGAGGATTACACAAACACCAAACCAAAGGGGGTATGGATTGATGGAGGACGACATGGAAATGGCTTCTGTTTTCTTCTCTTTCTTTCTGTGCTGTTTCATTCCTTCTTTTCTTGTCTTTCCAACTAAGCTTTGGCTTTAGCTACTAGTTTACCTAGCTTGCAGATGTGTAAAAAAGTGTTAATGTAACAGCAGGGGAACTCAACGTGCGTGCTGTACTGTACTGAACTGAATGTGATGCGACCAGCGATGCCCATGCACTCCTGCCCTGTCCTTAACTCGGATCCCTGAGAGGCAGTCGGTGCTCACTGCATGCTCAGCTCAGCTCAGCTCCCACGGCCAAACCCGCGTCCTCCTTACATTCCTGGGAAAAGGTGACGACGGATTGCTGAAGCTCTGCAGATAGAGCTCACGGCATTCTCTTCGCATAGCCTGCCCACTCCAGCACGGATGAGAGAGAGGGTGAGGGCTTCCCCATCGCTCCACCATGGCGTACTGCCTCACTGTCCAGGTAAGCAGCTAGCCTCCACATCACTAACCTTAGTATCCCCGCAGGGTGTCAGTGTGGCCTGCAGAGGAGCCGATGGCTCTAGCTGACAAAAGGCACAGGCAACCGTAGAAGAGCGCATTGCGGAGCTGAAGCGAACGTTTTCACGAGCAAAAGCCTGGGCACCGAACTGAACGGAGGAAAAGTGAGCAGCAGAGTTTCTGACAAAAAGGCATGGTTTGAGGCAGCTCGCGTGCAGCTCACGTTGGGAGATGTGCAGCTCCATCTTATCTTTGCGTGCGTGTACAGATGATTTTTGCTGGGGCAGTACGAGCTTGTTGCCAGCGTTGGTCCTGCCCTGAGGGCGAGGCTGAGTGAATGAATCAGTGATGAATGAATGAATGAAGGAAGGAGGTGTGTTCAAAAGAGGCACCATGCTGTTGAAAGAGGCGCCATGCTGTTGACCCGGGCGCGCAGAAGAGGAGATAAAGAGAGAGGCTAGAGCTACTACTGTTCAGGGAAAAGGCAGCAGCCTTGCTACATGGGCAGGTCACATTTCGGTGTGTGGTTGGCCCGGCGCTTTTCACGGCCCTTTTGGGAAGTTTCATCACAACGGGCAATAGTAGGGGACAGGGCACCTGGCCGCTGGCTTTTACCGGCCATCAATGCCCGCCCGGCGAAAGATCGCGCGGCCTTTACTAAAAAGCGCCGGGAGATAAATATTCCAACCGTCAACTTGTCAGGAGGGAGGAGAAAAAAAAAAGGCCAAGGGGAAGGGGACGCTGGAACGGAAGATAGCCCTACCCCTGCTAGTAGTAACGCCTACTGTTGCTGTAGGGTCCTGCTGCCGCTTTACGGGCTTTAATTGCTCGCAAAGTTACTTTATGCCGTAGCGGCGGCCGCGAACGAGAGGAGCGCTGGCTTTGCCGCGGGTTTACTGCTCCCTCTCGACCGCATCGTCGCGTGTTGTTGGGAGTTGCGCGACGGACTGCGGGCGGCGCGGCCGGGGGACCTTTTCGCTCGCGCGCACGACTGAGGCCTTGTTTACATCCCTAAATTTGCCACCAAATTCACTATGCAGAATTCCTATTCTCCGTCACATCAAAATATCGGCCCATACATGGAGACTTAAATGTAGATGAAATCAAAAACTAATCGCGACAGTTTGATTGTATTTGCGAGATCGAACATTTTGAGCCTAATTAGTCAAAGTTTGGACAATTTTTACTAAATATAAACGAAATGCTACAGTGCGCTGATTTGACCAGGCCTGAGTGCTGACAGACAGCTCGCCCACACACACCGGGACACAAACAAACCAGTGACGTGGGTGTGCCTAACCTCCGGCTTTCGATTTCGTTTTCATTTTCATTTAATTTATATTGGCGGCTACTTAATGAATAGTCGTTTAATTGATTTCAGAGTAGCAGTGGGGTGATTATGGCGCTGCTACAGTCATTAATGAGTGAATTTTGTGTCAGGCGGTAAACTGCTGATCCATGAGTGAATTTCGGCTGCTACTACGCCTGCAGCTGTTGCTTGGACTTGGAGATGGACATCCCAAAAGCAAAAAGCTCATCCCACATCAGCTGGCCACGACGTGCGCTGCGCTCCTTCTCTTTTCCGCTGTAAAAAGGGCCTCGACGACTCTGAACCCAAAAGTTGGTGCAGCGAGCGGACTTCAGCAGCCGCAGCAGACTGAAATCGACAACCTTTTCCTTATTACGGTCGTCCCGGTTGCTTCATTCGGAAGCGTAGCGTTGCAGCGTGTTGCCTTTCCTCGGCAACGACGCAAAAGCACCGGAGAAACTACGCGCTCGCTCGCGTCCGACGCTACTCGCGCGCGGCGCCCGTCAAGAAAACGGCGTGGCCGTCTCATCTCAAGTCTCGTCGATCGAGATGGGACATGGCTGGGATGGATATCCATGGCACGTTGCCAACTTGCCGTACTACTGTATAGTTTGCCACCATTGGTCCACAGTACCACTACCGCTCGGGACGTGGACGGATTGCACGGCTTGGCCGTCTGCTGCTCTGCTTTGATCTGGTGGTTAAGCTAGGGATGACCGGATGAGGACCCGGTACTATGTATGAGGCATTAAATCGGCCGTTTTCGTTAATGCAGGAGCCGGGTTGCTTTCCGCTGCAATCAAGGGGAAGAGCCCAAGAGGGGGAAGATACATGTAGCCCTCGAGAAAACGGTCTTTAAGAGCAACTCCAACACTAATCTATATACACTTGGCAAATCCTAATTTTTGGCAAAATATGGAAAAAGCTCCTCCAACACTACTCTATATGCCCTTGGCAAAATAGGATGCTTGGCAAAAGGGGGGCAAATGAGCGCATCTTTGCGCGCTCTTCCGCGCTTGGCAAAAGCTCCGGTCCCACGCTGCTCCTCCCGGTCCCACACTGCTCTAACATCCTCTACGGTCGACACATGTCAATTATTAACAATGTCAATTATTAACACCATGTCAGTCGATGCTGGCCAATTGTTTAGGGAAGAACAAACTCGACTAGCTCAGAAAAAATAAATGTCGATGGCCGATGGCGGCAAAACGTCGTCTATAAGTACGTGGCTACGATTTGTCTATCGCTTTTGTGAATAGTAAAACCACCGAAATATCTCTGTCAGCACAGTTAGCAAGAGCATTGGACTCTGTTCAGATATCAATCTCATACTGTATTGATTATAGTATTTAGTACAGTAATAATATTTAGTACAGTATATAGAAGCTGAATACGTATAGAAAAAGGTATGTGTGTTTGGATCTTATTCTCGTGTACTAGCGATTATTGCTTTGTATACTAAGAGTGTCCAATTAACATGTAGTAAACGGTCATGTAGTCCATTTACACGCCATTTATACGCTACACTGTGACCAGTTCTGTCCATTTTTTCGACCATTATATCTTGTTTTTGTTGCGATTAGGACGAACAAACGATGAAGAAACAACAATCAAACCACAGGAGGACACGAGATTTAACATGAAAAACCCCTCCAATGCGAAGGGGAGAAACCACGGGCACCAGCCAGCAAACACTCCTCACTATATAATCAAGAGTAGCAGTTACAACGCCGTGCGGCGGCTTACAAGAAGATGACTCCAGTGAAACCCTAACAAGGGTATATGTACCGAGCCTCCGGCGACGGGCCTCCGCTTCGCTCCGTCAGAAGTCGATCTTTATCTTAGTGGATAAATCTGGAACATACTCATCAGTTTTAATTTAATTGACAGTGTAGGCCGTTTAAGTAACCGTGTAACCTAAACAAGCGCTAAACGATATGTGTCCGACTGATCACCGTTAACGTTTGGTGAACATTGATAACATGACCTATTTGGATTCTAAAATTATCTTATTCAATAATCCAAATGTTTGGATCTCATATTATAATTTTTTCTACCACATTCTTATGTTTTTTTTAGATCAAACATGACATTAGCCGCGCTAGTACAAGTACTACTTAACTATGCGATTGCCACTTTACCACCCTATCGTTTCTTTCCCCATCGGCCAGAATTGGGCCTTCTCTCGAAGGAAAAAAGTGAAAGCTAACCATAGCTACTAAAAGATTTGAGGAAAAGTGCACTTTAGAGTACTTCGATTGATCTTTATGTTGTACACGGAAAGCTTTGCCTTTTCCGATAGCATTTTGGCAATCAACTTGAAATTGCGTATAGGTGTGTAATTCTGACGTTGCAGCGGACTTCTTTCGCACCTTGAGTAGCATTGTCGGCACAAATGTGCAGCACTGCGCGCACAAGGAATGCTCTTAGAGCATCTCCAACAACTCCCAATAATTTACTTGGTATATCTTGTGTTATAGCAACTTGGTATTTTATTTTCCAAGTGAAAAAAACCTCTTTCTCTAACAATTTGCTATTCTAACTTAGTAAATCCTGTGATGACCACTTTGCAGATTAGCCCCTGAACTTTCCCGAAATCAACTAAGGATGTATCTATAACTCTCTGTGTCTAGTACTTTTTCAAAAAAAAGTCCGGAAAAGAAAATCTATCATAGCTTTAGTCTCTGCAGGCACGACGACGGAGCAGGCGGCGCGCGGAGGAGCAGCGGGGCGGGCGGAGGGACGGCGAGCCACCGCTCACCACTGGTGCTGACGCCCTCGATCTGCAGCAGCGATGTGTGCTCGTACTGGTTCGACTTGGAGCGCTTGTAGCCCATGATCGTCCCCCGCACGTACGTCCTGCGCCGGAAACAAAAACGAACGGATACGACGAGACGGGTCAGATCAGATGCTCGCACCACGACGGAGGCCAGCACGGAGACGTCGCGCGTGGTCTGCACGACGACGCACGGGGAGCGCACCATGCCGAGAACGCCGATACGCAGTGCCTCCGCGCGCGGAGGGAGATTTTTTCCAAGTTGGGAAAATACCAAGTGACTTTAGGGAGTTGTTGGAGAGGTGTTTTTGAGTTTTTTCAAAAAAAAAAGAATACCAAGTGGATTTAGGGAGTTGTTGGAGATGCTCTTATCCGTTTCTCTAGTGAAAACTGTCTAAAGTGTCCACGAAACGCTCCGAGTTGGCTAGGAGTCCCAGGCTCCCAGCCATACGTTTGCAACAGTTATCCAAATTAGTTTGGGTAGAGGTTTCGTAGGACGACATAACAGCTTGCAGAGGTAATAGCTTCTTGCTTTGACAAAAAAGTTAGAACCACACCACTCAAAAAAGCGTTTGTAACAAGAAAGGCTAATTGCTAAAAAAAAAGAAACTGGCTAATCTGCAACAAAAACGTTAACGCCTATGACAAGACATAGGTGGGCATTATTTTATCATGACCAATTTTCAATCCTAATCTATCATGACCAATTTTTTTACAAAACAAATCCAACTACCTTAATCAAATATGTACTGATGCATAGTACATACATAATAATAGACATTCCATAGAGTCAATTCTCAATTCTTCCTCTACTGTATTTTGCTATTTTAGTGTAGATGTCCTCGCCACCTTAAATGCTACTCCCTCCGTCTCTAAAAGTCTGTCACTTTGCTTCCCGATAATCAACTTTGACCAATTATATGTTAAAAAATATAAGTACTTATGGCATATGATTAGTATCATTAAAAAGATTTTTGAATCTAGTTTTTTTAATAAATTTATTTAAATATTTAAATATTGCACGTATTTTCTATAAATTGAGTTAAACTTGTGACACGTTTCCCACGATGACAGTCTTTTAGAGGCGGAGGGAGTAGTCAAATTA
This sequence comes from Themeda triandra, assembly GCA_018135685.1. Taxonomy (NCBI): domain Eukaryota; kingdom Viridiplantae; phylum Streptophyta; class Magnoliopsida; order Poales; family Poaceae; genus Themeda; species Themeda triandra. Next base: position 67,585 of record JAENPR010000767.1, on the reverse strand, counting down.
AAATCCATGTCAATTATTCCCTGTCACATGTATATGAATATATTTCACGTTAAGTTGAACAATAATATATCTAGCAAATATGAATGATGTTGAAGCCACGTGTAGAACTAGAAGTAGAAGTCCAACAGATCAGAACGGGACACAAATTGGCCAAACTTGCAAACATTGCACAAATGTGAAATGTGGTCAGCTGTCAACTTGTCAAGAGTGATTCGTTTGATCCGACATGAGACGTCAGGGACCTAAAGGCTATAACGACAATACCATTCATAGAAATGACCAGCTGTAAACCTCTGGTAATATATTTAACTGGTCGATGAACGAATCTTCAGAAAAAAAAAACTGGTGAACATAATTACTACAGTATATAGAACACATATCGAAAACTGAGGTCTGGACTCTGGAGCATAGTGGTTCTGATTTCTGAAGGTGAAAGGAGTGGCGAGCTGAAGCTAAAAGGAGTGGTGAGCTGAAGCACGGGAGCATAGTGGGTCTGGAGCTGTAACCCAGCCCATCTAAACATGTTCATTAGTCTGGGAGGCCCGCAAACAAATATAGCCAAGTTTGTTGGGCCACCGCCGGGCGCCGCCGCCCTGTGTTCGCCAGGCCGTGATGGTTGCATTTGGGACAGAAGAGCGCGATCTCCAGTTCTCCGGCGCATCGCTTCCGAGACCGCAAGTGTACCTTGAGCAGCCGTCTCCTTCCTACTCCATTTACTCCGCGATTTGCGACGCCACCGCCCACGGCCACGGGATCGGATGCCGGCCCCTCGCACAGCAGCGAGCGTTTGGTCCTCGAACGAACGTGCATGCCAGCGAGGCGAGGCCCGGCCGGCGGGCGGCTGCTGCTTGCGTGCGCGCGTGCTCCCGGCCGGCCGGCCCATGCGCCCCTCCGCTCCTGCATCTGCATGAGTTTCCCTATGTCCGCGTCATTTTTTATGCAACGGAGGAGTTGAATGCGGAGGTGGAGCGCGAAAGAAGCAGTCGGTGCCTGTTGAGTACAGAAAATTATTCGTCAACTCTAGGATCCATTGTCAACTCCTTGGCCTGCCGACCACCAGCCATAGCACATGCTTCCCGGAGCGGTAACCGTTACCAAAATCAGTACTCCATATATACGGGGGGATACACAACTTGTGGACAAAGAAACAGCCTGTATTTCATCACCAGTTCACCGCTAACTGAACTAGCATCTCGCCATTGCCAACACAGCCTGATAAGAGACCTGCAGAACTGCAGAAGTGATCAATCCATACAACTCCAAAGACGAAAATGACGGTGAGTTTCAGCTCTATGCGTGCCTTTTTCATGCAATAGAATATACTGGGATACCCCTGTGTCTAATTGTGTCTGTACTGATTTCATCTGTTCATGCATCGCCTACAGCTCGTGGAGATGTGCGTGCACATGGACTGCCCCGGGTGCGAGAAGAAGATCCGGAAGGCGGTCCAGCGGTTGGAAGGCGTGCACGACGTGGAGATCGACATGGCGCAGCAGAAGGTGACGGTGAACGGGGACTTGGACCAGAAGAAGGTGCTCAAGGCGGTGCGGCGGACGGGCCGGCGCGCCGTCCTGTGGCCGCTCCCGTACGCCGCGGGCGCAGGCGCCGCCGGAGCCGCGCACGTCCTGGCGGAGCAGCAGCTCCTGTACCAGCCCGGCGCCGCGGGCCTGGCGCACGCCAGCCACGCGGCGCGGCCCGGGTCCTCGTACAACTACTACAAGCATGGCTACGACGACTCGCGCATGTACGGCGCGTACTACCACCACGGCGCCAACTCGGCCGTCGCCGGCACCAGGGCCACCGACTACTTCAGCGACGAGAACGCGCAGGGGTGCTCTGTCATGTGATTGACAGGATCCCCATGTCAGACATGTAAATTTCCAAGGTACAATTGGAATGGGGTGTCAAACAACAGAAGAAGATAAACTACCAAGCCGTACCAATCATAGATTACATTGGTAATTACGTTTTATTCTAACAGCCCCTCTCGGTCACCGCTAATTTAGGTTGAAACTCTGCTAGAAGTTTTCTGATTATCTCAGTACTAATGTATTGATAAATTCATCTGTAATTTGATTTCATGAAGGAACAAAGTTAATTCCTTGTAATTTGTTTGACACCCGTTCTTCGCCGACTTCTCCGGAAGATCACACATGATCTCAAGACAAGTGCTCCGGCTCGTGAACTTCAAGTCTCATGGTTGCCTCACGGCCCTCACATCTATAAACAAGATCACTCTGATATGTACCTCTCGTGCCAAAACATATCCCTAACACATTAAAACTCTTTTTTTTTTTTGTGAGCGTAACACATTAAAACTCAAACTTGATCCCCACATTATTCTCTCCTTGAGCTATACTCCAGTCCACTAGACTGATGGCCAAAGGGTACAAGGGGGGAAAAAAAATCTTACATTCCAATGTGGACCTGATATAACAGACTAACAGGTTTCAACAGCGCGGGAGACACACAAACACACACAAAGAAAGGGGTTTGAACCTTTGCATTAGCCGGCCCAATATATTTTCCAAAGAAAACCCGGCCCATATGAACGAGTATAATGGCGGATACAAGGAGCGCTTCATCTGAAAGGAACAGTTCTCCTTTATTCGGCTTATCACGCAAATCTGTTAGCGAAGTGATTCAGATTCGTGACGAACATGTAATATTCCTTGCTCTAATAGTTTATTCTGCCCGTCCAATAACCGATCGGTGAGCGCACAAAGCCTCACCGCTCACCTCGTCAGTTGCCACAAAGAAAGACCGCCGATGTTGTAATTGCAGCTGACAGTCCTGGTTATCCCAAATTCCCAAACTACTTTCTTCTATACGTCTCGATCAGTCATTTTCAGGTTCATTCATCAGACAAGTTATTTCATAGGAAAATTCCGTCACGATGTTTTGAAGTGCATTCCACATTAGATCCAACGCCGAAAAGGGCTTAAGCCACTGATTAGTGAGTAGTGACTCTGCTTTCTTGGTATTGTAACGCAAGAGCCACGGCACCGGGCCACCGGCTGGAGTGGCAGGCCAGTTCGCGGACGCGCCGCGCGGTGAGACGGTGGTGACCTGAGCCGATGCCAGAGCCAGCAACAGGGCAACAGGCACGACGGAACAGCAGCACCCGGTTCGCAACCCCCTTGGCAAATTGGATCTCCCTCCGACTCCGATTCCCATCCCTTGGCCTCTTCCTCCTCGCGCACTTAAATCCCCCGCGCCGCCTCCCCACTTCCTCCACATCACTCCGCGCCTCGCTTTCGCCTCCCTCCCCCGCCTAGCACCATGGCCGCGGCGCACCAGGTCTCCGCCGTGATCTTTGATCTCGACGGCACTCTCCTTGATACAGGTACGCACGTTTATCCATCCCCACCCGATGCACATTTGCACGCGTGCCGTGTCGCTGTGCTGTAGTAGTTGATTCGCACTGTTCTGTGCGGTGTCTTGGCGCAGAGAGGGCGACAAGGGACGTCTTGACCGAATTCTTGGCGGCGTACGGGAAGGTCCCCGATGCGCAGGAGGAGGAGAAGAGGCTGGGCCAGATGTATCTGGAGTCCACCACCGGGATCATCAGAGACTACGGGCTGCCGCTCACGGTCGACGAGTACTCCAAGGCGATGTATCCGCTGTACCTGAGAAGGTTTCTTTTTCAGTTTTGACATGTACTGTACTACATCAAGCTTGTCAGTCTACAAGCGCTTAAGTTGTCTTACTTTCTGCTATACTGTAGGTGGCAAAAGGCAAAACCACTTCCAGGAGTGAAGAGGCTTGTCAAGCATCTTCACAAGAACGGAGTGCCACTCGCAATTGCTTCTAACTCCATTAGGAGAAATATTGAACACAAACTTCCGATACTAGAAGGTAGGAGGATGAATGCTTGCCTCACTCTGTATCTTAACAATGGCATAGCACATAGATATGTCTTTCGGTGTTGTCGCTTCTGCAGCAAATAAGTACAGTATACCTTACCACTGAAGGGGATGAAAATTCTTCCAATGTGATTCTAAGGATTTCTGTTATCTTGGTTAAATATGTTATGTATCTTTCTTTACTCATTGACTGAGTGTCCATATTCCATTTCTGACAACATGGATCATGCAAGTAGCTTAACACTGCAATTCCTGATTTTATTTATAGCATGGTTCAGACAAATAAAAACAAGGAATACTGAACTAGTAAGGAATGAGGACACTTATCTTTGTTTATTCAGTGCGTTTTCTTATTGTGTATTGCATTAGCTGCTTAATCCATGTAAACTCCTTTATTGTTTTCCAGATTGGGGAGAGTGTTTTTCTGTTATTCTTGGTGGAGATCAAGTCCCTAATGGGAAACCTGCCCCTGACATGTGGGTACCTTACCATTGTTGACCAATCATCTGTTGATAATCGTTACTTTTAAGTGCACAAGTGTTATGATGTTTCCATTCAACTATATACTAATGCTCATCTTTAGCATTTTGTATGCAGCACTGTTTATTACTGATCAGGTATCCTGCATTCTTCCAGATTTTTGGAGGCTGCAAAGAGGCTTGGTGTGAATCCATCATTATGCTTGGTCATAGAAGATTCTGTGTAAGTGTAGGAAAGACATCTTCTGGGCAAGCCCTTGTGCCCTCGCCCAAAAAAAATGTTACCTTGTGCATGATTCATAACTTATCAGGACACTTTTTCAGATGTTATTGAAACCTGATCAGTAGCCAAATGATATAACTTCCAGTAGATGCTGGTATGCTATGATGGCTACATTTAAAGTTGATCCTTTATGTCTTCTGTTGAATTCAGACTCATCAATTACAAAAATTAGGGGCTTAAGGCATCAAAGGTTTATTTTTTTTATTGGCAGAGATAAGGTTAAACTTTGGTTTTCATCAGCACTCTATTTTCTGTGTGAAATATTATGGCACAGTGTGTGAGGAAGGACACAAGTTTACTTTTTTTTTGTCACTAGACTTTGGGTCGACCCAAAACAAACGTACTATTCCAGATTTCAAAGCAAGAAAATGGGAAAAATGAATTAAGGCAGTGAACCAGAACTGCCCATTGGGTACCCACTTGCTTTTCTAAATTTATTCACTCTCATGACTTCTCAAAAACTGACCCTTTTATACACCTCTTACATGTATATGATACCTATGCACTTCTCTCAATCATTGGAACATTATAAGGATCACAAAACTAGCAATAATATTTATATTTACTCTTTCATATATTCCTCTCAACTATGCTAAATCTTCATGTCACTACGCTTCCAATGTTGATGCATTGAAACGAATGCACTTGGTATGTGCTATTGAGTTACAGCTTACAGTATCGGCTTCCTTGGTCATTTTTTTATAGCGTTGGAGTCAAGGGTGCCAAGGCTTCTGGGGCAAAGGCAGTTGCAGTACCATCACTTCAAAGTCAGAGGAAGCACTATTATATTGCTGATGTCATCCTCTATTCACTTTTGGACTTTGATCCTGAGCTATTGGGTGTTCCTCCATTTGAAGATCGTAATTCTCTTCATTGACCACTGATTTTGTTTTCTTCGATAAAACTGTCATTATTTCAAATCTGATGGGTAACATTTATCATAGGCATTCATGGTGTACTGCCGATTGATCCCTTACTTTCAAATGCTGGGATAGGTGATAAAATTGTAAACAATCTTCATTGGGTAATTTCAGGTTAAACCACTTTCTGACTACTCTTATATGCTAGTGTTAATACTGTAAATCACACAAGTTTTTTTACTTTGACTGTCCGCAAACAGATGACTGTACCTACGAGTGTATTCCTGACCAAATATCAGGAATTTATTTGGGTTGGGCCAAGTCCAAAGTGCTTGGACTCTCCAAGGTGATCATAGGTACTGGGTGGGACTTCTCACAGCAGACCGTCGAAAGAGTGATGGTTGGTACTTCTTGTTCTTATATATGTGGTTGTTTTCGTGTGGGGGACCAGTTGTCCAAAGATTTCCCTACAGTTCTAATTATCTTTTCTGGCACGAGATTTTGGACATTGGTTGTCTAGTAATATTTACTAACAGTTTAATGCATCGTAAGGTTTCCAAGTTTTCTCGGACAATCATTTGATTTGTGGTTTTTTCTTTTGCAGCAAGTAGACTTTCTTGATTCCTCCGGCAGGATTGAAACAGAGCCTATGAAGCTGCTTGTAATTGGTTACATCCGGAAGCTCCAAAGTGCGGTAATAATCTTTTATTAAATTTAGCTAAACTTAAGATTCTGATTCCACTGAATTTTTTCATGTACTCATGCTGGTTCACAAAGACATGCCATGTAGAGGATTGCCAAGTAGTATGCCTTATAAATTGAATTAATATTAACTTATTTGCAATTCATGGAAATAGAGGATGGCGACAACTGACACTTATTTCTGATACAAGGGCTTCTCATACCTCAATGTGGCTCCCTTGCCAATATGTCATACAATGCTTGACTTCTTAATTTATCATTAAGTAGTACATCGTTTTTCCACTTGAAAACACACGAGGCCTTTGTATCATTGTTTGCTAAAAGGAAGGATCAAAATTATAAAACCAAATATAACCACAAATATAATTTTATGTACAAGCTCACAGATCATGATATGATTACATCGACTCTGTAACCATTATGACAGGATGATATATTGCAAGCTTTAAGTATAACTGACGAAGACAGGAGCATTGCAAGAGAAGCATTGGACCTCCCAACTTTCTCTGAATGTGCTAATGACCTTCATCTTGCCTGAGTCGGGCCCTATCATTGCAATCTCTTACCTCACTACCTCATGTTTGTATTTGTTATTGTTAACAAGCAAACATGATGCCAGCTGCATTTTCTTCCATGAAGACTTGATATAAAATGTACCTGTTGCTCGGAGAAGATTAGAGAAGAAAAGACCGGAAGGCATGAAGCTTGTGTGTCATTTAGAGGCGGTTGATGTTACCATATGTTGTACTAAATTCTTCCCGCTTAATTTTGTTTATATATAACGTACTACATCTGCACATGCTGGGCAGAGTGATAAAAAAGATGCAGAGCATATGAAGATGGGAAGAAAGAGTACAAATGATTCTTCACGATCAAACAGTACCACAGATGCACAAATTTGATAAACATGTATTGTGTCAATCTCGCTGATTTATCTATGCTTCGCTGATAGCCCAGCCATCATCTCATACAGGTATAGTAGTAACTTCAAATTCCTAGCCCTTCAAATTCAACAATGGTGTCATCTGCATATTGCAGTATGACAACTACCCTTGGTATGATGTGTTCAATCAAGCCAATAATAAACTGTTGTGCTGATAAACTGTTGTGCTGAGCTTGATGAATTATTTAATTAAGAAGTCAGCCACAAAATTGAACGGTATGGATACAAGGGGTTGTTAGTAACTTCAAATTCCTAGCCCTTGTCTAACCCCTTTACGACCTTTTATTACACTTAGTTCCACCAGAAACCACTTGTCTAATCCCAATCAAACCATTTATCATAAAATCCTCTGCACAGTGGTTATGGTATAAATGGAGAAAAGGCTGGTATTGGATGGTTTAGATGTGTAGTTGTATTTAAGTACACAATAATTTTCCAACACGAACATAAGTAGATGCAATCCTAGGACCTCAAGTACCCACTTGCATATGTATTAATGTTCATTTTCCATCCTTCTGTCAAACAAACTTAATATTCACAGAGGTCCCGTCCAACTGTTCATTACATATAGGGCTACCTGAACATCTTCTCATCTTTACAATTACAATACACAGAGCTAGGCTGTAGTGTTGTGTGGAGAAGAGTAAAGAATAAACAATCAAGAACTAGCATATCAACTAAGACCTTGCGGGTGGGAAGTACGAAGAAATTGTAGAACCACGTCTCTTCGTGCTCGGGTGCTTCGATGGACGGACCCACCCCTGTATTTCTCTTTGGATCTCTGGTGGCAGTTCCTCCACCACCTTTGGATCAATGTCTTGAATGTTAAACATCCATGTGTTACTGCTAGATGGCTCAGCACAACTGTCGGCGTTGTTCCTATCCTCAGCCTCCGCAGGCACATTGTGTTCTTCAACTTTGTTTGCTTCTGAAGAACTCCCTGGACCTAATATAATCATGAATATTCAGCAAACGAAGAAATGTCAAATGTGGCAGTGGCTAAATCAATATCTGCATCATTGCATCTTACAGTCCACCAAACCTTGATGGCTGCAAATTAGTCCATCAGATTTTCTTTTCTCATGGAAGGTAGATTGACCCCGTGAGAGAAACTTCAATATCGAGGAAGTTCCCTATCGTCATGAAACATCTTGGATGAGTTAATAGCAAAGAAACTAAAAATTAGTTTGTAAGTCATATACTACCAGCACAAAAGAAACGAGACAAAATAAAATAAAAGAAGTGAACAAGTTGAGTACATGTCAAAACTTGGAAGCCTTTTTTCTAACAAACAGCATAATTCAGTCCTAAATTCATCGAAAAAAGCAAGAGCAACTACAAGATGGTAACCATGAGAGGCTATATATTGGAGAAAAAGAAAATACAGCTGACTCAGAAAGAAAAGCCCTTGATTTAATCATTTCTGATACAAAAGGCAATGCCAAGCACTAACTTCGGGGATATTCCAACTTGAATATTAAACAGTTGATGCTACTTTGTTGCCCATAAGCAAGCAAACAGAAACAAAAGGAAAACAACATCTTCATTCACCAACAGCTTAAGAATAACTAGAAATCAGTTTGATGGTGTCCACTGAGGAGAAAAGAACTGACCTTAACTTCAGGATACTTCTTTGATATTCTTTTTTCTTTATGTGCTTGCCATTGTTTAGCTGAAATCGCAGACGCAGAATGTACATTATCGTCTTCTTTCACAGACGTAGATGGCTGGCATTGTTCTTCATGAATTGGCTTCACAAAAACATCGTTCTCTACAGAAAAATATTGGAAGATCCTTAAAGTAAGAACAAAGAAAAACTGCAGAAAGTAGGCACACTTGAACTAAGGAAGATCACCAAGAGATGGATCCTCAGGTACAGACGAAGAATCAGGTATAGCCGGAGGTGCAGCAGAACTAGGACCTTTAATGTATCTCAAGATTGAGCTTGTTCCCTGATAAACGAAATTAAAATAACAAAAAAAGTTAAATGCATTTGTAATTTATGTGAGGCCTGACTACACATATGAATAATGACAGATTGTATTAGTGTAGCATTTGCAAACATGAGAATAAGACACCACAATTCAGAAGTGACAGATAACAAGGTTGCAGACATGTTAGCACAGATTTAATAGGAATTTTTGTTTTCATTTTGATTTAAGTGATTGTAATTTCATTAGTATGTTGGAGTGTTATAAAAGCTGGTGGAACTTACATAATATAATCTCAATATATGTTTGGTTTGAAGGAATGAGGCTTTATTTATCAAGAGATCAAAATAATATACTGAAGTTGCCATGTTTCTATTCTTAATAATGATACACAGTTCTCCTGCGTGTTTGAGAAAAAAAATTGCCATGTTTCCTTGTTTCTCTAAGGTGTCTCAACATTTAAACAAGATAATGTATCCAATCATCAATTGCTAAGAAAGCTTTTATGAGCATACACTAGGTATATCAAATATTTTGCTGGCAGTAACAGAAAGTGATGTTATGCTCCATCCAATGTTCTGAGATTCTAAAAACTCGTGAAGGCCAGATTCAAATAGCTTCATTGCATCCTCCTGAATTTTCCCAGTCCCATAGCGCAAAGGACAGGATTTGGAAGGAAATTTCTTCGCTGAATCACGTTCATTTTCCTGCAGTAAAAGTAGAAAAATCAAGAAGTTATGGGTGCAGTGTGAAATTGGACTAGATACATGCCTGACCATTTTATCAGAAATTACAATACCCTAAAAGGAAAAATTTTAGCATATTACACAAAATACCTTAGATGCTCTGGCATGAAGAGTTAGTGTTTGAGCAATTCTCTTGTTCTGGTTCAGGTCAGATTGGATCCGTTCACTTAACTCTTCACAGAGTTGATCCAGCCAGCCTTTGACCTACAACATAGACTGACTGAATTAACTGAACCTTAACAAAAAAATTTCCTAGATTCTTACATAGGAATGATATATTTTGTTTTTTGAGCCAAGCATGTGGGATCCTTTTTTCTTTTCTCAAATGCATGAATGTGGCATCTGACTCAGGCAGCACAAAACTTAAGTTAGGAAGGGTAGTGCATCTAACATCCCTTAAGGCCATCAAAGGGCAGTATCATAATGCACAACATAATTCTATGTTATACAAGCTGCTCATTTCAACAAACTAATATTTGATAAGTGCAGCAGTATTCAAGTACAATGACTGTTCAGAATTAGTCTGGTGTAAGCTCTACAAATGTAGCAGACATGGACCACAAAGTTTGTACATGGAACTGCCAAGTTTTTTTTAGTAACCGATGATCATCTCACTGACATGGAGGGATCCAGACTCCAGATCAACAATGTTACCATACAGGTCACAAGACATCATACTGAAACTTGAGAGTTACATATTTTCAAGCTATTTCACCCAAGTCAAATCAGTATGCAACTAAGCACATGGTTCTGCATACGGGTGCCAATTGAAATGTTGTTATGGGTGTCAACTAGGGGGTTAAGGGCCCATAGGATTAATTCGAGCTACTGGATCAATTAGAGATAGGGTTAGGTTTGGGTCAGGAAATGTCTTTCCACACCCATGACGCTCTATCATTATAACTTCTGGATACTCTGTTTCTTAAGCAGCTAATGACTAAAGATTTTGTTAAAGAACAATGAAAATGACAGAGTAAGCATTCTTACAGAACCACTGTTCTTCAGTGCTCTTGGGCCAGGAAATGTCTTTCCACACCCGTGACTCTTGGGTAAAAGACGATCCTCGACTTCTTCCCCACTAATGCCCCTAGCAGTCTTCCATAACCATGTTCTGCATGAAGCCAAGTGCTTACAAGATGAGTTAGTGAGTAATTGCCTATTTGACATGATATTAAAAAATATATGCAAAGCAGCATGTTTGATACAACGAAGCCACTATCAACTTAAAAGTTACATCATCTGCTAAAAGCCAAAGGGAATAACAACTTAACTCTTTAAAATGAGATAACATAGCTTCACTATAAGCTTTAATGCTTTATATCTACATTAACCAAGGTAAACCAAATAATAAGACATTAATAAAGCATTAACATAATTACCCTGTATTTACACCATACTGCTCTTGTAACCTATCCTCTGTAAAACTTAGGAGATCACCAATGGTCTCAACCCCAAGATCATCCTGCAAGGAACTTCCAAGCTTACCACCAAGTTGTTTCCTGAACAATATGGTTATTCTCACCATTCAGTTTAACATCATGCATAGTTTCAATTAAAGCACAATGTTCTGTGATCTAGTAGTGATACAAAGTCTCAGAAACTTTTCCCAGGAAAAAACAAGAACCCAGAAAAGACAAGAGGGATCTTTTACTCTTGTTAGAGTTAGATCATTACATCTTCTTCACAGGCAGTGATGCTAGAAAGTCTTGAACTGATGAAGAAGGGACAACTGTTTGTTGAGCAGGCTTGTGCATTCCACTGACAAGTTTAGCTAACATCTGCGTGGTATAAGAACAATGAGTGGAAGACTACGATAGCAAGAGAAAGGAATCAAGAAATGCAGAAAACAGAAACACAGGAACCTGAGATGATTTCCTGAGCATAGCAAAACTACAACAATAAAAAGAAAAGCATCTACTCACTATTACGACTCATTATAAACCTTATTGTGAGCAATCCCAGCAGAGCATGTGAATTGGGTTTCCTCCAGAACTCTGACCCGTAATTGCGCAACAATTATAGCTCCACATGCCAGTAACCTGTCCTGGTAATCAGCGTCTGATCGACAAAGCCATGCCCTCACGTTCTTTTCCTTCTCTCTGGCATCCTGAATATATCATGACCTATGATTATGTCACATCAAATAGCAGAGCAGCAACAAAACTAATTGTGAAAACATTCTTACAGACAGAAGGCCCAAGATATTTGACTTTGCCGCCTCCATAAAAATCTCCTCTGGTGAATCTGGGGGAGCTTGTAAGAGCATTTCCTTTGCTGCATCAGTAAGGTCAAGATAAACTTCGTCAATGGATGCCCGCTCGCACTTCCCTTTGCTTGCAAGGATTGCAACAACCTGAGAGTTCAGTTGCAAGATATGGATTTATTATTCTATAAATATGGCATGTAAGTCATGTGCTGTTGAGTGTTGGCTAGTAGTGAAGTAGTCTGCACTGGTGAACTTACCTCAGAACCAGCACTTCTGTAAAGATTAAGGTCAGCCTTGCCACGCGCCACCGGGACCTGAACCAGATTAATACTAGGACAGACCCTCTTGGCGTCATCTCCGCGCATGGACCTGATTAAGCACCACCAATTCATCCGAAGTCAAATTCCAACTAGACGGGAACAGGACTGTGGACGAAGAAAGGAAGGCACTCACCTCTTCACACCAAACCCACGAGCCTCGTAGCTGACGGCAATCAACCCGCCGCCTTTCCAGTCGTTGTACTGTACCACGGCGGTCGGCCGGGTTCCTCCGCTGCTCGACTGCAGTAAAGCAAAGGGCAATGGCCATTTTTCGGTCGAAGAACGGTTGGTCATGGCGGGGTGGGGGACCGAGAGAGAGCCAGGGATAGTCACTGACCTTGAACGTAGAAGCAGTCCATGTCGACATGGGCGATCACCCGGGGCTCCTGCGGCTCCGGCCTCGCCACCGGCATCCCCAAAACCGTTCCCCTCCGGGAAAACGGAAAAATGATAACCACCGGACTCTGCGCTCGACCTCACCCCTCAGCCGGCGCCTTCCAATGATTTCCTGCCGCCACAGCGCCCCCTCTCCCTTTCCCCCTTGGTAGGTCGGGACTCGGGAGGCAGCAATCCGTAGCCTAGGTCCGGGCGGCGGCCATGGGCAGCCGTGGAGGAAGCCTTCTCCGTCCTTTCGAGTTTTGGAGGAGAAAAGCTATTTTGGCAAGATGAAGAAGATGAGCGGGCAACAACATAAGGCCCATTGACTAGACCAGCCCACGGCCCATTGAATACAAAGCCCAAGCCCAAACAAAATACAGTAGCAGTGTGATTTCCGTGAAAGAAAAAAAACTGAGAGATAAAATCCTTGGGCGATTGCAAGCTGCCGCAGTGCCGCTGTGCCTGTGCGGTTGCCGTCGCTCCCCGCTCGAGCCGGCTGCCCACCCCGCTCATCGCGCTCTCGAGTCTCGGCGTCCCTCCGCGCCGTGTCCGCGGTGCTCGTCCACGGACTGGTGGCGCAGCGGCGGCGGAGGCGGGCGCAGAACGCGGCGCTGGCTCACCACGGCGAGGAGGGAGGTCCCGACTCCGGCCAGAAGCAGCGACGGCGGCGGCGGTGGCGGCGGCCCATCGTTTCCCGTCTTCTTCTCGAGTCTTACTAATACCTGGCACAGCACGCCTGCTCTTCTGATAAGGTACGTCATGACAACCGCGGCCTGAAGATGAGATTTCTCTTCATCTTGTGAGACAACAATCTTAACTGCTTACGTGGATTTTGTTTTGGTTTTTCGCTAATACAGATTACAGAATGTTTTGCTTGAGGAGCTACTGGTCGCCTGCATTTCCTTCAGTAAAGGAGGGGCATGTTCGACATCAGATAAAGTTTAATTCTGTAGTGGTGAGCTTAATCTACCGTGCTGCTTTTTGTATGCATATGGTGGCTTAGTACTGGCGGAGCGGCGTATGATGATTCCTATTAATTGCGGTTTTGCAACAGGTTTGTGGTGCCAGGGGTCCGAGACCGAGATATCCCCGTGTGTGGAAAACTCAGAAGAAAATTGGGACAATTTCCAAGTCACAGAAGCTTGTCGAATGTGTGAGGTCTTCAACGTTTCTCTGTTGAAAATTATTTGTGTCTGTATACTCTTGTGCATCACGTTGACGTTGCTGGATTAACTTTAGTCCACTGCCACAACCCAACAAACAAGGAAATATCTTTTCATTCAGCTTTCTGTATTTGTAGCAAATTTCAGTCACATTACCTGTATCACTGTTTGTTACATAAGGGGCAACATAGTTTGTGTAGGATGCCTTTTTCAAATTCTCATTTTCCAACGGACACATTCAAATTGAGCGTCTGAAATTATATGAAACTTTTATCATCTCGTGCAGATTAAAGGCCTGTCTAATGTAAAGGAGGAAGTTTATGGAGCACTTGACTCATTTGTTGCATGGGAACTGGAGTTTCCCTTGATAGTAGTAAAGAAGGCACTGAAGAAACTTGAGGATGAAAAGGAATGGAAACGAATAATTCAGGTGTTAAATGGAAGTTCCAAGTTTTGATGTGAACTATTTGGTCTAAATTATTTTCCTACATGTTCCTTTCAATTGTTATGAATTTCTATTTAAAGTTTCATACTGTATTAGCTGCTTGTCCCCTTTCTTGGAGAATTTTGCTAGTAATCTCATCCTTTGACAAGTCAGTTCACTACTCCCAGTTCTACAAGAATAGAATTAGCTACTCTCTTTTAATAGTAAACCATTTTTTTGGAAGATAATGAACAGGAACTCTGTCTTTCAATTAAGAAAGATAAATTGTTTTTTCCTTTACCAATGCTAAGCCTAGGATTTAGTTGTTCCTTTATAATAACAGCAACCCTTATTCTGAACTGAAACAATGACCACATGATCTAGGTCGTTAAATGGATGTTCAACAAAGGTCAAGGGAAGACAATGGGAAGCTATTACACCTTGTTGAATGCTTTTATCGAGGATGGTCGGATTGAGGAAGCAGAAGAGTTATTTGGAATGGTATTCTCACGATATATGGAGGGTTTGCCTCGTACATTTTTCATGAGAATGGTTTCTCTCTATTACACTGCAGAAGCGTATGATAAGATGCTTGAGGTAGGAATTGAAATATGTTTTTTCCTTATTTCACCAGTTTGCATGCTGTTTTAGCTAAAAGTTGGTGTTTGGCTTCAACAGAAACATTAATTGGGGATAATTATCCAAGCATTCTCATGATGTCTCACTTGAAAATTCTCCAGATTTTTGCTGATATGGAGGAACTAGGCGTAAGACCTGATGGTTCTATTATCAGGATGCTAGGTGATGTATTTCAGAAGTTAGAGATGATGGACAAATATGAAAAGTTAAAAAAGAAATACCCACCACCAAAATGGGAATATCGATACATCAAAGGCAAGCGCATCAGAATGAGAGTTTACCCCGATAATAAAACTGAAGAGGTGACAAAAGGAGACCCCGACACCAATGAACTTGAAGAGGTGGAAAGTATACACCTTAATAATGAATTAGAAGAAGCAGCAAGTTCAGGCCTCGACAGGAGCGTATTGGACGATGTAGCTTCTGGAGATCCTGAATATGTATAGATCAGAGCTTCCATTTGGTATTTTTGTGCCTGCTTAATCAAACCACACTAGAGCAAACTGAACTGGTAACACACTCTCTCTATTTTGATTTGACATCCTAGACCCATGTTGTCATACTAAAACATGGGCATCAATATCTTCAGATCTACTTTACTATTTAGATTGACTAGATACTACATGTTGTGCTTTGGCATCAGCATTCTTTTCATGACATTATGGTGATTTTACCACGAGATGTGTTTTTCAGAGTTCGGTTACTTGATTTATTTATTCGCTTGCATAAGGCTCTTGCTTTTTTTTAATGCTTCCAACCAGATTGAAAATATAGCAATGGTATTAGGTACAAACAGTTTTTTTTTTTTTTTTTTTGAGCGTTAACAGTTATTGTTTTCCTAATATACTTATAATGCATCCATATTTCTGCTTTCCCCAGTTGTGCTGCGGATTGAGATTTTGGTGTACCCAATTTGCTACTGGTGCCATTAGGAAATAAAAGGTCAACTCTCGTGGTCAATGGGTTTCCAGCGGTTTATCTGAGCATATTCTGTCAAATGATCTGGTAATCCTATTCCATGGTGGACCTGTATCTTACTGCTTTCGTGAACATATGGTTGATTTTTGAAGGCAATATCCTGTATATCAGACACGGCAGGAACCATTTTATCATCATATATTGTTCTGCATGGAAAGACACAATTGTTGACAGACCTGTGTGTTATGTTCGCTACTCCTAGAATGTATTTAGAGGCACCAAAAAAAAAAATCCCAGATACTACTACTAGGTGAACAGTTTTGCTGGGCACTTTGAGTCATTTTTTGCAGCTCCAGCTTTCCGGCTTCTCTACTATTTACTAGAAAATGGCCTTTCTTTCTAAAGTTTTTGTACAGCTCTTCTCAGCCGGAGTCGGAGTTGGAGCTGTGTGTTTTCGTAGCACCTTTTGAGGAGCTCCTTAGATTTCATGGATCGAGCTAGATCCATGTTTTGGTGGATCTGGAGGTTGTGGAATTTGTGGTATTTGGCTCAAAAATATGAGTGAAACTCTTTTTTCTTTCAGATTTGAAGCTGCTTAGAGCTGTCCCAACCACATCCTCTAAAATAGGGCAGGGAAGATGAATCATCATGGCTGAACTGAACCAATTTTTTTTTAGCATTAACCATTTTTGGTGATCTACTGCAATCAACAGCGATCACTCCATAAATGGGCCTGGGAATTTGGCCCATGGAGGAGTACTCAGTCCTCACCCACCCCAATGACAGTAGTGTGATACAGTACCTATCAGGGTGCCACGCATATCCAGTACCTTCACGGTCAGCAACCAAGGAGAAGCACAGGCGAGGTCGCGAAGACCAGGAAGCCATTGCCCATCGCTCCTGAACGGGCGCCGGCGCCCAGCGCAGCCGCGGACCACGGCCATCAGAGATGGTACCGCGCGCCGTGCCCTGAGCACCAGTGCACCACCAGCCTTTGCCCCTGGCCTTTTCTCCGTAGAAAAGCCTACGGCGCGAGCCTTGCCATGCCACCAACAGTAACTAGTGGGGTGGTGTGTGGTACGGTTCGCGAGAGGGCGGAGCAGGATTTTTTTAGGCGCGGCGTGGCACGGGGGCATGAGCAAATCCGTTTCTCTTGTCCTCTGTGCGATTGTGCAGTGCATAGCAGCAATTCGCTTTAGCAGTAGAGAAGGATTAACAAACTCGACTTTGCAGAACTGTTTTGCTGCCCACTGCTAGCTCGGGTTCCGAGGCCAATCAATCTTACTATATGCTTTAATTCGAAAAAAATTGCTGTGCCACGGCCAGTGCGTATTCTTTAATCATTCTGTTGGAGATTCATGTGCAGAAGCCCTGTGATCCTTACCTCAATGATTACTTGATTAGCGCCTTCTGTAGGAGTAGTATCACTGCTCACTAGCTAAAAAAAAGAAGTGGTTAGCAGTGTCGCTAGCATCGGATTATCTAGACGCACGTAGCCCGGATTAGGTTGGCTCGTCTTTGGCAGTTTGACTGCTGTCGTCTATCGAAACCAAACAGACTACCATCTAGCTGTGCACCGAACGGAACGGCTGTCCTTGTCACCTGCGTTTTCAATACAGTTACACAGATGGTAGGAAGCTTACCAGACGAGCCCCAGCCAAATACTGTGACTAACATGGCTAATATTCAGTGTTGCTCTTGTATATGTGGTACTGCAGTCCTAAGATCACGCTGAGGAACTTTCGAAAGAAGTCTCGTTCTTTTCATAAATCAATGTGCTCAAACTAGTGAGAGACTTACGTGTCCAGCTCAATGGAGTCGACATTACTTGACTGCATACCAAGTGACAGAAACTTCGGAACTACAGAAAGCTGTTTTGACTTTCGATACCGGAACTACATGAAAAATGATTCCATGATAATAGTACCATTTGACGTTACCACTAATCTATGATAGGCAATAGGCACATATAGGTGGTTTCGTCTGGTACAGTACCTCCCAGGGAATGAAGCAGATGCTATACTGGAAACTGCAAATGCAAGCAGTCTTTCCACGACGCTTCCCTCACGTCCGTGCGTTCGTTCGGCCTTCGTGACTTCTGAATCGTGACGGTGCACCAACCACAGCATGCCAGCATGTGTTTCCCGGGTTTCCTTGCCGCGGACTGAACTTTGTTTAGCTTTCCTCGAGCCGGGGTAACGGAAAAAAGACTGAAAACCGCTGCAGCGCACCACAGAGGAGCACAAGGACCAAGCACGTACAGTACGCATCCTTTCATGGGCGTCCCGTGTTTCGTCTCGCACCCGTGCTTGCCCTGAGTATGCCCCTATTTGCTGGGTAGACGTGCATTCCAAATTTCTATTCCCACTGAAAAAAGTTTGGGCACCTTTATCTGCACTGCACTGCACTGCACCATCTCCCATCTTCTCCTTTGTCCTCGCCTGCCGCTATCCCCACCATACATCTCGCACATCATGAGTTCATGACACAACTAGCTCGTCAATATTCAAGGCGGAAGAGGCTCCTCCAAACTCCGAAGAGAAATTGCACGCTGACAGAGTGGCTGGCTCCACTTGCAATCAGCAGCCCAGGTAAGAACGCTCTTCTTTCTTTGTCTCGCATTCATGTCCTAATCCTTCATGCGTGGTGACGCGCACGCATGTTCCTAGTTGGAGTGGGTGTCCGTATGGGTCGCAATCATCTGTGGTGCTTCCTCTTGGTTCCATCTTCCATATGCGTTTAGGTGAGCAGGTGATGTCTACGAGCGACGAAATCGTCTAGCTAGGTTGTCGACACTGACACCGCCCCACAATGCGATGCTCATCCTCAGAAGAACGTCTCATTCTCAGCTAGCAAAGGATTACGATCGACTACCTCCTCGTACCCTTGGGTGGACTTCAGCGTGAGAACGCCTTTTCCCTTTTAGGTTGTTGCGTTTCTTAAGGTTGACGATGCTGTACATAGAAGATATTTCTATACTTGCAAAGGAAAATGGACGGGGAACTCCACAATTTACAATTCGCTCAAGGTCTCAGATGCTCGAGCAGAACCCTGACATCTGGTGGAAGCTAGTCTCTGATGAATTGGTGATCTCCTACTCCTAGTGCGCGCTCGATAAGCCTTCACCTCTGCAAGTCGAAGGGTCCCTTTCAGCCAGCTTAAACGCCAGGATTAGAGTAGGCTATAAACACTGTACGGTGTAATTGCTGATGGGCCCCGATCGCGCGTCGACCTCCTGGATCGCGAGTGGCATCAGGTTTCGCCAGCCCTCATCTGCACTGCATACATTGATTCCTCACCCATTCGCCTGTGCTCTTCCAAAGTCCCAGTTCCCACTTCCCTCGTTTGTCCCATTGCATCTTGCCGAGGACTCCCGGCGCGACTCCATTACGCTCGAGCGCATCTTGTCTGCGTGTAATAAGTCTTGCAAGAGGCCAAAAAGAACTAGCTCGGTGTATGAACAGGCTATGCAAATTCAACGTTAAGAACAAGCTCGGTGTATGAACAGCCTATGCAAATTCAAAGTTTAGAGGGAGCTTTCTTCCGGAACATCTTGTGTTTGTACTGCGGTAGACCTTGTATAGTAGATCCACCGGCAGCTAACATTAGCTATGCATTATTAGCTAGCTAGCTAACTATACTACTGCTCCAAAAGTTTGATTAGATATTCTTAAAAAAAATAATAAGATGTCATAAAAAGTACAAATAACATTTATGAATCATGTCCATAGATTGCCGGCTGATTGCTTCAAAAGTGGAGAATATTCAATCTCTTCAATGTTGCTACTAGTAGCTTGATTGGCAATCGAGGATATTATTATCACTTACACTTTGGAACGGAGGAAATATTACAAAAATAAGTTTAGGACATGTTTAGTTCATAGTTAAGTTTGCTACTAGCAAAAATGCCCGTGCGTTGCAACGAGAGACAAAAATATATCGAACATTAATGGAAAGTAAGGATAGAATGTATTTTTGTTGATCTTTCTATTAACTTTTAAAAGATATATTTTTTATGATCTTTTTCAAAAATATTTTTTTATGATAACCACATATCGTGCATCACGTGCCTCGCTAGTGTCCAATGGCATATATCATCTTTGATGACGCCCGAACTCGTGTTCTCTATGCGACTGGTGTGGAGCCATTACCGATGGCATCTGGGCTTGCCTCCTCGATGTGGCGGCATCGTTGGTGTAGGAGCCATTGATGATGGTGTCTATGATTGTCCCAAGGTTGCTTGATGTAGTGATGTTGTTGGTGTAGGCGTGGAGCCATCATCTTGTTCTTGTTGATGATATCAGGGCTCGCCTTTTTAGTGGGGCTGATGGCATCAGTCCGTAATCGTCTCGATATCACCAGTTCCAACACCGCATAATCTTGTCATCTCATGTCAATACGGTGGTTGGGTTTAGACAAAATACAGCGAACATTGTTGCCTATGAACGTGATCAGCTAGAGTCCATGACACATATCGTCTACCTTACTTCTCGACTCTTGTCCAAATGAGCATGGTCCTTCAGCACAACAACATGACCCCCTCGTTGTGCATAGACCAGAGATGACCGTTGTGGCAGCATTAATGCTAAAGTTTGGTGGATCTTAGGAACGTGTGGTTCATCCCATCCTCACATCTCCACGTGCTTGTTACATCAACATGGCCGTGTCAAGGATGCAGATAGCTAGGATATGTAGGTGTCATCACCAGGGAGTGCTAGCAAAAGCCCGACCATGATGCATTCTTCAATGCAGTCGTCGTGTCGTGGATGCGGATGACGGTGAGCATGAGGGTGTCGGCATACATGCATGCGCATAACGATCATATATATGTTTTTATCTCGAACAGTACAACATGTGTTTCAATTTCGATTTGGGTTCTTCATCAAGAATTATCAAGTTAAGAGACAAACATGTGGAGTTTTGGGTGGCTATTTTTCCTCGATTTTGAATTGGATTCGATTTAATTTGGATCAGTTGATTCGTGACGAGGATGGAAACAGGGAACGCGTGGAATAAATGTGTTGGCTCTTGGATATAAGTTGTATTTTTATTCTTCTTGATTGACGTATTCTGGTGGGACTCTTTACGGACAGAGTGCGGAGCCCCCACGGTGGACAATAACAAGGTGTCTAATTATGACCCGTTTTCTAATGACAATACACTTTCGATTACCAATGGACATGCGCGCCGTGACGCCAATCTACGACGTGACAACTGGAATCTATTATTTACCACTTAAAAATATCAATAATTTTTATCAAGAAAAACTTTGGTACACACGCCTCCTATGCAATATTCGGAATTGGAAAATAAACTCTCCACATGCCACGCCTCCAGTCGCTATCGAGTCGGATATATTACTGTGCATGTCGAGACCTATCCTAGTCCCAGAGGCCTACGACTATGCATGCCCACATGCAAAACACACATACAAAGTCTATACATAGGTGAGGTCCAACTAAAGCCACAAATACGGATCTATGGCTCTTTCAAAACCAACATACGTCATCGAATCAGTTTTGGAGAGGCGGAAGAAAAAAAGGCAGACTGAAATTGGCAGACTGAAATTTTACACCCTGGGAAAAAACTATTAAACATTCATGCAAAATGATAACATAAATGATACATGTATATTTATATTTTATCCTTTTTATAATTTAGAAATGGTCATTTATTTCATGATGACCTCTAATATTGTATTGTTATTTTAATGTTTATTTTATCTTAATATTAAACCACAAAGAGTTTATTTCCGGTGTCAATCCTTTTAAATTTTATGTTTCTATTTTTTATTTTCTTGATTTTTTTAATTCTAGCTAACATTCCCCACAAATCATGGATCAGGGTCACATGGATTAGGTTTATTGACATGTGGAGGATGTCCTCTAGCCTCGATGTGAGTTTCTAAATCGTTGATAATCCTTATCCTCTTTATACGAAGAAAAAGCAAGAAAGAAAAATAAAGAAGATCATGGAACCACAAGTATATATTAGATTAGATTTAAATGTAAATTATGTAAGATTTTACAAATGTATTTTATATTAGATTAGAGAGGATAAAGAGTTCAAATATCCCATAATACACTTTGTTATTTATTATATGTTTTTTATATAAAAATGGGAAAAAGGAGGCAATATTTTGAAAAGGTTTCCATCTCACGGAGGGGATTATTTTTTTTTTCAGAAAATGCTTCTCTCTCATCTGGTCCAGTACCACCAGAAAAATATGGAGGGGTTTCGTCCACCACCCTTCGTGGGCAAGGCTTATTCTAATACGAGCTTTATTAGGCAGTAAAAAACACGACATGCCACATGCATATGTAGCCATGCAAGCTGCAAGCCTATTTTTATGGTGGTCAACCTCTCCACTGTATGGCTGTATGCCTGTATGCAAATCTCTTCGATCTTATATTAATGTATTGTTGTGCTTGAGATGTTTTCTAGTGAATCTTGCAATATATTTAGAATATTTGTTTGCTATATACTTTACCACCTAGATACACAAGTTTGGTTTTGGTGGAAAAAAATCACCTTATATAGAGTTATGTTATGTCCGTCTCTAAAAAAAAAAGAATAGATATATGATTAAATACAAAGGTGCCCTATAGTCAGCTTGGGCGAAGAGTTCATGAGATGAGAGGTGGCTGTCTTATTCGTTGGTCGATTTTGATTGGTTGATTCTCACTGCTGCTAATTTATTATGAGAGAAAAAACACAGCTAAATTGCTGGCTGATAAGTACCGGTAGATCAACCTCCTTGATGAACCTAGCCAGTCGCTTGGCGGCCTGATCATGACACTAGATGCAATACAAACGTGTCCATTTTTTTTGAACTACAAACGTGCCCTGGATTAGTCGTTTTGTGCTACCACCACAAGAGCCGTTGTACTCGTGCATCCGGTATTGTCGGGAGCACCGAGTACAGGTCCTGTTGCGCTCACCGTCTGCATGTACCACCACGCGCGCACTGCTCGCCCTCTTTGGCCGCATCTCGGTCTCCCGGAGCAGACCAACAGCGCCGCACAGCGTCCCTGTCACGTACTCGCTGACGCGGCCAGAGGACTTTTCCCCGCAACTGTGCCGCTCACTGATCAGCCCCCCGGTCCCGGGCGCAGGCCACTCACTCCCTTGACACACCCATGAGCCCGTCTCACCAACTCGGTACTCTGCGGCGAACGCGCTCGTAGCGCGATGGTTCGCTTCGCGGTGTGCGAGCGGCCGGTCGGGAGTTCGACTCCCGGCCTCGCACCTGGGGTGTTTACCCCAAAATAAAATCTCCACCTGGTCTGCCAGGCGTCTGCCTCTCACGCGTGAAGCCACAAGGGGATCGTGACGTGCCCGTCACCTACGGAATCTGAGGATTTCGGTGATATCAAGAAGGACGCGGTCTTCATGATCTGAGTGTAGTTATAGGTTTGTTTGTACACGGGTGGTGTGAGTGCGTGCGTGTGTCGAGTGGGCGTGCGTGTGTACGAACAGATACTATAGCTGTACCCAGATGAGAGGCGTCAAAAAAAAAAACTCGGTACTCTGCGCTGATTGAGAGCTCAACACGAAGCAGCCGGAATTCGGAACCTGCCGTGCCATGCCGGTCCGTTCCGTTCCGTTCGAACCCCGAGCGCGCGCGGGCGCACCTGCCGCTCGCCCCCGCATTTACGCCGGCGCGAGCGGCGTACACCAACCAAGCAACGCCCGCCCCGAGCAAGAGTAACGTTCGGCTCCAGGGGCTGGTGGCGCTGGCACAGTGGCATGGCACAGCTCGCCGCCCGCCTCTGGTTGGTTCCGCGTCCGCCGATTTGCTCGTTGCTCCAATGATTTTCGAATTTGAATCGCGCACCGGCACCGGTGCGGTCGCGTCGGCTCCTGTCCCGGCCTGGGACTGGGAGCCGCGCTGCGTCTCGCGGTCGCAACCTCACCTCGCGGTCGCGGCCTCGCCCGGATTTATTAATAGGCAGACAAATTTCCTTTCCGTTCCCACGAGAAAGGCAGCCTCTTCTGCCTGTCACTGCGCCGCTTGCCAGCCTCCGCCTTTCCATGACCACGCCGCTCCTGCTGTGACTGTGATCCTAGGACGACGCGCCGCCCACGCCGGGAGGGGAGGGGAGGAGCGCCGTCGCCGTCGCCGTGGCCGCCACGAGCTCGCGGAGGACCATGCCGAGATCCAGGTGCGTGCCGAGATCGACGCCACCTCCTCCCTCCTCAGTGCCAGTGGCCGTGCTGCGGGTTTCGTCTCTGACACATGGCTGGGTTCCGTTTCAGGGGCAACGAGCCGCCGCCGCCGCGGGTGGCGCAGCGCGTGCCGCTGCACCTCAAGACGACGGGCGACGCGAACGGCGCGCACCACCGCCCCGTCGCCAGCAGCCCCAAGGTCTCGGACCGCCACTCGCCGCGCAGCCCGCTGCCCGAGGTAAAGTTTCGTTTCCTTCTTGGCTTCTTCCTCCCAAACATTTTGGTCACAGATGAGGTGGAGTGTTTTCGGTGCTGTGGCTCACTGTTTCGCCGGTTGCGGCGGTGGGTGGCAATGGGTCGGTCTTGCAGAAGAAGCGTGCGGCGGGGACGCGCGTGGCGGAGCTGGAGACCAAGCTGGGGAAAGTGCAGGACGAGCTGAAGAAGCTGCGGGAGCAGCTCGCGTCCGCGGAGGCCGCCAAGAAGGACGCGCAGGTCGCGCTCGAGGAGGCCAAGAAGCGCGTCGGGACCAAGGGAAGCCCGGCGGTCTCCACCACCACCACCACCACGACCACTCCTCTCTCTCCTCCTACGCCGGGGGTCGAGAGCGCGGCGAAGAAGACCGAGGAGCTGAAGGCGCCGCAGCCGGCGGCGGCGGCCGAGGAGGAGGAGAGCAGCGTCAACACGCCGGCGACCGATGTGTTCGAGGTCGTGCGGGCCGAGTCGGGGGACAAGGAGAACCAGAGCGCGGCGGCTGAGGACTGCGAGGCTCGTGAGCTGCGGCGAGAAGGAGAAGGCGGCGCTGGCCGAGAAGACTGAGGAGGAGGTGGAGGAAGAGGAGACGAAGAAAATGATCGGGGAGGGGGAGGACAAAAACATTGCGGCGGCGGTGGAAACCGAAGGCGCCGCCGTGAAGGAGGAGAGCGCGGAGGTGGTGGAGCTGAAGGCGAAGCTGGCGGAGAAGGACGCGGAGGTCGCCGCCCTCGCGGCGGAGAACGCCGAGCTGAAGAAGCAGGCCGGGGAGGCCGCGGAGGCGGCGAGGAAGGCCGGCGAGGACGCCGCGTCGAAGGCGGCGCAGGCGGAGCGCGAGCTGAAGGAGGGCGCGGCGCGGGAGGCCCGGGCGGGCGAGCAGCTGCGGGCGTCGGAGGCCGCGCGCGAGGCGCTGGACGCCGAGCTGCGGCGCCTGCGCGTGCAGACCGAGCAGTGGCGCAAGGCGGCGGAGGCCGCGGCCGCGGTGCTCGGCGGGGACAACCATCTCACGGGACTTGCTGGCAACGGCAACGGCTGGGGCTCCCCCGCCACATGCCCGACGACGGCGACGATGAGGGATTCGGTGGCAAGCGCAAGGGCGCCGGCATCCGTGTGCTCGGCGACCTGTGGAAGAAGAAGGGGAGCAGCAAGTGATGAAGAATGGAGGATCGTGTCTCGGATTTCGCAATGGTGAGCTCGCTCGGCCCGCCGCCAGCTTGAAGTTGAAGCAACTTGAACTCCATGCGTTTCTTGCACTAGCTTAGCTCCATCATTTTACCGCGTTTTGGTTCGGATTCTACCTATGTTTTGTATGATGATGAGATTGAACTACCGTGTCTGTAACGCCTGATCCTGGAGCTGCCTGCTACCTCAGCGTAAGGAGCAACCAAGATGGTTTGGTGTTTTTTACTGCATTGCTGTGATGTTGATGATGGAGTAAATGCTTTGGGTGATCTTCTTTGTTGGTTATGTGGTGGTACTGAGGAATGCTTGATTGCAGCATCTGGAAATGCCTCTTGTCCCTCGAACGAATTTCAAGTATCATTGCAACGCGTAGGACAGGATCTTCAGTGGCCTTTAGAGAACAAAAAAAATCTCTGGAATCAAAATGAGGTTCATCATAATACTGGCTGATTGTCATGGGCTGTTCATGATACTCCCACCGTATGATTGCATCGGCTGTGAAGATTGTTGATTGATTTGAGCAGAGCAATGAAATACTCCGTCTGCCTGTTGGTGAATATCCGTAGGACCACCTGATATTTTGATTTCAAGGTATCTACCTATAAATCATAATCAAGCATACTCAGCCCACCCGCTTGACTTGTCCGCCGCTCCGTCTGCTTGTTCTTGTTCGGCGGTTCCCATGGACCTCGTGATCTGGAGCACCGCCGGAGCCCGGAGGAGGTGAAGATGGTCGACGTAGGCTCATCCTCTCATGCCGAGGCCGACGCCGCTGATCGATTGCAATCACGGAAGCCGAATCCGTTCTGGAACGACGCCATTTACGCCGGGCATAAGTGGGCCCGTTTCCGCATAGGCCGGATGGGGGTCTTGGACTGGGCCCGGTTCAGGCAGCGTACAGTACTGTCTTTGTAGGTTGGTTGTCTGATTCGATGCGACATTTTTTGTTTGTTTGTTTTGTGCTAATCTGAAATATGAAAAAAAATCTCAAAAGAAAATATGGAAAATTTAATTTTGACATATAAAAAAAATTCATGTGGACTGACAAGGCGAGGTGCGGGCGTCACTTTTCTATTTAATCAGGACTATTTTCTTTTTTTTTTAAAAAAAAAGTCAGCAGAGGAGGCCCCTACTTCTGATTTTTTATTTTCTGAATAAGGGTACAAAGCCAAAAACTGTACAACAGGAACAGGAGCCAGGAGGAGCTAAAACTACCAAGAGAAAGGGAGAGACTACCTCTAACGCTAGGGCTAACTCTGAAACTAAAGCTAACTAGAAGCAAGGGGTTAACAGGAGGGGTTACAACACAGAGAGTTAGACTACAACTACAACAAGTACAAGGCAAACAAGCCCAAAAGAAGAAGAAGGAAATTCCATTAGCAACGGAAATAACATAACATAGCCTGCATACAGTTGCAGGAAATCAAAACATCTTACAATTTATTTAGAAGGGAATACGAATTCCATGTAAGTTTATCACAATATCAAGTAGTGTATCTTAAGTTTGACTTGCTATAAAAAAAATATCTATATCTATAATATCAAATGAGTATCATCATATTGATCATTATATATTTTCATTATCCTATATTCTTTTGGTGTCATAAATATATTTGGTCAAACTTTATACAAGTTGCCAATATCTAGGACATTCTTTTATGAAGAGAGGTACTAGTAACAAGGAGACTTGATAGAATGGACTTTGTTAATGTCCATGGAATCAAACCAAGTTCATCACACTGTTTACCGGTCATGGTATGGTATGATTGCTCCTGACAATCGGATTTTTCGGGGTTGTAACCAGAGATTTGGGCAGCACCAGACTGATGGTTTGTGCATTCGTTTTGAAAACCAGCAGGAACAACTAACAAGAGTAAGGTCGTCCGATGGACCACCTGAAGACTGCAAAAATGGCCGGCTAAAATCGTGGAGTTTATTTACAAGCAAAAGCGACCAAAAGCGCACCCTTTTACACCCGTGTATCAGCGTGTGTTTTCACAGCGCGAGACCGCAGAAATGCAGAAGCAATCAAGGGTTTTTTGGTTGGTCCACTCGACACTAGATCTGAAAAAGACTTGTGGGGACTTGTAGGTTGCTCGGGAAAAGATGATTGGGGGCGTATGCTATGGAAACGAGGTTCCCGTGGAAACTATGGAAACACGCACGTGGATCATTGGATCTAAATCCGCCGGGTTTATTTTGCAAAAAAGAGAGATTAGCCATATCCATCGGATTTAGATCCAACGATCCACGTGCGAGTTTCCGTAGTTTCCACGGGAACCTGGTTTCTATAACATACGCTTCCAAGATGATTAGGGCTCACTGTATCGTACTATCATCAACTAACATTAGCTAATCATGGACAAAATCCATAAAAAATCCCGCGCACAGCTGCTAGCGCTGGAATGAGGCCTCCGTACATCGAGCAACATGCATGTGTGCATGCACTGCATGCGTTGCGCGGCTTTTCCCCGTCTGTCACCCCTGCTGCCACGCCTACGCCTTTTGGCAGCCGCGTCGGCCAGGCCATGACTGTGGAAGCTTGCCGCATGCGTCCTCCGCGCACTGTGGCCTCTCCGGCTCTCCCTCCGGCTCCTTCCGACACGCTCGTCGCGGGACCGAGGGAAAAGGCGAAAGCGAAGCAGAGCCGAGCAGAGGGTGACCAGATCGTGCAGTGCAATGCAAAGCGGGGGCAGAGCATGCACGGCCGGCCGTGCAGGCGGTGCAGCCCGGCACCCTACTTTGCCCGTCGGGGTGCAGACGCGCGGTGGCGCGGGGCAGAGCAGCATGTCGCTTGCTGTTTGGCGCCCTGTAGCCCGGGGGCCCGCGAACGTACGCGCGCGCGCCCGCCGCGCCATGGGCGCCATGGTCCTCTGCTCTACCTTCTCGTCTCATGAGGTCGACGTGTCTGGGGGCCGCTGGCCTGGACTGGAAGCGACCCGGTGCGCGCTGTTGCCATTGATCATTGATGCGGACAGCATGCTCCGGCTCAGGGCTGTCGCATGCATTCCAGGCCAGGCCTCAGCTCAAGAGGGTCGGTCAGGCCAGCCAAGCCTAGCCCCGGCAGGCCGTGCCGCACTGCTGGCCTGCTGCTGCCATCTCGACCTGTTCGACTGCATGCTCGTGGCGCCGTGCATGGTCTGGTCTGGTGTCTCTCGATCTCATTCGCGGTGGCGCGCAGCGCCATGGCACCCATGGGCAGGCGTGTTGTTCCGACGGCGATCAGGATGGATCGACGTGGCGCCGCCGCCGAGACCCCGCCGGCCGGTGGGCGCGAACGTACTAGTACGCATCGCTTGGTCAGATGAGATGGGTACGGGGCGGACCGGAGTGAATCGTTTTGGCGCTTGCGTTATCCCTGCCTGCTTTATTGGGTTGTGGACGCCGGTTAGCTGGTCCTGATAGTCTCGCCCGGTAGTTTATGTTCTTTTATTGGCGCCGCATGTGTCTTTGTCCCTCCCTCGCCCTCCACCCAATTGTGTGTGGCATTG
Source organism: Themeda triandra (assembly GCA_018135685.1). Taxonomy (NCBI): domain Eukaryota; kingdom Viridiplantae; phylum Streptophyta; class Magnoliopsida; order Poales; family Poaceae; genus Themeda; species Themeda triandra. Next base: position 38,636 of record JAENPR010000767.1, on the reverse strand, counting down.
TGCGTCCGCCCGATGCATGTGGTGTGCTCGACCTGATGATCGATCGATGAGCCCAGCTCCTGTTCCTCTCTAATCTCTTCATCAAAGTTCCGGCGATCTCCGTACGTACCACGATGAGCTAGCAATCTATAAAGAGTTTGTTAGTTTTTCACGTCGTGCCGGTCGGCCCCGTTCGTGTCTGTCTGTACGGTCGCCAGGTCGTGACTTCTGTACACGACAGCTCGCCGCGCCGTGTCATGCGTCCATTCGATAGATGTGTGTTGTTCATGCATGGATCGGTGCTGTAGTAAAAAATCACACACGGAAGACTGAAAGCACACAGGCGCGGTGCGGTGCTGACGACGATGGGGATTGGGCCAACCATTCATGGACGCCAGCCAAGGTTTTTGGCCCAGGTAGATAGTGCATACGTACTGCATAGTAATCGTGATACAAAAACATGTCGCATGCCGCTGCGCATTTCACTAGCTTTGCGAGTGAATAGCACTTGGTGTTAATGTCTCCTTGTCCGGCGGTAGCAGAGTACTGTAGGACGCAAGCCATGAAGCCAAGCCGCGGCACGCAGCACGCAGCACAGCAGCTATAGCCAGACACATCATGCATCATGCTCGTTTGGGCTGGCTTCTATGCATGCACATTGATTCATCCGTAGGACGCGCGCGAGCCAGCGATCGAGAGTGCGAGATCGGGAGGCAAGGCAAGGGCATCATCTTCCTGAACCTGTCCGAGAAATGATTGCACAAACTGCTACTGCCTAGCGCCTGCTGTGCTACCCGGGCGTTGACAGCATTTATAGTAGTTCCTGGCGACAAATGCTTTGGCACGGTGACCACACCACCCAACAGCCACCCAAATGCGACTAGTAGCAAGTGAGGAGTAAAACTGTTTCTACTAGGCGGGCGCATGGTTTGATCCTTGAACAATATTTGTATTAAATAAATAAAATACTCCATGCATTCTTAAGTATAGAACTATAGATATAGTGTTTATCTAAGTGCATAGAAAAAAATATATCTAAAATATTAGAATATTTTGTAATTTCGAATAGAAGGATTGGATCTGATTATCTGAAGAGTGAATTATGAAAATGGCCCTTTTTATTTTGAACTTTGGAAATTGGCCTCGAAATCAAAACTTCCTTAGGAAAATGGCCTTCCATTAGTTTGAAAAATCATATCTAGAGTTTGGCACGTCCATCTTGGGTGAGCCAAATTTTGTTGTGTTCATTATGATCTTAGTTTTTTTTTATTAAAAATATTAAACACGCCATGTTTAGTAATAAATAATTAGTCATGATTTATGCCTTTTAAAAATAATGAACACAACAAAATTTGGCTCGCTCAAAATGGACGTGCCAAACTCTAGATATGATTTTTCAAACTAATGGAAGGCCATTTTCCTAAAGAAGTATGATTTCGAGGCCAATTTCCAAAGTTTAAAATAAAAAGGGCCATTTTTCCTCGACACTTTCGTTTCCAGGGCCATTTTCATAATTCTCTCCTACCTGAACCACAAATTTAAAACACACGAAAAAAAACCCGACGGAACTGTAAAGTTGGGCTGTGAAAGCACAATTGCCAACTTCTCAACCCGTTAGGGCAAGGCACAGGTTTCCCTTGGCCCATCACTGTAAATATGGGCCAGAAACCGTCTTCCCCGGATCCGGCCTATTTCTCTCCGCACAAAACCGTCCTTTCCTTTTTTTTTCTCATCATATCACCACGGCTCTAGAACCTTCTGTCTCCTTCCATTCGTGCCTGACAAACCCCGTCCAAACCCTCTTCATAAGCCGGCAGAATCACTCCCCCGCCTCCACCGCCTGCCCACGATAACCCAGACGCCTCGAGAACGACCAAGAAGAACCGAGAGCGCTCCGGAGATGTCGGCGGAAGAGCTGCGGCTGGAGCTGGACGAGCTGCGGCGCCTGGAGGGCCTCGCCAAGCACCCCCGCGTCCAGACCCTCCTCACCAACGAGATCCGCAACGTTGAGGCAAAGGTTGCGCCTTTTCTTCTTCTGTTTAATTTTTCGACCTCCTCTCCCCCATTTTCTCGTTCTCCCCGCCGATCTCATTCGGCGCCTGGGTGGATTCCGATCCGCTTCTTCCGATTGTCTCTTTGCGCTGTCTGATGGCGATTGCGATTGCGGTGGCAGTTGGCGAAGGCAACCGAACCGTCGCCGGAGCCACCGGCGGCGGCGCCCGCGCCCGCGCCCGCGCCCGCGGCGCGTCCTGCTTTGAGCTACGTCACGCTGGGGTCCTTCAGCTGGGACCAGGACGACGAGAAGATCAAGGTACGTCGTTTGTTTTTATTAGTTTTGTCCTTTCAGTTGGTTTATGTATAACCCAGCATTGCATTTTTATTTTTACAATCGTCTAGTTCAATTGCTGATGTGCTAAGTTCTGAAAATTATACAGTCGCCACTGTATTTGGCAAGAAACGTTTTCATTTATTACCAATCAAAGAAGAGGAACTGTGAATTAGGTGAAGACTATGTTGGTGCTGTTTTATGTAGCTATGTTAATATATTGCCAGCCAGATTCACACGTCAGACACGGATTTGATATTATATTAAATTATTAATGTATTCTATCATTCATTTTTTTTACCAGAAGTTCGTATTCTCAAGAAAGAAATCTGGTGACCTTGCTCACTATTAGTATGTCACCGGTAGTCCAGCGGTTTTAAGAATTATGTGCAACTAGAGTTAGAAGCCACTGCTGAGATCATGGTTGTCATGAAGCTAGGACCTCATAATATTTCTTGATGCATCATGACGATTAAGATGAATTCATATGGTACATTGAAAATTCAAAATCTATTTATTTTCCATCTCAGTTAGTGGAAGTTTATATATGGCTTTCATTCATGTATCCGAGTATGTATTTTGCTCTTGATTGACTTGATTGTACCCATGTTCAGATATATGTTTTTCTTGAGGGAGTGGAGCAAGAGAAGGTGGAGACTACTTTCAAGCCAACATCAGTAGATGTAAAGCTTCATGATGTCAAAGGAAAGAATTATCGGTGTGCTATACCAAAGCTGAACAAGGAAATTGTTCCTGAGAAATGTAAGGTTGTGGTGAAGCCAACGAAGGTTATCATGACCCTTTTCAAGGCTTCTAAAGGCCACTGGTCAGACTTGCACTTCAAGGAAGACAAGGTACTTATTGTACTGAACTCATATAATTGTTACTCTTTGTAATTTTCAAATAGTTCTAATCTATATGATATTGGACTGCCCTGGATGACTGAAAATTGGTCTGTAGGACACTATTTTTTATTGATTCTGTCCACGCGCATTAAAATTTAGTAGCTAGTCTTGTGCCTAGTGGGAATCACATGGATGGATAATCAAGTAAATTCAGTTGGTTGGGTTTACTTTCACTCTTGAATGGAACATACTGTTCTATTGAGGCAATTAGTGGAAAAACATTATTGGCTGATGAACTTTTTTGCATTGGATGGTTATGAAGAGCTCACTGCACTGATTTATCACTAGGGACTAATAAACTTCTTTGTGGGTGGATTCTGTTATCTTGATTGCTGGAAACTTATCAAGTTCCATCTATCGCCATTGTTAGATCACTGTGGCGTCTTCTTCTATTTGGTGTAGTAGTTTTGGGGGTGCATATCTGTTGTAAATGGCACAAATGTTAGAAATGGTGTAAATTCATTAAAAAAACTTATAAATAAAAAAACTTTGAAATTTTTATAGCTCTAACTGAGATTATGCCCTGCATTAATGCAAATTTTCAGGTCTAAACTCAAATCATGGTTAAAATTAAAAATTTCAGGGGTAATAGCACAGAATATTTTGCCCCAAAAGTTCTTGAATTTTGTCCTATGTTGTCTTTTATGAATTTGTACCCCATTCCCAACCTTCGATAGCTGGGCCCTTTAGAAGGTCTGTTTCTACATGATAATATCAAAGTAGTTCTTCTGATGTTGCCAGTGAAAAAACAATTAGGGCTTTTATTGACCATTTTCTCAGTTATTTCATGGAACTTGGTAACAGTAGTTGTTATTACTGGTAAGAAAGAATAAAATTCTGGCTTTCTTTTTTAAGTTAATTCATCTCAAACTTGTCTAAATTTATCAAAATATATTATGAGTTTTTATACCAAATGATTATCACTAGATTAATCCCTATCCAGTTCCAGAACCAGTGCTTACAGTGAGCAATCTTGTGTATATCAGGGATGTATTTATACCTATTTGAAGTAATACATAATGATATTATTTCCTGTAATTTTAGTCAAGTAGAAATTTTTGACTGATTCAAAAACTAAATTTACGGTCTTTTGGGGACGGAGGTTGCAAGAACTAACAACCATTTGTGCATATCCTAAAGCACGTAGATACGACCAGTGTGTCATAGGCTCATATCACCGGTCTGAATACTGCTAGGTTTGTTACCAGACACTGATTACTTCTGGTCATACTGAAGCATGTTTTTGTTGACAGTTCAAGCCAAGCATGGACAAGGAAAAGGATCCAATGTCGGGAATTATGGACTTGATGAAGGTAAATAACTTTTTTGTTCCACATGGATTAATGAAGTTTTTGTGATCATTCTATGACTTAGTTACATGTATTCTGTTCAGAACATGTACGAGGAAGGCGACGAGGATATGAAACGCACAATAGCCAAAGCTTGGTCTGATGCCAGGTCTGGGAAGACGACTGATTCGATGGGTGGATTACCTTCGATGGGCGGATTACCTTGAGCTGGCATAATCGGTTGATGGACTTCCATCTGCTGCGCTAGCCACGGCACCCGAAGTGTGATGGATGGTTCAAACAGCGTTACGGTGTCTTGTTGGTCTTAGTTCTTGTTCTTGTTTATCTTATATCTGTGAGTCCAGTTGGACGTGCCAGGCATATTTAAATATCTCCTCTTGAACAGAGAAAAAGTCATACGGAGCCCAAGAGGTTTTACCGTTTTGTGGTATGACTTTGGATGGCCTTTCTGTTTGCCGCGGAAAAATGTAAGGAGCTTGATCCCTAGGCCAGCAATGTCGCATTTGTGACGCTGCTTACAATATGCTTCATATTGGCTCCGCTTATTATGTGTTGTCCGCCCGGACAAGGGCCTCCTCCAAGGCCATAGCTGGCTATGGCGATCATTGCTGTATCACTGCACCAGGCCATGAAGAGGTGATGCCCTGGCGTGGTACCCGCCTTCTGTTGCGCAGATCGCAAGTCTGCCAGACTGCCACGGCCGATGTCAAACAGGAGCGCACTGGACACGGCCGACTTCGGTTGAGCTGACCCGCTCGTCTGCCATTGCCGATGTCAAAACTGGGAGCGGTGGGAGGGCACTGGACACGGGAGCCGGGACGAATAGCGGACACTTTTGAACATGTGTATGCGAGACGGGAGTTGGGCGGGCAGGGCGTCTTGAGTCTTGACGACCGGTCGCTGGTTAGAGGACGGCAGGGTCGAACGGTTTTGGGGCGGGGACGAGGACGATGGAGTCGCTTGCTCCTCAAACGGGCAACCCGTCACGCGTTATCTTCCCCTCAAGCGTACGGTGGCGCACGGATGGTTCCCTACTCCGGTCTCCGGACAGCGGCTGCAATCCTGAGTAAAGAGCAGCAACAATCAGCGCGGAACACTTTTCTTCGCCTGTGTACACCCGCTCCCACCCCCTATGGACTCTTGATAGCAGCTGATCATACCATGCAAGGATATGTTAAAGCTTGGTTTCAAAATGTTAAAGCATGGTTTAACTGGCTTGATATTTGCACCAACAATCAACAATCAGAAGAAACTTAGAGCAGTTCTCTGGCTCGCATTCCGTTCAATATAACCAGTGTACTTTTCTGGAGGGTACCTAACATTTATTCCGACACGTAACTAGACAAGGAATTTTTTTTTTTTTTTTTTTTTTTTTTTTGTGTGTGTGTGTGTGTGTGTAGTAAGGTCAAGGCTTCGTGAAAATCTCAGCCTGACACGAGCCACAAAGATCTGAGAGCCAGCGCTTCGTCCTTCAACACATCACCCATGCAAGGTACTACAGCCAAAGGGAAATCGCAATCTGCTGGGAGCCTCGTTACCAGAGCAAGCGCCCCGCATCAAAATGCGACCAAACTGATGTGCCTGGGCGCAGGATGTATATAGCTCCGCTCCAGTTGCATGGTTGAATGGAAAATCAACCTGTAAGAGATCATGCTTTCAGTAAGGAAAAAGCGTTGCGGTTTCCATCACCACACATTTGGGTTGGGCAGATCTCGTCAAAGCCTGAAGCCTTACCTGATAATAAGATCATGCTGACTCTGAACAAAGGACCTGGCTACCATAGTCCTGGTTGAACTTTTCATAGCGATGTGCATGGAGATGCGCGGATGGCCTAGTGTTCCTTAATGCAAGTTCAATATCTTCAGGTTTCAGAGGACCAACCTCAGGCAGTTCTGCACATCCAGAAAATAATAAAAACCCACAGAAATATGAGTGTTCAATGTGCCTGCGGACAATATTAGGTGGAACTCAAGAACCTTCTTTTTAAGACCAAGAACCTATATTTTTGTGGTTTTTAAAGTAACATGGCACGAATTGGCTGGGTATATAAAAGAAAAACCCAGTAAAATCACAAGAACCAAAACTTACCTTCCTCTGGCACCAACTCATCACTGGCTTCAAGAACTGACATGAGACGTCTGAGTGGTTGCATGGCAGCTTCTTTACACACAAGACGGATATCTGAACCGGAGTAACCTTCAGTCTTTTCAACTAGTATGTCGTACGGGACCTCTAACTTTGAGGTAGTTTCTGGCAGAAGTTCCTCAAACATCGCTTGCCTTGCTTCAGCTTCAGGAAGCGGTACAAGAATCTGATGGACAAAGACACAAAAAGAGGTGAGATCAATCCATTTTTTAACTTACATTATAATGTAAATGAACTACAGACATACCCGCTTCTCAAGCCGGCGGAGCATAGCTGCATCCAATTCCCAGGGAAGATTTGTAGCCGCAAGTACAAATACCAAGTCGTTTGTCTTTGTCAAACCATCCATCTGCAATAGACATTGGCATAAACATAAATGTTACATTAAAACCAGGGGCACTATTTGATGGCACAATTTCAAACCAGGAGAAGACATTAAACAAAACAAAAAAAAAAAAAAAAAAAAAAACACACAGGAATTTCAAATTCAGGCTATAGCTAATTTATACTTGACAACACCAAACAAGCAGAAACCTGAATAAGTAGTTCAGTCTTCAATCGACGACTAGCTTCATGTTCACTACGAGCTTCACCACGCTGGCTGATAATGGCATCTATTTCATCCAGAAATATTGTGGATGGTGCATGATGCCTAGCAAGCTCAAACAGAACTTTGACAAGCTTCTCTGAATCTCCTGCACTCACATATGAGAAAACATTAGATTCTCCAATCCTAATAGAGAAATGAGAATAGAAAAGTTCTGTACTTAAGAACAGCAAGGATTTGAGAACAAAAAAAATATTGTTGAAGCGACCCAATTGATTGTGCAAATTTTGAGCTCGTACTTAGTACACTAACATAGTAATGATAAGTCATGGATCATGTCAGGTAATGTATGGGATGGTAACAAGAGCCACGCTTGCAGTAAGATTTTTTTTCAATTGTATTTCCCCAAATCCTAATAGGGAAATGAGAATACAAAAGTGAAATTTAGTTCTGTACTTGAGAACAGTAAGGATACAAGAACAAAAAATTTCCTCGTGCTCTTCTAAAATTGCACTCCTCCACTGACTACAGCAATGCATATTTTTCATGAGTTAAACAGAAAGCTGAAAGTTGGATTACACTGGTTAGAATAACAAAAGAGGATGTGGAGAAGCGATCAGGACTTGTCTAAAAAAGTCGTACCACGCCATTTGCTGACAATTGATGATGCTGAAATGTTGAAGAAGGTGGTTTTGCACTCAGTAGCAACGGCTTTTGCCAGCATTGTCTAAAAAACAGGATTCAGTTAAAATGAGAGGCCTGTCTTTGTACAAGGATAAGTGCATGAGAATATAACCAAATGCTCTACATAATAGTGACTCTGAACCATAGAATAGAACTGTGGTTACAGCTAAGAAGGAAAAGGAGAGGACTGAAAAAAAAAAAAACAATACATGAATCACATAAATCTGCAGGATTAGCATATTAAGTAGGTATGCATGTACAAACCTTTCCTGTCCCGGGGGGGCCAAAAAGCAAGATGCCTTTCCATGGAGAAAGGAGACCAGTGAAGTATCTGAAAATAGCAAAAAGAGTACAAAGAGAATTAGTGAAAAAGTAGAAAGATTGGCACTTCTTAATATGCCTAGCATTTTTTTTTTCGAAAACACGCATTGTGCACGATTTGCTTTAAGGGAAAAAGGAGTTTGTTACACAGCTTGACACGGTCCTAGGTGAGGTACCGTAGACCGTGACAAGCGGGCACACTACACAAGGCACCGGCTCGAACGGTGGTGCAAGAGCGATGTACTAAGTAAACACACTATTGCACTACTGGATTTGACTAGCATTGTATCCATCTTATCCAATTTGTGCATGAACGTGTTTTAAATATTCTTCACTAGATTTGATTCATATCAAAGTTCACTTGCCAGCAGCAAAGATTTAACAGCTGTAAGAATTATCATGTTGAGAGATTAACATTCTCCTTAGTTTTTCTTTTTCTTTTAGCGAGAAATAGCTAACTTACTTTGGGTACTTTATGGGCATAACAACAGCCTCTTTTAGAAGGCGTTTTGCATTTTCCAGTCCTTTGATGCTCTCCCACTTCACATCTGGGCTCCCACGAATAATATCCCTGAAAGAAAGTCAAGCGATGGGATAAACGTTTCAATAGCTAGAGCACACCTTCCCTGATTCTTAAGCTACAGTGAAGTTTAGATTACCTCAACAAAGTCTCTGCGAGATTACGCATTTCAGCTGACTCAAATGAAGGTAGAAGGGGCTTCTGGCTACAAAAGTCAGATTCAAAAGAATGATGTTCAAGAAGATAGAATGTTTTGGAACAACTTAAAGCCATACATGAGAAAACATCATCACATAACAATATTGGAATCCCACATAATCACCTGAGTAAAAGTTAAGAAAGTAAAAACTAAGCACTTCCACAGTAGTTAGCTCTGCTTACTAAATCATTGTATTCTGACCTTTCAAAGAAATAAAACGTGCATTGCTCAATAGGAAAAAATGGTCATTAGCTAATGTATTTCAGCACAAACTTCCTCTGGAAGTTGTCCCCTCAGAAATTGTTCCACGGGATGAAGTTCCTAGTGAAATTGAAAAGGTCGAAAACTGCTATATGCCACCAAACAAGGTGCTTTTTGTCTAGATCATTCGGAGTGTAGAGCAGAATTACTCCCACCGTTCCCAAAAAAGGATGCAGTTCTAGTGTAATGCTAAGTCAAATCATTTAGATATGACAAAGATTATTTAAAAATGTACTGATATTTATCATACTAAATAAGTTCTGTTAAATTACACATGGAATATGTTTTCATAATTTTACCTATATATATAGTTTAAAGTCATATATGTTGACAGTACTTTTTTATATATGAAATTAGTTAAACCTAAGATAGTTTGACCTAGACAGAACTTAGAATTGTATCCTTTCCGGGAAGGATGGTAGTATGGGTGTATGTCAACAAGGGTGTACCACAGCAAGGCAAGGGACCACGATCTTTGATTCCCGTTTGAGCTATGTTTGCCACATGATGCTATCTACACACTGCATTTTGCACTCATGCTTTCAGTGACTGAACCAGCCAAAATTGGATTGAGTCGGCACCCCACTCTATCTATATCAGGAGGCCAACTAAATCGCAGATCTCCCTATCAATATTCCCACCAAAAACATTGAGGAGGAAGTCAGTCATTCCCGGGAACCTACATCCATCCATTGCCCAATCCTACTGGCTACTGCTCAAGATCTGTTCCGCAACCGCGCGTCACATGCAGCATAAGCAACGCAATGCTGAAAAGCGTAAGTAGATCGCAGCACCGAATGCGTGCAAATAAACTAAGACAAGCAAGAGTGCTCACATCACATCGGCATTTCCGTCGCGAATCGCGGCGGCTCGGACCTGGGTCTGCCTGGCCTGAAACAAGACGGTACCGGGATCAATCAATCAAACCAAACTCAGCTGACAACACCTGCATGCATCGGGACGAAACAGAGGATCGCAACACAAGCTGAGGGGCTGCAGTCCACACACCTGCTGCTCGAACTGCTCGTAGACCGCCAAATCGGCGGTCCTCTTCGGGACGCTCCCGTTGGCGTGGCCGTTCTGCTCCGCCTCCGGCTCCTTCTTGCCCCCGAATCTGGACTCCCAGAACCCCTTGAGATCCTGGGACAAGGACAACGAACGCGGAGACGGGAGTCAACATGCCGCGCGAGAGAAAAGCGAGAGAGACCGCGGCGGCGGGAAGTAAGAAACCCGTGCTACTTGCCATTGCTTCGCCGCTGCGGCTCGCTTCGCCGGCTGGCTGCCTTCGGGAGCGTGGGGGAGCGAGCGGGTGGAGTCGACGAGTGTACTGTCGCGGCCCGGACCTCCCCGGAGACTGCGGAGGGCGGGGGACGGGAACTAGTACCGGGCCGGGTTCGGGGGTGGGGCCCACCAAGCTTTGTCGAGATGCCAACGAGGTCACACTGGCACTTGGCTCTGGCTCAACCATCAGATCAGATCCGGCCCGTCGCGTGGCACACGTGTGTGGGACTCCCTCGCTTTCGCTTCACCAACCCAACAAAAATCGGTGCGTGTCGCAGGAAGAGGACTGATTTTTATGTCTACGTGGCTCGATCATCATCAGCATAAATAAAGGAGCAAATTTAAGCCTCGGTTCGATCGACGCCACCGGCCAAAGACAGAATTTTCACGGTTCTATAGGTAACGTGACGCCTGATCAAGGGGAGGGTGAAATGTCGTGGCTATGGTTCTGAGCTGGAAGCTGATCGATCGCCCAGACGCCCAGCTAGATGGTATTTTCATTCCGCATGCTGGAAATATACAGGACTCTGTAGCGCAGCTATTTTCCAGAGCGGCGGGCGGTGGGTATTCATTCATCGTCGTCGTCGTGGCGCTCGGCTCTCGTGTAATCGCGCAGGAGCCGCGGCGTGGCCTTATGACCCGCGGCGGCGGGCAGCTTGCTTTGGTTGCGTGATTTGTGAGGACTGAGCTCACGCGGGATCCGGCCCTGATCCGATGCCAGATAACAAGTGATTCCTCTTCCCCGTAGACCATAGTTGTGCTCGAGTAAGCACCCAAACTTGTCTAGTTTCAGAACACTCTAGTAAACTGTACAGCTGCCATTTGCCAATCAACAATTTAGTTTGGACCACAAACAAGCTGGAGAACCCTGGTTTAAAATTTCCAAATAGCAACAGACAGCTTGCCCTCTTTTTCGATAGCTGGGCATGGATCTGGAGGGGGATCACCACGAAAGATTCCACAAGACTCTCTTCCAAGTGCCATAATTTATTGTGCACGTTCGTTCGATTCCCTGGCATGCAGGCGAGGGATATCTTTTGGTCCTGAAGAATAGTTAATCAGATATTCTCTGCTCCGACTCCGATCCAGATCGATCATGTTCTGCAGCAATGCTGCCGCTACCGCTGACGATGCTCACAGCTAATGGGCTTTCCTGCTCCTAAGTTCAGAGAATGCATGCATCTGCATCATTTTTTGCATCTGTATCATTTTACCCAAGACGATTTCGGAATTCAGATGATATAATTGAACAAGAGTCCTCCAACCGCACCCTGTCAAACCAGACCCCCACTACCCCAGCTGACAAAGCAACCGATCGAACGACAGCACTTCCAAGACGTCTGTCGTGATTAGGAACTCGATTAGGATGCATGAACCTGATTAAGGCCGTGAGCTTAATCTGGACAGAGGTTTGGAGACGGGATGACAAAGGAAAGGAAACCGTCCCCTTGCTGTTTCAGCTTATTGGGAGTTGGAGGCCAGGGGGGAAGGAACAAAAGCCTTGGGCCACCTTTTTGCTCAAAAAAAGCCTTCGGCATCTGGGCCCTTTGCTCGGATTTGACAACTCAGTTTTCTGGTGCAATGCTGGAGTGGAGGCCCAGGTTCTGGACCGCACGAAACATGCAAGCAGGGCCCAAGACGACAGCCTGTTCATGCGTGGCTCGGGCCCGGCCGCGGGAACCAGACTGACACGAGCACGAAGGAGGAGGGAGCAACAGTGGTCGTCCAGGAGTTGTCGCCGCCAGGTTCATGTGCATCAAGATTATCCTCCGTACGTACGAGTACATACCAGGAGAGGGCCCGAGAGGGCCAGGAGTTTTCGACGCACCCCCGCATCAACGGCCCATAAACTGCGTGCGCGTCCGCGGGCCCAGAACACAGCTTGAACGTGGAACATGTTGCTCAGAATTTCGTTCCCAAACATAATTCTCCCAACATACTATCCTACCCTATGATATTACAGTATATATTCTTTTTTTTTTCCAACCATTACAGTGTGTCCTGGGGAAATCCCACAACTCGGTTTTAGTTGCAGCCATCCTATGCTGAATGTACACTCGACTTGAGTTCGTATTTAGACAGAAGTTGTTTACTTAAAAGTTTGGATGTCGACATGAGAACCCGATTTCCTCTAAAACATCCTCATCTTTTTTATAACATGCTCATAAATTTTGGATATAGGAGGGTCATGTTTTTACCACTGTAAACATTGTAGCATCAATCAAACTAAGTTATTTATCAAAGTCGAGAGCCGAGCGTAGCTCAGATGGTAGGAGCCGCCAATTGGCTTACTACCCGCCAACGTTCGAACCTTTGGTTCGACCTTGGTGTTTCACTAGGTATTTTCCCTAGAATGCCTAGGCTAGTGACGACTCTGGATACCTCTCAGCCACGTGCACTCTCTTCGTATAGGTGTAGTTCCAATTTGTGCACTAGTGTGCGTGCGTTGTGGTGGATACTACAACTTGTACAACAAAAAAAAAAAAAGTTATTTATCAAAGTGTAATTAAAACAATGCCGAGGGAAATCATGCACTTCATTTTGTGATGTAGGAAGCATATCCTATTAGACAATACTCCTATCTAAAACAATGTAATTGAAAGCCCATATCACAACTTTAGAGTGATTACTTCACTAAAACGATATAATCATCGGGGCAACCTATAGGTGTGATGAAAACGAACGAGGCCTATCCTTCCCACTTGTACAGTTTCTTTAAAAAGAAAACTATGCAAAAACATGTATATGAATAAAACAAGAGGGAGGACGCTCGGTTGCAGGATCGCTGATTCGTGGAGATCGATACTCCTGCAAGTTATCCAAAGTTGTGGTCCGGAAGTAGTATGCTGTAACAGTAGTTCATTAATCGTGGATTACTGGATAAGAAGACAGCATGTCACAGGCCACCTCCCTAGCTAGCCCGGTCCGGTGGTGCTCCATCCTAGCGCCGTAGGCCGTACTGTAGCCGGTAGTGACAGCGCCAGCGGCAATAATTCCCCGTGGCCCCTCCCGAATCCAGAAACTCCCCTGTGCACAGGGACCCGCCGTCGGCCGCCGCAGTCATCACTCATCACTGATCAGTAGCAATGCCCAGCGCCGCCTGCCACGCAACACACGGAACGTGCCAGCGCCTATGCTCTCGGTCTCGGTCTCGGTCTCGCGGTCTCGATCGATCGCTCTCTAGGCCGGACGTGTTTTATGGCTGCTGCACTGCACACGCGCATACTGGTAGTACCGGTGGCATGCAGGACCGTACGCTGCACGCCACCACGACGCTGCACGCTCCTTGCAGTGTGTACGGAACAGTAGTAAAAATTTAAAACGACGTGGTGCACGGCACGGCACGTACGTTAGTGAATTGAAAGCGGCGTCGCCTTTGACCGCGGGGACGGCCACGGGCACGGCACGGAGACGACGCAGGCAGGCAGGCCGCAGGCGGCAGCGATTGGGCTGGCACCAGGGCCGCCACATGCGCGTGCCCGGCCACCGCAGTTTCCGATTGGGCGATTGGCGGGGGCACTGGCCAGCGGCCGGGCACAGCGTCGCTGTCCGGGTCCAAGCGTCCAGGCGCCAGGCGGTCCCGGACCTTTCCGCGGTTCCGGTGCCCGCCGCCCGCGAGGTTTCTGTCCTGCTCCTGCCGCCGCGCGCGGTTCCTCTCCCCGCCGGCGGCCAGGCCAGGCCCCCCCTCCCGGACCTCCTACGGTTACCCGTCTCGTCCTACAGTTGTCCGTCGTGATGGAGTGGGGCCCGTATGTACGTAGCATTGTACTGTAGATCTGACGTATAGTACGTACGCCTCGCTGTACCACGCCTTCGGCACGTGCGCGAATTGCATCTCGTGTTCTGATCTATCGTCAATTGCCCTTAATCACGGAGCCAAAAAAAAGTTTATTGCTCCTTCATCCTAAAACAAATCAATTTCTAAAAAATTCAAAACACTTTGTATTTGACCAAATATGAGAAAAAAACATAAAATCGCAAGATAAAACTACTTCTAAAATTCCAATATCAATTTACTTTAAATTTGGCTAGATTTAAAAAAAGTATTATTTAAGACATTAGATTAGTATCACTAGGTACACCAGAAAAATATATAATTTTTTGTTTGGTGTCATATAATGTCGTAGTTTTGAAAAGTTGGTCGTATCAGCGCTTATCAGCCAATCATTCAGCAGTGTTTTTATCTCACCGCGTACCAACATTAGCCGGAAACGATCGAGCGAACAGGGCCACTTGACAAAGACATACGTATGACACATGCTAACATGCAGATCTAACTTTGATACAAGTAAAATAGCGAAGCATGCTCTTTTGCTCGATTGATCAGCATATACTCAGCACAATCATATTGTAGTTGTACGTAGTTAAGGACTGTTTGGTTGGAAACATCCCAATCAAAGAGCTATAGCCTAGCAGAAAGCGAACTTCTAGGATTGCTCCCTATGTCACGTTAGGGAAGCGTTCCTGTCTGAACATCAACCAAACCATCAATTACATGCCTTGGTAATATTGTAGGAGGTAGTGGCGGACACAGGAATTAAAAATTGGGTATACGGATTATATACATACACATACAGAGCTAAACCATTGTGACATACGTAAAGCTAAATATCCATAATTCAAAGCGAAAAGTGCTAGATGGTGGATAGGATGAACAAGAAACATGGCATTTTAACTCTTATTTGGATAGAACATATATTATTTAGTCTACTTATATGTATTATACATGTAATGCATAGTAGCTATAATATTTTTTTTTTCAAAATTATTGGGTGTACTTGTGTACACCCATGTCTATGAGCTGCGTCCGCCAGTGGTAGGAGGGGTGCTCATTGCTCGGTTGATCAGAATATACTCAACACAATCATGTAGGTGTTCATAGTAGAATTGTTTGGTGAGAAATCTCCCTAGCAAAGAGTTGGCTAAGCGGGAAACCAACGCCTAAGATTGCTATCTACATCACATTAGGCTATCTTTTTTTTTTTAACGGCCGTGACTTCACCCCACATTAGGCAATCAACTAGCCTTGTGTGAACATCAACTGAACCATCGTGCATGAGCAGTGCTCATTGCTCGATTGGTCAGCATACACTCGGCACAATCATGTCGTAGTTGTGCGTAGTTAAGGACTGTTTTGTTAGAAACCTCCCTAACAAAGATCTAGCCAAGCATGAAATAAACGTCTAGAATTGGTGCCACATCACGTGAGGCAACCGGCCTTCTGAACGTCAACCAAGCCATCGATTGAAAGCGTATGGCGACTGGATGGACCTCGACGTGCCTAGATGAGCGCCCTCACGCCACGCAGGGAACCAAACCAAACAACTAGCCGAGTGAAAAAGAAGGGGAGCCGGCCGGCCCTTTGAATAAAGGCGCCCATTGAATACAGAGATCTTGCCAGCCATCAAGTGCATTTAAACGGCCAAAAAGTGCGCTAGGAAGTCCACAGTGCCCGAAAGCGATCGCTCGACGTCGACAGAGAGAGGAATGGCCGTGGATCTATCAGTGGATGGAACATTATTGGCAGGTCGATCGAGCAACAGGTAAACAGGAGGTCCACATAGGTGCACACACAAAACCTCCATTTACACGACACAATACATACACGCGAATTGATGATTGAAAACAAAACAAAACAAAAAACTAAGAAAGCACAGCAGAAACAAGCTAACGTGGGAAGGTTGGGAGCCAGAAAGGATCCTCCCTTCACTGCATCTGCCATGCTATTTTGGTTAACGCTAACTAGCAGCGGCGGCGGCGGCGGCGGCTCATCGCCCGTCCAGGTCCAGCTCCAGCATGCCGAAATAGGCAAGTAACCCCACCGCACGCCCCAAAACAGGCCATTAGCAACTTTGCGGAAACCCTGCACCCACCACAAAAATCTAGCTACTGGAGTAGTCGCTCAAGTCCCCAGCTGTACACATCATCATCGTCTTCGCCATCACCAATTAATTTCTTGCAAGCAACACGCTCGTCTTCGTCCGTTCGTCATGGTTGCTGTCGTCCTGTAAATCTAGCTAGCTGGTGTGCTTGACGGGGCCGGCCGGCCGGGCCGCCGCCCTGCTAGCAAGGCCAGCTAGATGCTAGTATTATGCTTCTCAAACTGCGCCAGCCTGTTGTCGCCGAGCCTCGTCTTGTACGCGGCCTTCTTGTACTCGCCCCACGTGAACTCCTTGTACAGGCTCTCCTCGCCCTCTGCCAGCACCTCCGGCAGCGGCACGATCCGCTGCTCCAGCGCCGGTCCCGCGAAGTAGATGAAGGAAACCCTAGCCTTGAGGCTGTTGGTCACCACCCGGTGCTTCACGCTCTTGAACCTCCCGTTGGTCAGCACCTGCACAACACACAAAAACCTGTGAGACATGCAGATCAAGGCGTGTTGCTCTGCAGCTATCTAACCCGTCCTTGCCGTCGCGTGATGTGCTTCACTTATTATTTTAATTCTATCTAATGTGTGCTGACTGATGAGTTGACTGGGCACCCGGCCGGCATTCCCGTGTGTTTGACTTGTTCACGAAAGCACCCACTAGATTTTTAATACAGTGCAGGCAGAATCTAGCTAGCTGCTTGCTGATGCGGCACTGTAGAAAAAGAAAGGCGCATACAAAAAAAACACTCGAGCGCGGGCCACGAAATAAAAGAAATCGGTGTCACGTCACGTGCCAAAATAAACCGCCCGCCGCCCACCTGCAACGAGTCGCCGACGTTCACGAAGAAGGCGTCGCGGTCGGAGGGCACGGACACCCACTGCGCGCCGTCGCGGAGCGCGATCTGCAGGCCCGACGTGCCGTTGGAGCGGAGCACGGAGATGAGCTGCGGGTCGGTGTGCTCGCCGAAGCCCGTGGCGCTGCAGCCCAGGCCCTGCAGCGCCGGGCACGGCGGGTAGTGGTTCACGCGGAACACCTGGTCGCTCCCGGCGCCGGTCACCATCGAGCTCAGCGCGCCCGCGTCCGCAATGCCCAGGCCCTCCGCCATCGCCTCAAGCACGCGCAGTGCCACCTTGCGCACCCCCGCGACGTACTCGTTCAGCGCGCTCCTGCAGGAACAACAAGCAGCGCGCGGTCAATCATCAATCGGCTATTTGGCTGGCATGGCGGCACAGAGATACACGAGTGCTGCACCGGCTAGCCTGCGCAGCTGCTGCGCGCGACAAAAAGACACTCACCGGAAGGCGGCGGTGGAGGGGACGGGGCAGGTGTCGGAGAGCGACGCGGACTCGTCGACGGCGAGAAGGAGGTACTCGAGCCAGCCCATGTCGCCATTGAGCCCGATGCGCTTGCTGCCATAGCCGTACGGCGGGTACGCCGGGCTGGCGCGGTCCTTGTCGGCCTGCGCCTGCGCGAAGAACCGGACGGCCTCGTTCTCGGCCCTGCCCATGGTGGCCGCGGGCACGCCGTGGTTGACGACCTTGAAGAAGCCGAAGCGCTCGCAGGCGTCGACGATCGCGCGCGCCGCGCCGGGGCTGGACAGGTCGACCACCGGCACGCCCGAGAAGGTGTCCCTGGGCCCCGGGGACCGCAGCAGCGGGATCTGGTCGACGACAGGCGGGTTGGCGAGCACCACCATGGCTGTCTGCTGCTGGCCTGTGTACTGTGCTGTACGGCGGGCGTGGCGGGAGAACGAGGCGGATGAGCTAGCAGAGCAGAGGTCGAAACAGGGCAAGCACGCTGAGAACAGGGGAGGTGGTGTGTGCGTGTGTACTACGGCTGCTGCAGCAAGTGCATGTGGGGGAGAAGTGGGAGAGCTCGTGGGGGCGTATATATAGATCGATCAGCCGGTGCCGGGGACGATGCGAGAAGGGACGGGGCGGCACCTGGCTGGATGGGCCCTTGCTGACAGGGAGACGAAAAGGATGCATCGGGGGCGGATCGCTTTGGGTGCATGGCACCGATGGAGCCAGGGCAGTGCAGGGGGCTGGGCCGCGACGTGTCCGGACGCGATCCACCGGTGGCGGGCCGCTCGGCCGCGCTGCATGCATGGCTCAACGGGAGACGCATACGAAGCGAATCAAGCGATCGCACGTCGGCCAATAGCCGTATTCCCACGGGCCACGGCACATTGGCACCCGGTCCTCCCAGTCCCACCCTCCCGTTAACCACGCCGGCAACGGGCCCGCCGGCCAGTGGCCACTGTTCTGATCAGGGCCAGACATGAGCGGATCAGATAAGAGTGCGTAGTACGTGGGAGATGATGTTTGGTTAGGGACGACGCACGGCACGATCGAGCTAAAGATGAGATGAACCTGACCTTGATCCGGTATCCTTTCCGGGCAGGTCGGTGACTCGGCTCATCAATAACTGCCGTGCCTGGGTCCGAACGGGGGCACCGGCCGTGATGCTGTCAGTCACGCTTTTCCCTCAGGACCCGTTCCGGTGTCTCGCTAAATTATTCCCCCAGTTGCCCGCGAAACCGGAGATCGGCGTTGAAGGCAGGGAACCCCGGGAATTAGGCGGCTGTGTCGTCGGAAAAAGGCGGTTATGTGTGGTGGCTCTCCGGCCGGGTCGATCAGTCGGTCGGTCCCCACGGTACGTGCTCCGTCCATGCTGTGTTGGCGTGCCCGTCATGTGTAGCTGTTTCTGACGCTCCGAAACAATTTCTGACGCTCTGAAACAGATAAGCATGACGAGGTGAATACTAGGTGGCCGGGTAAAACCAAACCGTGGGCGAGTGATAACATCAGAGCAGGTGAAACTTCGTAGTAAAATCAAACCTTGTTTTTACACATAGACTCGCTCGACCAGTGTCCTGCCCACAGCGCATCTCTCGTAGTTTCAGCTGCGTTGATCGAGCTCGCCTAGGCTAGGCGCGGGCATTGGGAACTGGGAAGCAGCAATGCTGCGTGCCTTGCTTGATGCTTCGGCGCCGAGAGTGGAACCAATAATAGGCGGCTCGATGGATCGACACGGTCCAACCGTGCTCGCGGCCATGCCCATGCGTCGCTCCAGTGGTCGTCGTCCTGCTCTCGCATGTTCCGCTGATGCCTGATGCTATCCGATCCGTCCCGACCGCATCGGCATCGGCACATAGAAACCGCAGACGAGCAGCGGCGCCGCGCGGCGCCTGCCTGACATTTTGCCCACGCCACGTAGTATAGCAGTACCGGGAGTAGTTAATCTCGGGCCGGGCAATGCAATGGTTGGGGCAACTGGCGCTTCGATCCCATAAACAAGAGTCCACCCTGGTCAAACCTTTCTCATGTTTTCAGACAGCTTTCCAGTAAACATTTGTATACCCGCGTACGGAGTACTAGGCGGGCATAAACAAAGTTGGCATTCGCTACCGCAGCTGTACGGTAGTACTGTATGAGCTGTTCTCAATATTGTATTAGGCATGCCTGGTGCAGTGGTGCACACGGCATCGGTATGCCCAGGCGGCAGACATTCTGATCCCGGAACTACTGTAGCTGCCTTCCTCTGAGATTCCAAAGGTGCAGACAGGCTGACCGCCTGGTCATGCACGTTGACCGTGTTCACAACGAAGGATTGGGATTAGGATAAGCATTAGCAGTAATCGAATAGATCTGTGCTGTGCTGGGAGGACTAGCTGGACCGGGAACGCATTAGACATCTGACATCCCTGTAATATTATTCTACTAGTTCGTCAGACATGGAGATCGATGTTGGAGCCCGAGACAGGGATGGCATGTGAATGTGTGATGCTTATCTGGTTCATCGATCTATTTAGGGCGGCGTTCCCTCGTGATGAGCTTAGCTAGTCCGTGATAAGCTTGCTTGGGCGTCGCGCTTCCGCCGGAGAAGAAACTCACGGGTGATTGAGCTGTGAACGTGAACGCAAGCTCGAACAGGTAGTACAGCGCGGAGCTGGCTGCAAGTTGCAACGTGCATGGAGCGCAGCATTGCTTCGGGATTCGAGGAAAAGTAGGGTTTTCATTTATCAGCAGGTTGCTTGCCGAGGAAATCGTGGTGTTTTTGTGCCGGCGCGGCGCCGGGGGATGGTACGTCACCTCGGTTTGTTTATTGCGTTGCACTGTAAAGTGAGGCGACACGCACAAAATGGATCCAGGACGTACGTACGCAAACTGTACTATCGAGCGTACGTGAGAACAGGGAGGGAATGCTGGTCCGCTGGTCAAAACCCACGTACGCTGGCGCCGGCCGCCGGCCGGCCTGCCGCGCGCCGGCACTTTTCCTCGGTCGAGGTCGAGGGGACGCTAAAAAAATTAGGGAAACCACACATGCCCGCCCCCTGGATGCTTCGCTGAAGGCGGCGCTGCGCACTAGGGCATGCCGCAGTGGCGCCGCAAGTGCTTGCAGCTTGCGCTTACACACGCTGTCGTGCCATGCATGATCCACGACACACGAGACACCCATCGTCGGTCGATTTGCATGGCACTTTGCCTCGCTTTTACGACCGCTCCACTACGAACACCACTGTCGCTGGCCTGGTACGGTGCTCTACAACTTTTGTTAGCTATAGGAGAGTGGTAGCATACATCACCTGAGTGATGAGGCAGCAGCGCTAGCGATGGCATACCGCGCCAACTAGCAACTACTCACGCGCGTTGGCTTGCATCTGCATTATTGCAAATTAAAACAACAACAATAATCCCTGAAAGTGCCTGGCCGGCAGGCCATGACGTGCATGGCCAAATAATAGGCAACGTGATAGAATATCTCAAAAGTCGCAAACGCGCACCACTGCGACACAATATCTCGCCGGCCAGCAACTGGCCGCCTCGACGGGGAAATGGACGGCTAGCAAGTAAAGCTCGAGGGGAGAGACGCAAAGGCGGTGCATGAACCATTTCTGAACCATGCACTGATCGATGCACCGCTACGATTGCGCGTCCAAATCATCTAGAGAGGGCAGCAGCGCTATGGGGCTCGACAAAGCCTGCCAGAAAATTAAAAAGAAAGAAGAATGGATTGACGGGTTAATTTGTTGACGATGTGTCAAATCTTACAAGTGGTCAGTTGGTCGCCAACTCTCACGTCTCACCATACATAATTGATCTCAGTGGGCAATTCTGCACACCACTATTGGGTGACTGTGTGCTCTTCTCCGATGTAGAAAGCGAAGACACACAAAGCTTTTGCGTGTCCTCGAGAAACAAGTGGCGAGGCGCTAATTATCCAGGTTACTATTTGACTGCAAGCTGAGTAGAGCTGATCAAGTTGCGTCTACATTTCTAATATAGGTCCTGGCTATATCGTCACATGTGACATACTCACATACACAGACATATATATAGGGATTATGTTAAAAATAGTTGCTCATTTGGAAATGTTCGCTCCCATCGTCTTAGTTTGGGATATCTCTCCGTTCTTAACTTCTTATTCATGGTGCACCATGTAGTCATTGTTATACTAGAATATGCGCCTTGACATGTGCCATTGGCTTAAAGATATGTCGGAGGAGGGCGATAAAAGGCAAGTTTAAAATTATTTTCCAGAAAGGATGTTAGGTTTGTAAAATTGTGATTTTTATTGCTACGTTTTAACTTTTTAGGGATGACCCTGAAAGATTTTTAGAGGCGGGTCCACCTCTAAATAATGGTCACTGTTAATCTCTCTTTCTAGAACGGCTATAAGGGCAGTCCCAATACAAGACTCTATCACAGAGTCCAATACTATGTATTACACCTTATTTATAGTATTTTGCTGATGTGACAGCATATTTATTGAATAAAGAGGGAGAAAAAACAAGATTCTAAGTCTTATTTAGACTCTAAGTCTACAATGTTCAAGGTAATAAATAAGTTTAGACTCTATGGTAGAGTCTGCGTGGGACTACCCTAATGTGCTCATCTCTGAAAATAGACTAAAAGAAAATGGCACAAGCCCATCAAGCAAGCCACTTTCTCAAGCTTGCTCCTAGGCACTCCATTGTCGGCGGCTACTCCTAGGCCAACCAAATCTATAATAGAGTGAGAGATGAGAGGACACAGAGGAGGGATGGAGAGGGAGAGGGAGCATGATCTCACCGCATGCCACCTAATGTTGTGAATTTCAATTTCAAGATAAATTAGAATGCATGATGTAATTATTGAGCAAGGTCCTTTTTTGACTTTTTGAGCAAAGGTTCAAAAAGCTACATGTTATATTGCAACATACGAATATGTAAAGGCAATTGCTCCGGTACTCCCTTTTTTAAAATTGCACATATCTCAAAGCATCACATTAAATTAATTAAATATCTTTATTATTATTATCCAATCTGCATCTCGCATGTACCCGGGTCCTCCGAAGCCCATGCAGTGCCCAGCCCAGATCCTGTTATCTGTTACCGTCCTCCCTGATCCTATTCGTTCAGTTTTTTTTCTTCGGCATGTCGCGATGCGGCGGCCGGATTTGGACGGTGTTGCCTTAGCGGCGAACCGGCGACGTCCGCAACCCAGTCGTCGTGGTGTCCATGCATACGAGCAGAAATGGCGGTAGACAACCATCTCGCATGAAACATAACGGCATCAAACACACGAGAGGTAGATGGAGATCCAGATTGATTTGGTGCAGTGCGTGGTGCGGCGCCGCCCTGACGAGCTCGTCATCGCTCAGCAATCCGCCGCAGGACAAAAACAAATGGAGTGAATCTGGGCTACAAGCACGGTCTGGGCTTGGAAGGGCCGGGCCGGGCAGGGTCTAGACGAATAATATAATAAATAAATACTTAAGTAATTGGCCAGATTGCTTTGAGATGTGTGTAATTTTTAGAGATAGGAGTACCGGAGCAGTTCTCGTATGTAAATTTTTCAAGAGAAATTTGATAGTATGGTAGAGGAAAGTACTAGAGACAATTTGCGTTGGTCCGTCTCGTGTTATAGGACTTGATATTGTTTTCGACTAGTACCTCAGGCGAGACATACTGCAGATTGATTCCAATGCAACACGTTGGACAAGTCTTGTGACATCTGTAGAAGGAACGGAATGCTCGCTACTTCAGGAAGCAACGATGACAGAGATGAGGCTGAGGCCAATCGATGGGTTGAAGCCAGGGCCATCCGGCGAAAGACGCTCACCAATCCGTAGTTCAATAGGTGTTGATGGATTACTGAATATATCTTTTCACAATGAAACGCCTATGATTTCAGGTAGCCGCCATTCGGAGTCGGCATCTTGTACCTAAACTCTTTATTTCTAATTAAAAGATTTGCACACTCGTGCGTATTTGAGAAAAAACACGCTGGACAAGCTCGCAATTGGTGAACATTTCACAGATTGAATAACAACTTGTGTGCAAGTTGTAGTCCTCTGCTGGGCAACTGTGCACAATCTCACGGACGGACCTAGGGGTATGCGGGGGTGGTCGGCCGCACACCCTGGCTCCCGTAAGCTACTATGTTATATATGGCTAAGAAAAAAAAATGAAGATTAGATTGAGAAGTATTGGCTGATGCTTCTCCCTAAACATAGCATGCATGCCCGCATGTACTCTGAGTCAAGCATTTTTCCCGTCTCCGCCTAAGATTAATATAGTAGAGATTGGTTCATAGTTTGCCAAATATATTGCCAAAAAATAACTAGCTCTTTGTTCTTGTTATGTTGATAAATTGGTAAGACCATGTGAATATTTCATTGGAATTGATGTAGATGACACTAACTCTAGTCACATTTATTGAGGGGGATATTTTCTTAGAGGTAGATGAAGATGAGTGACTAAAAACTCGGATGATTAAGTCTCTTTTATGTCTAAATTCAAATTAGTAACATTGCATTTGAACTATATACATTGTACTTTAGTGAATTTAACATTTATTGTGTTATGAAATACGCGCATAAGCGTGTTCTAAAAAATATTTATTGTGTTATTTGGTGCTTGATAAAGAATTATGTTGCGAATTTTACCACTGTTCATACATGATTTTCATGAATTACATGTCAAAATTTTTGTGTCGCATACCCTATGTAAATATCCTAGGTCCGTCACTGCACAATCTAGAGCAAGTATATGCAATTGGCCACGCGCGCACCGCACAGAGACCCACTACTGTTGTCTGATGGTGGTTGTGATTACGTCCTAACAGAAGCGACTGCTGCCCACTGTCGTGCCTCTTCGATGGCTGAGATTGAGGGGGATGTTAGATGATAGCATGTTTATCGTGTGTGTTGTGCATGTAATGACCAAAGCTTGGCTAGGATTAGTTCAAAGCTTTGGCTAGAATTAGTCGGTCATGATCCTAGTTTCTAGAGTTGGAATTAGTCAGTCATGATCCTAGTCTTTAGTGCTATACTTCCTGTAATCCCAACACTTGTAAAGTGCCACCGGTAGGGGGCTATTCTCCACCAACTATAACACGCAACCGAGGTCAGGCCAGAAAGGCTATCCTCGTTACATCCAATTGTTTTCACAATCCCTCGCACTTCGCATTCGCGCGCCGCAAGGAAAGATCGCGCGGCGCCGTTGTTCTGGGGTTCTTTCCTGACAGGACGTGTGTCTCGTCGGGAAACGGCGCCGCTGTTTGGCGCGCGGCGGCGGCCGACACTCGTTGCCGGGCCACAAGCCACCGCCGCTGCCGCTGCCGCCACGATCGCGCGCGTGCGCATTGAGCTGCTGCACGTTAGCAGTCGTCGTCTATCTGATCGTGCACAAGAGTCTGGAGAGATGGTGGTGACATTTGTTTGGTGCCACGTACGGATGCTGAGAACTAACGATGAGGGGAATCATATAATTGGTATGCCAGGCCCGCGCGTGCACTGGATGGATATGATCAGATGACCTGCGACTGTGCTAGTAGCCATGAATGAGACGCCTCTCGCAGCTCGCATGAGGCCGGCCATTGATCATTGTTTACCTACTAGTCATCTGGTCACGTCCCTCTCAGTCTCAGCCCCTATTGATGTGCTGAACACACGTAACCTGGCCTAGGACCTAATAGGACTGTGAGTGGTTTTGGAAATCATCGCATCTATCACCTCAATTAGTAACCCACCACAAGTTACAGGTTCACATCTACTGCCAGTAATCACCACAATGCTAGCTACTATGTGTGTGCAGGTTCACCACAGCCGCCGCCGAACTTTCTTTTTGTTTGGAGCTGGGTGATATTAGCGAGATAATCTGATAGACATGGCATTCACATACTGACAATCAAGCAGAACGCAGAATATTTTTCTCACAATAAGTGCGCCCAATTTATTCTCTGGAATAATCACTGTCCACTTTGAACAACGGGGGCATGCTGTATGAAATCTGAATTGACTAACCCAACACCAGGGACGACAAGGCAACTGGCGAAGTTGACTACATCACTGGAGAAAACAACAAGAAAAACACATACAGGTTTAGGTTCTACTTACTCCACTAAGGCAATCGCTGAAAGTTCACGTTGACAGTGTTTAATCATACTAAGTTTAAATTTAATTAAATGTATATAAAAAGATATAAACTATGTCTATTTAGAACCTCAAGTGTTGATGCATATTCAAACTTAAGTTGATGTTGACTGAAATCAAATCTAAAATCGGATGAGACGGATAGCACAATCTTCGTACGAGATTCGTACGATTGGAATGCTGTAGTACGACGCTGGCCTAGTTGGCTAGGGCTAGGGATGACGCACTGGGTGACTCTGTTTCCAGTGGTTGATATACACGGAACTCTGTTCGACTGTTGCTGTTCAGATATGGAATATCTTGCCCGAGCACTCCTGGCTCCTGAGGCTGGACTTTGCTATTCTGATTGCACGTAAAAGCGACCTCCTATTCCGATTTGCAGAGTTGCACAGTACACATGATTGATACAGCAGCCGCTTATTTTGTGAATGATGACTAGTGGTTTGTGTACTTGTGTGGTGGCGTCTGAAGAGACAGCCGATCGATCCCTCGGCAAATCCGTCTGTGAAATCCAGAGATCACGCGTGATCTCCCTCCAATGGAGCCGTCGCTTTTGAGATCCATCGTAACAACGATCCTTGGATCCACTGCTGCTCCATGCTAGTTGGAGAAGCAGGCGACGCTAGTAACAGCGTTTCTGATTCCCTTCAGATACGTGACATTATCGTGTAAAGTGACAGTTGATCTGAAAGCCGGACGCCATCAAGTCCTAGGTAAATGATCGTCAAGTCCTTGGTAAATGATCATCACCATCAGGCATCAGCAGCAAGTAGCAGTAGCCCGTGCTCAACTGCAGAGCACAGCCCTCTCCTTTCTCCTTCCCTGGAATCTCTTTTGGTTGTGGTTCAGGCATACGTACGGGTAAACGCAGCTGTCATTCACTCATTCTAGTAGTATTATCATTGCACACCCATGTCTCGTCAGAACTGTAGCAGCTCCTTTTCGGGGCCCCGATCGAATCGATCACGCGCAGATCCACCACGGGTTAATGGTGATCATCGGGGTCGGGCGCCGGTGTTAAAGATAAGCTCGATGGAACCAACGTCATTCGGCCATCCTGTCCGCGGCCGTCATGTCAAATAATGTGGCCGTTCCATTACATTGTGCTCCATCGGCGTGGCCCAACAACGCGCTATCACAAACACTGTAAGAGTGTAAGGCCTCGTTTAGATCCCCGATTCGGGGTGAACGAAGTTTGCACAGTGCTCCCGCGAAAGACCGTAGAATTTCGTTGTTTTGTGGTAATATTTGTCAAATTTTGATTAATTAGTCTCAAAATGTTCGTCTGCCATGAGACAATAAAACTGTGTAATTAGTTTTTAATTTCATCTACATTTAAGATACTCCGTGTATATGTAAACATTTTGATGTGATGGGGAATAGGAATTCTGCATAGTGGAATTTGGGAGTAAAATCTGGAATCTAAACAAGGCCTAAGTTGGCTCTGGCCAATGCCGCAACGAACACTTGTTGCTATATATCTGGTTGGAGGAGGCCGGCGAGCGGTGGCGGTGACACGCGAAAACCATTTTGATATTGCAAAAGTGGCGCATTGCGTCTCGGAAAATCAATTTCGGCTACAAAGGTTCTAATTGTAACTCATAAATTGTTGTTGCTCCTGGACAGTGCTGTAGGACACTTGTTGCTTGATTGCTTCCATGTCGTCGAGGTGAAGTAGAAAAGAAAGGTGCTTGCTAGTGTAGGTTTTGCCACAAGTAAAAACCTGCCAGTGTTGCTATACAAACAAAAACACTCAACCAGCTTTTGGAGTGACCAAATAAAATAAGGCTCCACTTGTTCCGATCATTGGCGTATGTATGCCGGCACTAAATGATAGTATGTATATAGTGGCAAAAAGAAATTTTAAAACCTGAGCACACACAACCGCAGCCACAAAAACCCAAGAAATGCAATGCGATGCTCCATCCGGCTCAGGTTCATCTGAACACATGGGGTGTCTCATCAACAACTGGCAGCGTGCGCGATAATGGCGGCAGAGGATGAAGATGGAGAAGAAAAACGGCTGGTAATGCATCACGCGCTAGCTACGCCGCTAGTGGCACCATCACCTCAAACGTTCTCTGGCACGCGATGGCCCCTGGGATTAAAACACGTGCGGCATTTCCAGCCGTTTCTTTTTCAAGCAGTATCTTGGCGTGGATCTGAATCCATCCATGACCAGGTTGACGGGGGGCCTTCAATTCGATCCGAGAACCAGAAAAGGCTGCCGCGGGCGAGCGGATGTGACGGAATTATTGGAGGCCGCGCCACGGGACTTGGTGACTACGCAGCACGGACGC
The DNA here is from genome assembly GCA_018135685.1 of Themeda triandra. Taxonomy (NCBI): domain Eukaryota; kingdom Viridiplantae; phylum Streptophyta; class Magnoliopsida; order Poales; family Poaceae; genus Themeda; species Themeda triandra. Next base: position 10,571 of record JAENPR010000767.1, on the reverse strand, counting down.
CGGAACACCGGTCAATCGAACGACGACGCCGACGCCGACGCCGACGCCGAGCGGGGCGGTTGGCCGAATGGGCTGAATTCGTAAACTTCTGTGGGCTAGAAGACAACTTGGGCCCAAGGAAGACGAATTAGTCGCCAATTGGGCTGCCATTAGAGGAAGCCGAATTCTGGCCCATCTAAGATCGGGCATTTGTCGGGCTAGAAAACAACATTCCAGCAAGTTTTACTACGGTGTTGCACCCTTCCGGGCTTCGTTCGTTTCACGATTTCGCCTAGTAGACCGTCTGCTCAGTGCAAGCAGTAATTCTAGATCGGGGAGGTGACAGAAATTCAGAAGGATGCCAAGCGGCATCACCAAATTCTGTCGCTTATTAAATTTCCTTGAGCAAACAGGAAATGGTAATCACCGCAGGAAGACAGATTAAAATTTTAAAAAATAATAGCAATCAATGAATATTATTAAAATCATAATCCTCTCTTATACAGGCAAAAGAGAGGTCAGCAGCAGCACTAGAACCAACAATAGCCTAGAACAGACGGAACGAACATAACTATTCCCCTCTCCCCAGCAATCCAGATCGCAGGATTCTTCCCCTCATCTCTCGCCTTGACCAGATGGTCCAGCAGAGCCCCACATCAGTTCGCGAGGAAGGCGATGAGCGAAACCAGCATGGCGACGGCCCACGCCCCCGGGTTGGCGGCCGCGAGCCCTGCTGCAGCGCCGACGGCCGGCGCGGGGGCCGGCGCCAGGTCCAGGCTTCCCAGGAGCGCGTCCTCCTCCAGCTTCCTGCTGGCCGCCGCGGACGCGACCAGCGCGACGAGCACCGTGGCGAGGAGCACGGCGACGACGGTCTTGGTGGAGGCGGCCATGGAGATCGACAGACGAGCGAGAAGGATTCTCTCAGAGTGGAGAAGTGGACTCGGCGGCGGTCCTTCTCGTCGGCTGGCTTCTCGGGCTCGCTGCGGCGCTCGAGGGGATCTGGGAGTGTGCGGCGGATTTGTGTGGTGTGGGGGAGTGGAGGCGGAGCCGCGGATTTTATAGGTGCGACGAGAGGAATGTAGCCGTTGGGGGTGGGGGGCTCAGGTGAGAGGGCGAGGGCAGAACGTTCGAATTCGGCGTGGCGGGCGGTGGGGGCCACGCTGCAGGCGCCTGGTCGTTGGAGTGGAGTAGCCGTTGAATGAAAAGTTAAAGGCGCATATGGCCGGGCCAGCGGTCAGCAGCAGCAGCAGCAGCAGCAGCTAGCCGTTGAGGTGGTCATGCGTGCCTCTGCCGGCGGAGGGAATCCGAGGGACGACGGCACGGGTGCACGGCAACGGCACACGGGCCAGGTGAACGGCGAGAGATGCTTCGCCGAGATGGGACCACTGTGAGGGCCTGACGGCTGTCCGCGCGCGTGCTTCTGCTCTGTTTGACTGTTTGTGTTCGGTTCGAGTGCGCGCGTTCTACGATCCGGGCGTGCCTCTCCTTCGTTTTCAAACGTGTTCCCTTCTGCGCCGGGCACAATCATGACGATGGGTGGACCGGTGGAGTAGAGCGGCAGAAGTGTTTGACAAGCGACGGGGTTTTGGTACGGTGAACTCGTTTCGAATGCTTGTTTTTACCTCGGGACAGAATTGATACCAGCTCGATGTTATAAGGGCAGTCCCAATGGAGAATTAATTGTAGTTTCTATCTCTATTAAATGAGATGACAACTAAGCCAAACGCTGACATCGCACATGAGTTAATGAGAAAAGAGAGGAAAAATTCAAGAAACGGTTTCTTGAGGAGGAAACGACGTCGTCCCTGGGCACCGAGGCACGAAGAAACGGCGTTTTTCGCATTGGGAGGAAACGACTCGTTTCTACGGCTCCGCTGGCCGCATGCGCTCGATCGCTCCGCTTGGTGCGTGCCCGCCGACTGCCGCGTGACGAGGACTTGGCCGGCTGCCGCGATAGGATCTGGACGATGAGCTCGTCCTGGAGGACGGCCGTCGGGCGACTCCCACCTTCTTCCGTCCCGAGCAGCTTACCTCTCATACGCATCGTTGCAGATTCGTCTCTCCAGCCGCCACCGCGAGGTCTCGCTCGCACCGCGGTGCTCACCGGCCACCTAGAGGGTTCGCCCGGGCCTCCATGAGCTCTCGCCGGCCACCACCGTGAAGGCTTGCCCAGGCCTTGAAGGGAGAAGAAGGATGTTACACGTATACGTATCTAATGTGACGGCTTGGAGATCAATCTGCACTGACGCTGGGTCCTGCACTGACGACGACGGCCGGCCGTCCAGTCCATGACTTCTGCAGGTGGCAGATCGTCGAGCTGTCCGGAATTCTGGATCGATTTGCTTTCTGGACGGCGTGGCTGCTCTACGGCTGCTGCTATAGCCTACAGGTAGTAGGCAAGTCGGTGAGCTAGCTATCCGCTTTTTTTTTTTTTTGACAACAGCTATCCGCATGGTACATGGAGCGTTGGAGGTGTTGAATGATTCTCGTTGCCACACAGGGGCTTCTCGCCACGCTGCCGTACGCCAGGCCATGCTCACTTGCAGCGCTTGTGCTCGTTCCTGATGAAATAGGCACAGCAGATGCTAGCCGGAGGAAGAAGAAGAGCTGGGAGAGAGAAAGGGGAAAAAAATTAAACCATATTTATTGCCCGAAGACCTCTCCATTGTGTGGGTTAGTTTCTATCAATAAATTCTCGTGACGTGGCTGTTATGGAAAACGTGTATAGTTTCTATCATTGGGACTGCCCTAAGTAGTCAGATCGTCTTCTCCATGACCACATATTTGATTAAGTTATTGTGCCGTACAGTGCATGAAGATTACATCTGTTCGCAAGTTTCATTCGTCTGGGATCAGAGAGACGCCAAGGCTACTCACACCAGCCTGATTTTAATTTTTAAATAAAATATAAAATGTATTCTCGGGCCTAGCCCAGAAGCAGCAACGCGTGAAGGAAATGGGCCTGCTTTACCATACAAACAGCATAAGGCCCATATCTGACAAATCGAGCCCGTTCGATATTCCTGGGCTGAGGAGCCGAAACTGGCGATAATTTCGGCCCTTGCAGCCTTTTATGATATATACTGCTACCGAAAGCTACGGCACTTTTCAAATTCTGTGCCGAACAACAAAATTCTTCTTCTCCCTAGTAACACACTTTAACAGCAAGTTGCATGCGTTTACAGCCGAGGAGTTTCAGGGATCCATCATCCTCCGTTCAACTGCAGGGACCGGAGGATCGTCTTGATGCATTGCAACGTACAGTCTTTGCTCTACCAGGAGTTTCTGCACATTTTGAAGCACAAGGATTAGTGTTTTGAAACTCCTAATAACTTACAAAACATTAGATATGATCATGCAAGCATTTACTTGCTGAAAGTTGTTTCTGATGATCTGACCGTCTTCTCCATTCTGGTGCATGATGTCCATCAGCTTGGACCTGCCGATCCTCAGAATCTGAGATAGCTTTGTAGTCCGGAAAGTGAATGGCTGTGGCTTGTTGGACATGACTCCAACCTCTCCTAACAGTTCTCCCTCAGCTGCTTTTCCATAGACCTGGAACATGAGCAGTAGGTCATTGTTAGCAGCAAGTACTTCAGAGTTCAGAGGCCATTCTTAGTAGCAGTTCTGTAGGAGTATGTGCTAGTATCCTTGCTGGATGTGAGGAACGGAGGAGACCACGTTACCTGCTCTGTTTCATCTAGGAACGCCAGAATGTCCTGTGCATTTGGTCATCATGTAATCAAAATCCAAAACAGATTTGCACGTTCACCATAGACAATGCGAAGCAGTTGGACACAACGTACCACTGCTCCTGATACAAGAAGATACAAGTCTGACGGTTTGTCGTTCTGCAGCATGATATCCTCCTTTGGGGCGAAGTACTCAGTCTGCATCTCCGTCACCTGCATGCATGTTACAGTGTCACTGACTCTGTAAGTATGTCTTGCCCAAATGTTGCATTTCGTCTTCATTGCATTTGGCAGATCAGGTTTCTCTCACCAGTTGCTGGATGAAACCTGAGGAGACTCCCTTGAACAAGTAGGACCCTTGCACCACCGGGAAGAAGAGATACAGAGAGATGCTGGACCGCATCGCCTTGGGAAGGATGTCCAGCGTCTCCTGCTGCTTGAGGCCCTCCGTCCTGAACCTCAGGCATATGTGGTTCTGCATCTGCTCCTCGATCTGCTGCGGCAGCTGGTTCCTCGCCGCAAACTCTGAAGCGGCCTGGACCATATCCCTCTGCATTTCATGCAATCGCCACGGTCATTCACATATCTGTATGGCAGAGGACTCTGGGGCGAAGACGACATACAAAGTCCCTGGTGCGGCTGGTGCTGTGGACGACGAGGTTGGACATGTTGCCGATGAGGTAGGCGGTGAGCCAGAGGTTGAAGAGCATGTAGGCGATCCCGAACAGCATCTCCCGGCTGTTCTCGGCGTGCAGGTCGCCGTACCCCGTGGTGGTCATCGTGGTGATGGACCAGTACAGCGACGTGACGTAGCGGACCCACAGCCCGGCCTCGCGGAAGTCCGGCATGGCGGCGCCGATCCACGTCCGCCGCGGGTCCGGGTACCGGTCTGCGATCAGGTAGTTGATGCACCCGGCGCAGTGGATGGCGAACAGGGTCACCTGTAATGCAACCAGAGGCCGATCCATCAGTGACCACGCACACTGTTCGGGCTTCTGGGAGGACGAATGTTTTGTTTGACGTACGGAGATGAGCTTTGTGCAGCGGACCACTGCGTAGTTGAACCGGATGTCCTTCTCGAGCCTATAGCATCATGGTCATGGCACTGTGAGTTTCAGTTCGACCAGGGTGCTGGCTTTTCAGTTTTGCGTGATCATAAATACTCCCTACCTTGCAAACAAGGAGCTGACCCTACGCAGCCGCCAAAGCCTGAGGACGTTGAGGAACTTGAGGCCCAGGCCGTGGTCGTGCCTGTTGAACAACAGGCTGATGGACTGGAACGGGAATGTGGAGCAGACATCGAAGGCAAACCAAGTGGACAGGTACCTGCAGACAGACGCAGTTGAAGAAGACATAACAAGTTCAGGAAAAAGTGCATGTTCAGAACGAAACCGCGGAAAGGCTGACGTGGTATATAGCGTCTCCTACCTACCTGACTGCTATTTTCTTGTGATCGTCGACGAGGACGTAGGACTTGCTGTCGACGTACGGGACGAAGAAAGTGAGCACGATGTCGATGGCGAAGAAACCGTTGACGACGTCGTCCACGATGAAAGGGGCCCTGGGCAGGTACCGCAGGAACGCGAACTCCAGTGGACAGATCCACGCCGAGTACACCACTAAGAGGATCAGAAATTTCTCCCAGACCCTGCGCACGGGCAACAACATATTAAACAAGACGCTCTATGATCATCGTGCCAAGATTAATTATCTACAGTCCTCATGAACAAATTACAAGAACGAGTACTTGTAACGTGGATCGTAGGGTGACACGAGGTTTCGCCTGAGCCTGAGAGGCTGTTGTGCCGTGGCACCGAGCGACGGCAGGAGATCGCCGGAGAGGTTGCGGCCACCGAACCTGTTTCTACCGTCGCCGTCGAGGCACGGGAGGCGCCGTGCCCACGAGCCTGCAGTGCGAGAGGAAGAGCGTGCCATTTTCGCTGCTGGTCTGCTGCTGTTCTGCATTCTGTGCAGAGGGACACCGCGGCAGCATGGCCTATTTATACTCGAGGGTGAGAGAGCCCCCCGTGTGGTTTGGACTTTGAACTCTGATAGGTGATAACTACTGCGAAATGGTGAACTTACTTTTGGTCTTGTCAGGATGCAGAGACAGAGACAATGGTGATGGTGAATTGGTAAGGTATTGTCGGGTGCTTCCTGATTCGCGGAGGGAGTTGTCGATCCCCGATTGCATCCGGGCGCCATTGGTGGCGAAGTGGGTCTCCGGTTCTCTAGCACGCAGAGGCCGGGTGTCTTTGCGAATCAAGAGGCCAGGCCGGGCCGGGTGCCAGCTTTCAGGATCAGAATCCTTTCAGTTCAGTTGCATTTGCATTGCATGCCAGTTATGAAGTTGATGTGCAATCATAATCCGATCCCAAAGTAGGGTACCATTTGCTTACGTGTGCTGAGTGAATTCTGGTTATTCCAATGCATGCATGCCTTATCGATAAGCGGTTCGAATGTATTCTTCTTGAGGGGAAAAAAAAGAGAATGGCGTGAATCATTTCTATTACTCAGAAGAATGGACATGAGCTGCAACTGAAGTAGCACATTCGAAAGCACATCACTAGTCGAGAGTATTCTACGGTTCTATCATGCGGCAGTCACTAAAATGGGTGTCAAAAGTCGCTTGAGGAAGAGTTTGTTCTTGTCTGATGCCCCAAAAGATATTATCAGTGATTCAGTGTCACACTGTCAATCTGTCATTCATGATGGAAAAGGTATTGGATAACCATAACCTCAGGTGCTGCCAAGGCAGAATTTAGTCTTGCCATTACCACTTACCAGTCATATATAGTGGCTTTAGTGAGGTGAGAATATCATTGCTTTGGAACTAAAGGCGAGGGATCATCAGCTTGTGATACGACAAGAGAGAGAGAGAGAGAGAGAGAGAGAATAAAAATAAAGCCAACAAAGCCCTTAAATATATGCTACAAGTTGCTTAACCAATGCTTTTACTCATGGATGCAAACCCCAACAAAGAATTGTTTATAGGATGGCCCGGGATCTCTTGAGAAAAAAGTGAACTTGCGGTTCGTTTCCAGCCATTCCGTATAGCACAGATGCACGGACCGTCTGCGTGTTTCTTCCGGCGACCTCCCTTTCGGTCGTCAAGCTCAACTCTGAGGTGAATAACTAAAGCGATGAGCGATCTCGTGATTGGCTCTCACTTCTTTTGAAGAAATTCTCACTTTCAGATTAGCTATTTATCTAGGAAAGGGGGAAACAATATTGCGATTCCGTTGAGCGTGGCTAGATTTTGCACCTTTTGAGCTGATTTCGACTGTCAGAACTTTATGCTCATGGCATATTGGTACATCACACTTTGGGTTTGCATTTGGCTTGGGTAATTTCCACGATCCCGGTAGTAAAACAAACCCGGTCGGAATTTCATACGACTTTCAGTTCTGAATTTTGTCTCCCGGCTTGTGAAACTTCAGTTTCAGAGTAGTTACTACCTCTTTCAGCTCTGTATGGACAGAGGACGCTATCTGACTGAGCTGTTCCAGGATCAACAATACTCGGCCGCCATTTTGCCTTCGTGCACCAGAAGGATGGCTCCAGCAATCAGTGCAGAAGATATCAGAAGCCAGTGCGTCTTCCTTGATGGCATGACTTTCAGTACACCGCATGACTTTCAGTACACTGTAATTGGTCGGAAACAGCATGGACGATTCATATTTTCCCCAGCTTTTAGGGGACCGTACTGACGCAGAGTCGCTGTTACTTATAGGACCAGAAGCTTCTTCTACTACTACTACGTACTAATCTTCATCTCAGATTACATCTAGCAATGAATGCAGCATCATCGATCGGTGGCACGGCAACAATGCAAGCAGCAGCGTCGTCCTTTTTTTTCCTTGATTGATCTGTCAGTAGATGAACGTAACCACCGGCCTACATACAGTTGACAGAAACTACTATAGTACCTGCTAGGAATCACGGCGGTCTCGTTCCATCGTCGTCGCGTAACGGGGTGTACTTGCAGGCTTGGTGCCTGCCTGGAATCGTATACACGACACCATCGACCTGGCGTCCATTACGGGCCAGACGTGCTATGCCTAACGCAGAAAGTTGAGTCGTTCGATCATCGTGCGGCCCAGCGCGGACCCTGTCTCTTGGCATTTGCTAAGGCCTCGTTTGGATGCCTCTCAAATTCCAACTTTTTTCACTCTCTCTCCATCACATCAATTTTTAGACTACGCATGGAGGATTAAATGTAGGTAAAATAACTAATTACACAGTTTAGTTGTACATCACGAGGCGAATCTTTTGAGTCTATTGCAGACACGATTGGATAATATTTGCCAAATAAAACGAAAGCGGTACTATTCATCGGATTGCAAAAAGTTACAATCCAAACAAGGCCTAAAATCATGCGCCTTTACGGGTGCACCATCACAACGGCCATCCGGCAGGCTTCGTCGTCCGTGGCGATAGATCAAATCAGTCAGAACCTGTCGTCACTCTCCTTCCACCAACTAGAGGCACCTGCATTATCAGTCAGTCGGGATAAAAAATTCCGATCCATTCATTCAATTTACAGGGCGGCAGTGCCACCATCACAATAGCTTTTACAGACAGCAACGAACTGACGAGTGACGAGCTGGTGTCACCCGGTCCGGCTGGTGCAGTTCAGGAGCAACAGAGCGAGGACCAGGTTAACTGAAAATACATATGCAATGATGCATAACATGTCACAGTCTTGAAGACGTCGTCAGTCTCTCTAGCAGATACGAGGCCGTAGTGGACGTAACCGGCATATCTCTCCCCACTTCGATCCATCCGATGTAGTATCCCACATCCCCACTCACTCCACCGGCCAGCAGCCGGGCCATTTGGTCACAACTCGCTTGCAGGCCTTGCGGCAGCGCATGTGACGACGAGCGCCGAGACACATCTCTAGCATTGGTGCGGCGATCTGCGACGTACGACGTCGAGGAAATGACAGCACCGACCACCGAGCTCGTTCGTCGTTCGCCGGGTTTCAGCGGGAGACGACGAGGATCCGGAAGAGAGGAGAACTCGATCGCCTCAGCCACCAACCGCGTTGCGTGCACGCGCGACACCACCATCTCGTCTCCCCTCAGTCTCAGACCTAGCCATAGGCCATAGCTAGTATCAGCTCGAGTGCTTGACAAATTACACGATCCGCACGCGGTCAGCACCTGGCTTGTTGCAGTCGGGTTCGCGTCGTGTAGCACCTTGTTCCATCGTGACTCGTGAGCTTGGAGAGATCGTGCAGATAACCCGCAACATCGCGAGTCGATGCGGGCGTTCAGGGCTCCGGCGGCCGGCCGTCGCCGACGTGCAGTGATGGCGTCTCGGAATCGGGGTTAGTTAAAAGTCACTCCCCTCTGCTCGCTCCACAGAATTTTGGGATCCGTGGCTCATCCACAATGATGGTGTTTGCACCAGATCACTAGAATTGCAACCGTTGACAGGATGGCAGGAACTGATATGGTACATGTACTAGTTGGCCAAAAATGTGGAAATTTTAGGTCACAACTACATACTACTCTTTTATATACCTATTTCATGCAATTCAATATTTTATATTCGTGTAGTAATTAGTAACATGTTCTTCAGTAAGTGCAGCGAGAAGAACAATGCTGTTTCATGAGAAGCAGGACTTATAAATTCAGTTTTAATTAAAACTAAATGTGGCATGCCAATCACTATGGCCCAGCCATCCTTGAATTCAAGGTCAGCCTGTGAAGTAGAGGTCAGATCAAGTTGAAGAAGGAGCTCATAAAGGGCATAATATTTTGGTTTCGGTGGCTATGGTTATTTGTTGTGAGAGAAAAACAATGCTCCATGGCAACAAATGAATGCTAGTTTTATTCACAAAAAAAAAGAGATGAATGCCAATTTTGATTTTGTCTAAAAAGAACTCTAGTTTTGATGCTTTTGGGCAAACAAGTTTTTCTATTTAATTATTAGTTATCTAATGAAACTCATATATATTCTTGTTAGAAGTGTTGTGCTTGCCTCGTGGGGTGGTGGGCGAAGAAGAACTCCAGTGAAATCAAGGTTTATAGAAGTTCTTCTGAATCGAGGTTCAATTGGTCCCTCGATTGAGATGTAGTTAGAGCAATAAATCAACTCAACATGGATTAAGGGTGACTGAAAATTAGATACTGTATGACAAAATTTATCTTTTCTGTTTAGTTATTTCTTGAGCAAAACTTACTTGTGTGTGTGTGTGGGTGTGTGTGTGTGTTGGGGGGGGGATGATTTACTTCGAGCTATTTGTTCCTAGAATTTAGATTTGTACATGTACTCCTGTGCTGCAAACTTTGACTTAGAATATATCATATATAGTTATAGATATTTTTTTCCAATATAACTTCAACTGTTCATTTTTCCAAAATTGCCCCCAAACGTATTTGTCCCTATCTAGTCGGTAACTCAATTTTCTTATTGGTTTTGTCATCTCTATTGGGCTAGAGTGTGCCTATGTTTTGACATGTTATTTCAAGAAACCTCTTTGAAGAAAAACAATCAAGACGTTATGGCCATATTTTTTTGCAAAGTAAGAAAAATGTTTCAAGAATATAACAAAAACGTACCATCGGAAAGCCATTAGGCATTGTTTTAAACATAAAAAATGATATAGTTGCATGAAAAATGTTCTGGTCCAAGAATAAATTTCTACGAATTTGGAGGAACTGCTGCACCATTAAGCTATTAAAATTTTGTTTCAAAAAGATCCAAATGTTCTAATTGAAAAGAGAATAATGTGCGACCAAAAATATTATGTTACTACCAATCTTTGTTTCAAAAATTCCAAATGTTTTAATTGAGTAGTATATAGTAATTACTGTAGCGTAGATGTTTTAAAGTTTTTATGTTACAATAATTCGAGCATTGGAAAACATTGAAAAACGAAGAATTAAT